>JAJEKV010000021.1:16842467-17404845 GCA_021234155.1 Isoetes taiwanensis | reverse complement strand
ACGATAATGCTTCTGTACATTGTTGGCCTTTCACTCATGAAGCCTGAGAAAGGCATGTCGGTTAATCTCGCTGGACAAAAGCATTTTGTACAAGCCCGCAGGTGATTGGATGCAACCATATCTCTAAATGAGAATGGTTGTACTTTGATCTTTATATTCTCACTCAAGAGTCGAGAAAGACACACTACTTCCCACCGCCATTGGATGCAGTTGTATGGAATGAATATTCTCCTGTAATTTGATTTCAACATCTCTTTCTTCGCTTTGACCAATGGCACCGCAATTGCCAATCATACCTCCCTTGCCCGTGTGGTTTAGGCACGATCCCACACCAAAGACGCATCTCGCCGCATCACTGCAGACCGCCTGTGCTAATACTGCATCCAGCGGAAGAAATAATTGCTCGGGCACGTGCATCCCTGGCCACGCTTACACCTTGCCCTGGCCTTTGGGGACAAGGTTGCTCGCTAATTCCAGGTTGCTCGCTACACTCGGGATAAAGAACAAAATGTAAGAACAAAGAGAAAGTCCAGGAAGCTCAAGGTATTGCAAGCATTGCATAACATCCACGGAGGTTGGGCTGAGCATTATTCGGCGAAAAGGTCAGCGGAGGCGCAGTGAGAAGCTCTGTGGACAGTCGGGCCGGTAGCCCTGCAGGCACTCCAATGCGGAGGCATTCCACACTGTGCTGTTCCCAAGGCTTTACATGCTGTGACGGTATGAAGAAGCCTACAAGCTAATCCCAAGGTGGGACCACCTACCAAGATGATAATCAGTGACATAAGACCGCTATGGTCTCAAGGCCCCATGTAAAATACATTGTATCTGCTCAATTTATTAATAAAAATTCTTTCTAACCAAGCATCTTTTGGTTTCAAACTTTAATGAATTTCTTTGTTTCAGCTTGCATTGTTTTGTTCTCTAATTTCTCATAACTGGAAACCGCAAAGACAAATGGATTCGCAGTTTTTTATTCAAAAATTCAAATTAAGGATAGTTTTCGGGTCGGGGTGCTACTTTTTATGTAAATTAACCGGGTTCCGAAAAAAAATGGGAATGGAATGAGTCCCACTTTAATTAAATACGACTTTGAACTTCAGTTTTCCATATGCTTTCGTGAAGCATCCATAGATCTTAAAGTTGCATCATCCATGCAAAACTCAACCAATCCAAGCATGAGTTTTGCGTCTGGATTTGCTACGACGCACAACAAAGCCCCAAAATTGGGCTAATGGAGACACGACTTCATGGTATCTCCCCCTCCGCTCCCTTTGACTAGTATCCTCCTCACGTCCCCCATCAACACCAGCTCTTGTCCTTGTTGTTCTACTAATTGTGATATTTCGCTCAAAATCTGACAGAAAACTTGCATGATTCAACCATTTTTGCTCGCTACGCAGCCTCTTTAGATTGGGCAAAGGTTGTATATTCCAGAGCCCATAATCCTAGTTTTGAAGACTTAATACAAGGCCCCCGAATAATCTATTATACTTAACTACCCTGAATATCTAAAACCATTAAGTATATGTATTTCTATGCATAAATTTATTTGATAGAAGAAAACATGTCATACTAGTTTATTTAATCGTAGTGGTTTGTAAGATGGTTATCAAATGGTTATCAATGCTATCGTAGTTTCTTATAACCACTGTGGCTTAAGAGAGACTTTGTGCTTACTATAATGGTTTGTTAAAACTAGTAATGGCTTACAGTTCACTATGAATGGGACTAAATATAAATAAATGCATCATGTACTTCTGTTTATAGGAATTTGCTCAAGTGATTGATTTTATGGTATTTGTTGAAGATTTGCATTACAAATTGATTATGTATTAGATTTATTCGATGTCCTCATTTGAAAGTAAGCTTTGTTGTTCCTATCTTGTTAAGTAATAGCATACTTTGTGTTCAAATGATTAGAGATGGCAATATGAATATTCTTAAGAGGGTTATTCACAAATTTGATATTGGAGTCATAATTAAGATTATTATGGTTAAGCATCTTACACCTTTTTTTTTATTGAAGGATGGTTGTTGACATCATATCATGGAAGCCAATCCACTACCTAGAGCGATATGCTAGAAACCGCTTGCATGTGTGATTATTTAGTACATGGAAGCCAATCTACTATCTAGGCATCGACATATGCTAGAACCGCTTTTGGCTGTGAATGTGGATTGGAAGCTAATCTATCTAGGCTTATATGCTAGAACCGCTTTGGATGTGAATACATTATTTAGTACATGGAAGCCAATCCACTATCTAGGGCTGACATGCTAGGAATTGCTTCTGCATGTGATTATTTAGTACATACCACACATGATAGGTTTAAGGTCTCTCAATACAGGATCGTTGTATGGGTTGCTTTGCATGTGATTATTTAGTGCATACTACACATGACAAAGTTAAGGCTAGTGCATACACATGACAAGTTTAAGGTCTCTACTACAGATCGGGTTTGGACGTACTGAACTTGTGGACCTCAAGGCAATGGATTTAAGGTCCCCATTACTAGATTGATAAAGCACATGTTCGGTCTGACCAATGTGGTGGTTTAAGGTCTTCCACTAGACCATGGCACGTGACTTAGGTATTATTCCAAATTGATTAATGCACTGGAATCAAGTGCAAATTTTGTATACCTCATTACATATTATTAAAGAAAGGAAGAGGGAACACTTTAATCTCAAGCCATAAGCCGACAACCAAATATATGTCCCACACCAAAATTGCCCTGGGGTCACCTTCATACCCTGGATATGGCATATGTGTATAGGGTTAGACAAAAACCCCTGTATACACCATGCCTTATCAAAACCCTCCTATATGACATTGTAACCCCACAAAAGTTGCATCTCAACCATATATACACACAGCTTTGCAATAATAGTATACCCCTTTCACATAAATAGAATGGAATAGGGTTTCTACTAATCCATGGAGACCAATTATTTATGGGACCTAAAAGAGAGCTGCTAACAATTTGTTACTATCCCAAGCATTAAATCCCGCCAAAGAGTAAGGCTAAATTGTACAAATATATATTTTGTGTAACATATATGCAAGTCACCATACAAATATACATTTCAGGTAACAAATGTAAGCCGGGCAAGCGCCCAAGAACATACTGATCCGTATCCATGACCTCCTCGGACGTATCATCCCAATATCCGTATTCGCAGTCGGTCCCTCGTGATCACATGTAGCGGCCGGCCGTGCTTGACCAACTCAAAGATAGTGTGCCCGCATTTGATCAAAGACCGACAACCCCGGCGTTTATTTCTCCCATTTGGCATCATCGGCCAGCATCCGCCGTGGTTTCCTACCATCTCCGCCTCAATTCGGTGACGTGCACCGCGGCGACCGAGGCAATGTGAGGCGCAGAGTAGCGCTCCGCCTCGGGCTCCAACATGGAATTATGTGGTATTGGTAATGCATTGCCTTGGCTCTATCTAAGAGCCAGTATCCCAGAGCGCTTGCCGAGGAAGCAAGCATAAAGGTAATGCTCTTGTTGTATGACCGCCTCGCTGCACCCGTGTTTCAAGACATTCCATCCGGCGAGCCATCGGAAGTCAGTTTTTCCTTCAACAAAATTTCTTGAGGCGCTAGGCCCACTACCATAGTTTTAAATACTTAATCGGGCTATTATTAACATCATTTGGAAAAACTTTTCAAGAATTGACATAAGTTTGCCTGTATAAGAAAGTATCACAAGGAGCCCAAAATGAATCATTATATTTTAACCAATATTATATTACTAAAACCATGATATATATGGTTTTCACGCATGAATCTATTTTGATAGAAGAAAACCACATAAAATAAAGTGGTTTATTGATATATATAGTAAGTTTTGTTATATTGTTTTACGACGCATTGTAGTGGTTTCTTATTAAGACAATGTGGGATTTTTATATAGTTTCATGTAAATATGACGTTCATCAAAGCCACCACTGGTTTGTTAAAACCGATAGGTTCTCAGACGTATGAAACTATTTTTCAGACGTGAGTAGCAGAAAAATATCGTGATTTTTGGGAAAAAAAATAATGGATTTTTAGATGACATCACGTCGAGGGTTTCACAGAAGCGAACCTTCCCGCTTTCATTAACTTCGCTGTGGTTGTCTGCCACGCTGATCCGGGCCAGCCTTTCGTAGTTGGTTTTAATGTTCGCTACTGAACTCTTTTCGCGGTAGTTGGTTTATAGAACTGGGCCATTAAACTTTTTGTTCAAGGTGAACATTCTTTATGCCATTACTGGTTACGGTTCGTAGTTTAAGTGGTTTCGCCACGCCAAGTTTTCTATATATATTTCGAGGGTTGCTTCACACGCTGGTTGAATTGCTCGGGCTTATCGAAGATGTTTTCGTTGCGTTTAAACAGCTTCATTTTCGCTTAATGGAACTATTTCCGGTTCACAGAAGGAAAATACCGCTACGATAACTGTGACTGCTGCAGTTTAAACAGCTTTGTTTTCGCCACGCCGAAAGTTTCTCGACCGGAAATTTTTAGTCAGCATTTTGATCGTATTAAACGCCAATTTGTGTCGTATCAAACTTAAAATAATGTGATTATGAGCAAAACGATAAGCATGCAAGATTGAACCTATCCCGGTTAAACCACTTCGTGAATTGTGACATGATTTGAGGCTAGCTCTTATTACATGCCTAATACGTAGTACACAACGGGGTTACTTTAGATTTTTATACCCGCTTTTCATGGTTTTTCTAATGATTGTCAGACTGGCTGGAGTATTGCACTAAATAGACATTTCTGGGAGTGCACCCCTTTATAGTGTGGGCCGTTGATTTTCGCTATTGGAAAAATCGAGGGTTGTTGTCTCTTTTCCCATGTGTTTGTGCATGAACACCGTGGTAAGTGTGGTGCATTGTGGCATGCACATGTACGTGCATGTGTAATGCAATACGCATGTGCAATGTGTGCACGCACGCTCGATACGCATGCAAGCAGGCGCAGTGCATATGCGGTAATGTGCACGTACTCACTGGATTCTTTTACTGTCGAGTGGATTTTACTCACCACCTAGATGGATTTTTGGTTCACACTACAGTTAGTATTTGTTTTTAATGTTCTTCCGCTAGCATAATGTTTTTATAAAGGTGTTGCCTCCCGATTCAATGTAGCGTCGCGAAAAACCCCTTTGTTTCCCTTCCCATGATTTGGTCGCAGATTCAAGTTTGTGGGCCCCCGCTTGTTTCTCAACTTTGATATTTCTCGCTTCCTGATTGTTCATAGCACTTTAGCTTCAATCAACAAACGGATTCTATGCACAATAACAAAGTGGATTATTCCAACGCCCTTTTCCATGTCAATGCGATCACCAAACAAAGGGTCACAAGAATACATTTATATTGTAGGTTTGGAACTCTAATCGAACCAAGGTGAATCATGCATACCTTTAAGCTAGAGATTGAGCATCCAAATCATATGGATTGATAAACAATGGTGTCATTGTGAAAGAGAGAAATAGTTGTAGCGAAGTAACAATAATATGTAGCACAATGAGGGTTTCCTTTGTGTCAGAACTTTGGCCACTTTCGTAATAACGGGATCAACTGCCTCTATCTTTTATGGTAACTTCTTACTTATGTTCTATTTGTTTTATCAGGATCAAATTCAAAAGCTACAAAGTGATGAAAGCCTCAAATGAATTCTCCTAGCTTTTCTGGCTTGAATTCCCAAAAATTTTTGTCACACCTGTGAGTGGGGACGTTCCCCTACAGTCTCCGGCCAAAGGGCTAACACAACTGAGTTAACATTCAACATATAATAATTTTCAACACATAACAACTATTGATTATTGGTCAAATCAACACATAACTATACTATTGATTATTAATTAACATAAACTACTGGTCCAACACATTTAAATTAAAAATCCCCCAAACCCCCTTGGTTTGGGTGCATATTCACACCTAGTGACGTATGCATTCTCTATAATTGTATTTCTCTTGCACGCACGAAATCACCATATAGTATTCATTGGAAATCTTATGGTATTTTCATAATCTTATTATACAAGAAGAAATTTCAGATTGCGATACCCCACAAAATCCATAACTTCTAATGTGCATCTGTGATATCAATAATAAGTAAGTGAATATTTATCCAACAGCTCTCGTCTCTGGAGTCACCCCTCAGGTGAATAATATGTACCCAAACCAAAGGCGGTTGGGATTTAATTTAAAATGTGTTGGACCCAATGGTTATGTTAATTAATGTCAATGGTAAGCATGTAATGGCTGCTAACGCCAATGGTCATATGTACGGATTTAATTTTTATACGCCGAATGCTAAATCTGGCTGTGCTTGGCAATACCGTGGTTTTCTTTGTGTTTTGTAACGCTTTTCACTGGTTTTCCCCGACTAAACGGGATTTTACCACCGCCAGACATCTAGAGTGCACCATTTCTCTCGAGCCATTGATTTTACCTTTTTTTTTCCCAGAACGGTCAACATCAATGGTCTACCAACAAGTTTCCATTTTTTTTAGCGCTATGGCGTATAACGGTCAACAACCAATGGCTCACAACAAAGCCCCTCTTTTGTGTGTGTGGTGCATAATGGCACATGGTAAAGGGTTTGAAAGTGGCGTAATGCATCGTGATTTTCTCATTACTTTATCATAACTTTGATCCAGAAATTCTCCTGCTTTGAGATGATTTTTATTATACGGAAGTTCTCTCCCGGTGACTTTTCGATAGTGTACGATATGGATTACGTTTTCAATAAGTTATCTACGCTAAAACGAAGAATTTTTCACCGGGTTTGGTAGGCTTTCACATCCTACCACCGACACAGTGATTGCATTATCGATATTGTTTTATGGCTCATTCAACGAAGCTCGCAAAAAATTACCGCATTTTTAGATTTTCGAGGCGCTTATTAAGGAAATTCCAAGGCTTCTGGGACCTTGTGCTAACAAGCGAAAAGTTTCCCACTTCTCGGCTTTCACCACAAGAACCCAGCCACAAAAGCACTGCTAAATCTCCAAATAAAAAAACGCCAGGTAATGGCAAGTCATGAACTTTACGACTTAATAATGGGATCAATCTGCTCTATCTTTATGAAAATCTCTTACTTATGTTCTATTTGTTTTATCATGGGATGAAATTCAAAAGCTACTGTGTGATGAAAGCCCAAATGAATTCTGCCTTGGTTAATTTAAAAATTTTGCCACACCGTAGCTGGACGTCTTAAGGGTCTCCGGGTGGGCCAAAATTTTTTTCAACACAAACCATTAACATCCAACATATAAAAAATTAAATCCCCCAACACATAAATAAACTATCGACATTAACAACCAACATAACCACCATTGACACTAACACAACCATCGGTCCAACACATTTAAATTAAAACTCTTAAACCCTTAGTTTCAAAAAGTATATTCACATCGGGTAGATGTAGGTAACAGAGCCCTCTATAAATTGTATTTCAGACGAGTAAAATCAACATCATATAGTATTCACCAAATCTTTATAGTATTTTCATAATCTTTATACAAGATAGCAAATTTCAGACCAGATACCCCACAAATCCAGGAACTTTACATAATGTAGATTAAGGAATAAGGGTGAATATGCTCTATCCAACAACTCTCGCGTCTTCAAAGTCACCGTGTGAATAATAAGCACCCAAACCACATAAAGAATGTATAACTTTGAAAGTGAGTGGTACACCAAATGTACAAAATAGATAGTACATGGTAGGTTGACATAAATATATTTGTTAGTTTCTATAAAAAGAAGAAGATAGAATTTAATCTATGCAGTAATGAAGGCAGAAATACCCACACACAGTTTGAAAACTATTCATGGTGTTAGTATGGAGGATGTGCATTGAATGATTTAGGTGGATCTCAAAAATACTATTTATCTGTCTATCTTTCTTTCATGAAACATGACAATTATAAGTAGGGAAAATCTAAAAAATGTTCCTGTATTGTTGTATACTTGTCACAATGCCCAGTAATTGGATGCTCAACCACCACAAGATCTTAAGCTCCTCCTCAACAAAGTTGAGAATCTTCCGCATGTTGGAAACAATAAGGCTAAAGGGGAGAAGTTGCTTTCTACCATTACTTGTTGCTTTTCCCATAGAAAATGCTAGGTCCCTCGAATTTCAATGCAAGTTTGTAAATAAGAGCTCCTCACATAAAATCATCACGGCAGATAAGGAAGCAAGGGCCACACTCTCGAAAATTTAGGTAGGCATCAAAGTAGGGAGCATCATAAAGATTAACACCTCAAGTAATCTTACATGTCATTGCTCCCATGCATCTTCACGCCTAGAGCTCAAAACTACTTGAAGCTTTGACAAGAGACTTTTAGAGAAGAACCTACATGTTCAAAATGCCCAATGAACTAAAATTTAACTTTTTCCATTCATGTTTCCAAGTCCGTAAGTTTAGGACCCAAACGCATTTGGTAACAAGAGCCCAAGTGGGTCGAAAATAATCAAGGCTTGTAATTCTTAATCTTATTTATATTTGCATCTCCATGGGATGCAGATATCCCCAATCCCACCAGGTATTAAGCCCCTTCTCGAATGGTTTTAGATTTAGTAGTCATTTTGGAATCCTCAATATCTACATCCGTGTTTATATCATAGAAAAAATGCTTGATACCAAAAGGGAAAGTGTTTTGATCAAGGAAAGAATAGAGCTCCAGGCAAAATAATAATCAATCACTAAATGACCTAAAATGAAAGTTAGAAACAAATACAACAAAATGAATGGCCAAGATCACAAGACAACCATCATCCTTATTTCATTTCACTCATGAAACAAAGGTGCGAAGAACACTAGGGCCAAAATAACCATCAAATATTTTGCAAAACCCAGTCTCTATCAACCCAAATTACTTGTTCTTTCACAATCTAAACATAGGTCCCCTATCATCAATCTCATATACCTTACTTTTACCATCCTTCAAATTTTTCTAAAAACTAAATCATCCACTTCCACTTGTAATAGCTCACCTCCAAAGAACTAAACCATGTAAATCGAAAGTAATTGAACTAGCATGCAAATCGAGCAAAAAGACAACAACATTCAAGTGTCAAAATCAAAACTTTCCAAGTCTCTTTGTCCAAACCGTGATTTATATGAAAACCAATGTTCTAAATTAGAGATATTGATAAACATCATGAATAGAGGGACATTTGGTTATGCAAGAATACAGAGGCATTTTTAACTTTCCTTTAGGGTGGTATTCTTATTGTAGCCGACCTTTGGGAAAATAAAATCACTAGGATAGTCCACTCCATCATTTGCTATAAAATTTCATCAAGCTTGAGTTGAGCAGTGTAAGTGGTTTAGACGGTCATGTACTGAAAGGTCAAACCATACATATCTTATTTTCAATTATTCCATGTAATCTAATCTTCAAGTGGTTCTAAGAAAAGTGAGATGGGGAGCACATGTTGCAAAAGCAAATTCTATGTTGTGGTTCTTTCTAGTATTAGGCTAAAAAGTTATTTGGTAGAAATAAAACCTAGGGCGTTAAATTTTTGGGCCCGCCTCTTTTCCTTCAATTCCATGCCATGAGATGATTTCTAGGGTTACAGTTTTAGGGAAAAACGCATTTGGCAAATCGATTTTTCTCTCCAAGTTCAGGTTTTTACTTTGTGGTGCTCCTATAATGCCGGTTTTTACTTTGTGGTGCTCCTATGATGCCGCTCTTCTCTTGTATACAATAAGCTTGTGGTTTGCATATCAGGGCTGCATGTTGAAGCGATCTACATATCTTGTGGTAAGCCCCATACTGGTAAGTCCCGTTGCACAAGTCGCTCTGATATCATAGATTTTGTCGTTGTTCTTTATCAGGATTTAGATTGTGTTATTCAAATGAACAATTCAGGACAGAAAAAAATTTCACCCAGGGCAATGTTTTCGAGCAGAGTCGCGATGGATCGCAGGTTTTTCATCTTCATTCCATCATTTTTACACTGGTTTCAGTCATGTGTGGAGTGATTTTGACTTACAGAGCGGTTTTATTCTTTATACCATGCAAAGCAATCAGTAGAAGGTGGATTCCCTCCTATAGAAGGAGCATTTGAACTCTGAAAGGTGGACATGGAACTCACTCTTATAAATTCCTCTTGCATTTTACATGAATAAGACAAAACAAACACTGAGCTCTGTGGTTCTGATTTTAGGGAAGACGCTTACCCAAGTGGGTCCAAATAATATCTAGGTTGGAGACCAGAACCCTTGGTAAATTCAGGCCAGGTCATAGAACTCGCTCCTTCATAGTTTATGCATTTTGATACATCTTTTCGTCATCATCTAGATCAACTGTGATTTGGCCATTCTCATACAAACCGTAGCTGTTTCTGCAGTTTAAAATGCTTATAAGACCGATCCATGTGTATTCAAGTTTCAAAGTCATCACTCTAGCTGCTACTAAAATTTTGACAAGCTTCTCTAGTTTGCTGTTAAATTGCAAAAAAATGTCTTGGCAGGGCATTTCCCATTTTCATTAGTGTTCTATCCTTCTGCTTCAAACAACAACAAATGCTGGCGGTGCGATTTTCTTGAATCTTCTTGTTTTCATATTTTATGTTCCACGTTGTTGTTAAGACAACAAGAAAATCATTTCGTACATTCACTCGTTTTCTTTGCTGGAAGCAGAATGATATTTTTTGCAGGACAAAGCAAACTTGAATGGTACTTGGCTTCCAAATTCAGCCACTTGAAGGATATGAAAATATGATTTGCAAATGAGGTAAGGCAAGGCAGTATGCATTTATCGATGGAGTTGTTTCTCACTGTAAAGTCTCTATCATCTGCCTTGTTTAACAACAAGCAGAAATGGAAAACAATAAAATTTATAACATCTGCCCATTTTGTTTAATAACAATTGAAAATAGCAGTAGACATTAATTTATCCTATCTATTTAAAATTGTTACGTGTAAGGTGGGCAAATATTATCTTGTCGGGTGGAAAAGGGAATACCGTGGTTCAAACTCTATCCCTTAAGATATACACATTCATATATAAAAATCTCATGCCAACAACAATTGCATTGTCCTAAACACCACAAAAAACATGGCCTATCTTGATGACAAAACCATGAGCAATCACCTCATAAGTTTGAGACATTTTATTATGTAAAACATCATTGGTTTGTAAGAAAAGCAATTTATAATTTTATTTGAAAATGAAAAAACCATGAGCAATCACCTCATAAGTTTGAGACATTTTATTATGTAAAACATCATTGGTTTGTAAGAAAAGTAATATATAACTCCATTTGAAACTGCTTTTAATTGAAATCCAAAATTATTATCGGTCTATGGTCTAGGATGTACACAACTTCACTAGCAAAACATTGTAAGTTGAAAGCCAAAATTGTTAGTGATTTATGGCCAAGATGTGGAAAACTTCCTTAGAAGACAACTTTAAATTGAAAACTAAAGTCGTTAGTGGCTTACGGCCTAAGATTTAGACATATTCACTAGGGAACCAATTTAAGTTTGGAGATAACATTATTAGTGGTTTATGGTCTATATCAACAAATAGATAAGATAAGATAAGATAAGATAAGAACCAACTGAAGAAACTACCACAAAGAACCATGATGGATAATCATGATAATAAACTAGCATAATAAAGAATAAGTACAAACCACACCATGTAACTAGTAGTAGTTATTCAACACATTAACCCACTTAGTAACATTGGTTTATTATAATGGTTTCATGTAAAAAACCAACTGAAGAAACTACCACAAAGAACCATGATGGATAATCATGATAATAAACTAGCATAATAAAGAATAAGTACAAACCACACCATGTAACTAGTAGTAGTTATTCAACACATTAACCCACTTAGTAACATTGGTTTATTATAATGGTTTCATGTAAAAAATATAGTGGAAAACTAGTAATGATTATTTATTGGGGGCCTTGTGTATGTAGCTCTACTTATGCTTAAAGGTCTTGTTTTTGCTCAATCTAGATATGCAAGAACTTTATTAAAGCTTACCTTTCAAGGTAGGTTTAGGTTGCAAATGTCTCTTTTCTTGCTTTGCATAAACTACTATATGCATAGAAGAGAAGCGTAATATCCATTAGTAAAAGCAACTCTTTCAAAAGTCTTGTCGTCACTTAAGATGATGAAGTTGAAAATGTTCAATGGAAGTCCAAGGGATAACAAAGATACTAAGCTGAATTGATGAATATGATTCTAAAATAGCTTGCCCCATTGCAATTAGGTGGTCATCTCTTTGTTTTGCACCAAAAGCTTGGGAGTCATGGATTGTTGTTGCATCAAAATCTTTAAATGGCTACACACCCACGCGACATTAAGTTTCCAATGAAAGCATATTCGCTGCAACAATTTGGAGCTAGATAAACCTTGTAGATCAAGACTTGATGTAATTAGTCATATAAGTAAACAAGGTGCCAAAACACCACGCATTGCCGCAGAATGCCATGGACCCATTCTTTTTCCCCAAGAATCGGGCTTGTGTAACCCTTTTTACTCTAAATTTTGTTGACTTTGCTTGTTGGAACTTCTGTAGGAATGATGTTTTCCTCGCTTCAATCAATAAAAAGAAAACATAATTCTAGAAGCACGCATGCTAGGGGTTAGTTATGCCGCAGCTTCCTAGATCCCCATTTAGTTCTATTCTATTCTTAGCATCTCTGCCTTTCCTTTCCTACAAATGCAAGCATCGAAGATTCTTTTGTCTGTGGTAATTCGCATAGTAGTTCTAGAATCAATATTTGAATGTTGATTGGACCTCTAATGCCTATAAAGTGTTCTCAAGTCAAGCATCTATTGGTCTCATGGAGGAGTTTTAGCCTCTAGTTAAATAGACTGCTGGATTGGACTGCATTGTATATCATTCTCTAAGAAAACTCAATATCAATATCATTAAAGATTTTATTCACCATTTAGGTGAATGAAACATCTCTAGTCACTGCAACACCATCTAGTCTATTCTAGATCGGGACGGCATGCATGTTTTGCAGCGCGGGCGGCGCATGCCCATTCTAGTTCTGGGAGTTCGCTATTTTAGGCGCTAAGCCGACCAACTCCCCCACCTGGCCTCAACAAGCACTTTTCTCTTTAACGTGCGGGAGGGGCTTCTCCCTGCCCGGTTTCCACACTTGGCGCTTTCATGCCGCCCTTTCTGCCTTCAGCCTTCGTCTCCGTGACCTTCGCCCGATCCTAGTTTGCAACGTAAGTCCCTGGTATTCGTGCGCTTGTTGGAGCCTTGATGCGAGTCCCATTCTAGGATCCCACTCCATCCGAGACATCGGATCGCCATTCTGACGCGACGCAGCATGGCCAGCGCATGCGGGCCGCATTTCATTCCGGCTCTGGAGTTCGCTATTTTAGGCGCTGTCAGATCAACCTCATCGGCGCCTCTTCTCTCAATGGCTCTTTCTCTTTGTCCCACCTCCCTTCTTTGTTTTTATATTTATCGCAGCATCGCCACAGAATCAGCCCTCCACTTTGGGAGGTTTGTTTTTGTCTTGTTTTGTTGGTGATGTCGTATGTGTTGGCGAGCGCATCTCGCTTGACTTCTTCTATTCGTGGGTTTTGGGAGCCGGCCCCGCCTATGCTTGTCTAAGCCCTTGTCGGCTGGGTTTATCACGAGGGTTTTTCCTAAAAACCCGAAGGGCGGGTTTTTTAATCCTTGATAAGCTGTGTACACCAGCCGTGACATTTGTTAGTAGCATTGTATTTTGGGGTTCAAATGGACATAACTGGATTTTCCTTTATTTTTCGTGGGTAGTTCGTGATGTGTGCGACTACCCGCCATCCACCATTGTAGAAAATCCGCTGAGATGAATGAGAAGCTTCCAGAACGTTTGTTGGTTTGTTGGTTTCATGTAGTCCCATTCTAGAATAAGCAAAAGTACCATATAATTTTTTTAAACAAACGTTTTATGCTCCTTAAGCATCAAAAAGAATTTATTACTTGCAACCTTCTTGATGTACTAGCGCCGTGGGTTCCACCTCCATCATAAAAATAAAGGAAAAAAAAGAAAAAGGTACTTTTTGTTTTTAAAATCACAATCAACTCAATTATTTTTGGGATATGGTCTATGGTTTCGTGGAATTGTTATTTTTACATCCCTATCAAATTCTTTGAACCCCCGCTATTGTGCTACATATGGGGCTTAAACCTCTACCAAAATAACTCAATATTCTAATAAGGCCCAATGAGTTAATGATTTTTCTATCTTGAATTGAGTTTTTTCTTTTTTTTTTTACAATCCATTCAATTGTTTTAGGGATATATAGTCTATGGTTTTAGGAATTGTAATTAATACATCCATATCAAATCGCCTCGAACCCTTGTTGTGCTATATATTATTTATTATTGTGCATATTGACATACATTTTATTATTATTTACACATTTGTTTGTCAATTTGTAATGTAAGCTGCAAGATTCATGATTGTTATCCTTCCTTTTATTTGTTCCCTTTTATTACACTACAAGGTTGCCTTCGACTCTAAAACATATTTCAATGGTCAGCGGGTGTATTGGTATATTTCTAAAGTATTTGAGGTACAATGCAAATCTACCAAAAGAAGAAGGTGTGCTTTGATTAGGATTTTGCACCGTTGTATTCAAGCACATCATTATCCCGCCTCCTCGAAGAGCCCCGATTGTTTGCAAATTTGGATCCACCGATGCTCGCTTGCCATGCCATCCGTCGTGAGTAGAGGGCAATGTGTGCGGTGAGTTTACGTAACATTTTGGGGTATGGTTTATCGCCCTAGCTTCATGGGCTTAGATGAGCTCAATAATTACCGCCTACACTGCGCCACGCTTTGAAGATCTCGCGGGCAATCATGCCGGATCATATCGCCATGCCTTTAATGCCTAGGTGCTCACGCACATTTATGCCGGGAGTCCATGCACGTGCCTTGAATGTGACATTTTTTGTCCCATGCCACTCATGTTCGCGCTCCAGAGTTCACGTCTTAGTTCATGACGTGAAAGAAAAGGTATCAACATCATAAATATAATAATTGAAATGATGAAAAGGTTAACTTTTTTGCAAATAACTTTTAAGTAAATTACTCTGGGGGCTAGTTAAACTAAAAAGTGAAACCAAAGTAGAAAGTCAATATAGACTAATAAACGCAGGCCCAACGCACTTTAGCTGCCATATGTGATTTATTCAAATTTTTAACATCCATATTGCAACTTCGACAATAGCAATATGTTGATGAAAAGAACTTAACGGTTAAGCATTGCCACATCTATAGTTGTGTGTGAACTTGGAATCAAAATCCGCATGGACTATTAGAGTGCTTAAAATAGTTGGAGCTGCCAGGAAATATTAGTAGTGTGAGGTTGTCGAGATGTCAATTGGTGTTTAGGTTGTTATTAAGGTTGATGGGAAGCACCATTTTTAGAAAGCAAGATGGTGATAGTGATTCTCTTCCTATTCTATTCTATTCTATTCTATTCTATAAGATTTAGTCATAGGACTCTGGCTTTTAAGTGCTATTAGTATATAATCCTTCTACGGAGGTCCATTGACTTATTGAACAATACTTGAGGCAATAGTATGTGCAATATGTGTCCAAAAATATAGTTGGAATGGGATTATTTATACCTCAACTACATACTAATGTTTTCGAACCTACCAGAGTAATTGCATATCACAAATACCTCAATATTAATCCTAAAACAAATCGGATATCTTGCCACTTTTTTTGGAAGGTGACACCCCAGTAGTATCTTTGAACTACATAGTCACTTATGGTATAGTGTGCTCTAGCATTGAAAAGCCTTTTAATATCAAGCTTGTTTAAATAGACCCAACATGTATTTAGAGATAATGCTCTCTAAGCTTGCATGATTTAATGATGAATGAATGAATGAAGGAATGAATGTATGTTTTTTATCTGAGAACCCTTCAATAACTGTCAGAGACAAAGAAATGATCCGATTAACCTATATAAATGCTTTATGCAATAGTCTTGGACCAATCTATCAAGATGCATTTAACAAACCCCAATTAACAAATTTTGCCAATAACTTATGAGCATATATTATCTTGCAATATTTATACAATAAAAGATATGACAATGATAAAAAAGTCTTTGTGTCTAGACCTCTATGTCTAGAGTAAAGATATCAACAAATATGGGTAAAAATTACAAAGAATATAATATTGACATGCAAATGTTAAAATGTACTATAGATAGATAGATAGATAGATAGATAGATAGATAGATAGATAGATAGATAGATAGATAGTAACATAGCATGCTTTGTTGATTTGTGGCATGTTGTTTAATTGTGCATTGTTGATTTGTGGTATTAAGTGTATGTGTATAGAAAATAGTCCACACAATAATAGCAAATAACAATCCACCCAACGCATCAATAAGCTATGCTTCCATATTATGCAACCATTCATGCCAAGAGTGTACCTTTTTTCATACAAATCATTCCAAGTGTAGTACATCATTTTTTATTTGTCGGGAAAGAGAATAGTACAAGTTGAGCTATTGTAGAACCCCCATCCCAAAGTAGAGTGGATGGAATTTTTATCACCATGTGTATCATTCTCTCAAAGTAAAATAAAACTTTTTATCCCTCAAAAAATCATTTTTTTATTTGTTGATGTAATGTGGAATGGGAAGGGAAGGCGATTACGGTGTAGCAGGCAGGAGCTAGTTCTTGCCTGCGTGGGTTCAATGTGATACATGCGCTGCACCCGGTGGGCGTTATACAGTTTGGTGAAACAGGTTTTGGTGTTTGGATTCAGGGTGGGGTTTTGGTGGTTTGGTTGGTTTGGGTGCGGGAATGCAATGGTACGTGGCTTGGGCTCAGATGGATTTTTCTGCCTTCTTCGGTACTGCAGTACAGCGGTAATGGCTCAAAAACAGGCTACCGAAAACACAGGCCCCTCGACTGAGGTAACGGCCTGGAAACCTGGTTTTGGACCGCTATGGCTAGGAGTCTACCGCTTCCGCGACTCCCAATCGTAGATAAAGCAAAGTAACGGTCAAACAGTTGGGGCCAAGAATGCTAACTAATCGATGTGCCATTCTTGATTAGAATGGTTGCAACGTGGCAAGATATCATTGGCCAAAAAACAAGAATCCACACCAACTTACCTCGACGTTATACAACCTTCTTGCAATAGCACTTTGATGAAGTAGAGACATTTTTGGGTATCCTGAATAGGATACAATCCATCCTTCCCTGTGTAAAGCAAAGCTTTCTGGAGATGCATTTGCTTATAAAATGAGAGACTTATTAGGAACAGTGTAAAGTGTAAAGCATAGAATATTCTCTCCATTGTGCAAGATCAACGTCCACGAATTTTTCCAGCGGAAATTTGCTTGCAAGTTCCAATGGTGTGAAACTACTGTTCCCGGAACGCATTGACGGAACGCATTGACGGAAATCAACAGTCCGTCAAAATGGTAGAGCGTTTTGTCGCAGCTTTCAAAAAGCAATCATCGACATCGCTCGTCCAGCCATAGCAGATTTCTGAGATCCGGTCGAACGAAATTAGCAAAGGGAAAACAGCATGATTTGCAATAGTAGCGCGGTTCCAGAAACCGACAACAGCGGCATGCAAACCTGACCTGTCCCTTCCCAAAACATGCCGATCTTCAGAGCCATCTCCTTCTAAATTCACACCATGGATCAATCGAAATAAATGTAATCTTCGGGCCACTACCTTCGCCCGCCAACAAGCTGCTCAATTCGTTGCAAACATACTATTTGCATACGATTTCTGATTTCTGATACAATACAAGGACCAAATCTAGGCCCAACCATGCCAAGAATACCGCAAGTGAAAGGCATCCTGCTAAAAAGTCCAGTTTTTATCCAATACATCTCCTTTGCAATCACTGGGTCACAGCCATCTGTGCCAAACAGGTTTAACACATAGACAGTATAATGAGTAAAATCCTTAAACCAAATGATTCTCATAATAGCTTTTAGGAACTTATTGCAGCATCTAGCAAAGCAGTTACTGTTGCCACGGCAGAAATAGTATTGCACTCCAGTATCCTTGGTTAAAACAGGTGCATTTTCTCAAAGCTAAATTTCACAAACAATGACCTACAATAAAGCCCGCATATAGAATACAATAACATTGAATCAGCAGAGCACCAAAAGAGTTTGAATGATGAAGAATAATACAGAAGAGAATAACAGCCAACGTATATGATATTATTACTTGGATCTTGTTACCACTTGCTCAGTAAGATCCATTAGGGCTTTCCTGCACTGCTGAGCCTTTTCTGAATTACATGGAGGAAAGTTAGCAACAGCATTAGCTGCCCTAGCTGCATGGTCCCTTGCAAGCTCTTCAGTCCTCTTGATCCCATTACTTGCCATTACTAGCTTTAGTGCCTGCTCCACATCACCAGGCTCCTTAAATTTTCTATCAATAAGAACCTCCATATCAGGATGCTCTTCTAATGCATATAGAACAGGAGCTGTCGCAATACCTTGCTTTAAATCATTAAGAGCTGGCTTCCCAAGAGTAGCTTTTGTTCCAGTAAAATCTAGCAGGTCATCAACCAACTGATAAGCCAACCCTAAATTTCTACCATAATCAAATGCTAGTCCAGCAACCTCTGCAGTGTGCCCTGCCAAGAGGGCCACAGCCTTGCAGCTGTTAGCCATCAAAGATGCAGTCTTATAGAAGGTTTTCTGAAGGTAATAATCCATGCTACGACTCTGTTCAGCATCTGTCGTCCATTGCATAATTTCCTCAGTAACCAAATGCTCTAAAACTTTGTATAACAACTCCACTACTTCTGTATTCTTTAAGGATGCCAATGCTACTGAAGCCCTAGCAAGTAAAAAGTCCCCAGCCAAAACAGCAAGTTTATTGCCCATTACAAAATTCAAAGACCCAATACCTCTTCTTGTATCAGCATTATCCAAGACGTCGTTGTGAAGAAGGCTTGCAACATGGATCATCTCAGTAATCTCAGCAATGCGCTGCTGCCTCCAGCGTTGTTCATCTGTGACAACATCCGGCACCACAACAGTCAAGGAAGAAGCCATAAGCAGCAACACTGTGGGCCTGAACCTCTTTCCTTCAACGCCCATCTTGAAAAAGTACTCAGCGGCAGAAGCTAGTTTGGGGACTTC
This sequence comes from Isoetes taiwanensis, assembly GCA_021234155.1. Classification (NCBI taxonomy): domain Eukaryota; kingdom Viridiplantae; phylum Streptophyta; class Lycopodiopsida; order Isoetales; family Isoetaceae; genus Isoetes; species Isoetes taiwanensis. The sequence continues at coordinate 17,385,705 of JAJEKV010000021.1, read as the reverse complement.
TGCTATAACCATTTCCCTCAATCTCTGGGCCACAAAGCTCAGCTCATCTGCCACAAGCGAAAATGGATCGATCTTCTCTTCATCGCTCTCTTCTCTCTTGCTAACATGAAAAGCTCTGCATATTTGAGGGCAGGCAAGAAGAAGAGGTGTATCGTCAAGGAAATTTGTGCTTGGGAGCCCTAAATTTCTTTCTCGATATGGCGATCTTGGAATAGATTTTCTGGGTGCAAAAGATTGAGCTAATCCAGTGATGGATATGCGACGGAATGGATTAGTATGGCGAGAAATGGCTCTAAGTGCCATAGCCACGAGACTCAAGGGACATGGGGAAGGAGGAAATTTCCGGCGGCATTAAGAGTGGCCACATGATTATTTTGTCCTCCCCACCTGCAGATTTTCATTAAAAAATGGAGGTGGATGGAGGCCTCCGTTTCAAATCGGAGGCCAGTTTTCAATCTTCCACTCCTGAGGGAGGTGGATACAGAAAAACTAGTTCAATTTGTTGCTTCCCCTCTCTTCTGCAGCTCTTCCCCCTTCAATTTTCCCTCTCTTCACCTCTCTCGTAGCTGCTCTCGTATCAGATTCAGATACAGAGGTGGAGGCAGCAAATATTGCATAAATATTGCATGTGATCGTCGTGTACTCTGGAGGCTACCACCTCTTCTTCCCCACCACATGGCTACTATAAGGAGGATCATCTATCTTCTCCACATGGGTAAGTACTATAGAGTAAGGCAGCTTCCTTCCATGGCTGGATCATCCCTAAATTTAACAATTAATCCTGAATAGTTACATCACTTACCACCATTTCAGTTGCTTCCCATCCGCCCTGCATTGAGCCGCTGGCACCGCTTTGAAGAATAATAGAAGCCTTCAAGGTCAGACTCTATCAAGTTTTGTCTATATGGTGTGCAAAGAGCCATCATTGTTTTCAATTTCCAATGCATCCTCCCGGCCCGTGAACTTAACATCAGCGGTGTTTCCACTCACCCATATTGCAATGTTAACTCAGCTTAAGCTTCAATGCGCTTTATGTAATAGAGGCTGTGATCAATTCCGCCACCGGTTGTTGCATTGATAGACCAATAATGGGAATCCGACCCAATGCCGACTCTCGTAATCTTTTAAAAATGAGGTGTCCAATAGATTCCGATCTTGACAACCAAGTGGACATTTATCATCTATGATATCCTTGTTATGAGCTTCTTTTTTTGGCTAAGCCCTCCTAAAGGGCCAACCATCAAGAATTGAATCTTTCTAGAACATAAAGATTTCCGTAGTTGGCCTAAAACCGCTTTAGCTTCCCATTATTTAATCAGCGTAATCTCAACTTTTTAATGGGTATCCTCACCAAGAGATCGATATATCCTTGCGACACTATAGTGCATATGCCCCTCAAGTAGCCAACTTTCTTGGGGTCGAGAATCTGACACATTGATGACTCTTTTCATGAATTTCTTTTAGCCTTTGCCTATCTCCTTCCCCTCGCAGGGTACTCTCCTTTTAAACTTGTCAAGCGGATCCATACGCCATTCTCCCGCAGATGTTGCAACCGTATTTATTCCATGGCTCTTCCATTTAATGAAAATAATGAGGATGAGAGGCCTAAGGGCGCAGACCCTCCCGTCCCTGCACATTCGTATTCGAGTAAGATCCCGAACCCTCCCCTCTTTTGGAGGAACATAGGGGTAGCATGTGTCAACTTCATTCCATGCCCGGAGTAATTTTTCCTCATCATCAGGACGCCCAGGGTTTTCTCTTTCCCGCTTTCCTATGCATTTTTTTGTTCTCTTTTTGCTCACCTTTTTTATGTGCCCTTTTTCTTCCTTTCCCCCCCACCCACTTTCCTCTTGATCAACGTTCCTTTTTTCCATCTCTTTTCCCATTTCCCTCTCCTTTTCCCTCGTGCCCCCTTTTCAACCTTTTACATTCCCTTTTCGCTTCCCTTGTCCTTTTTCAACTTTACATTCCCTTTTCATCCTTTCCCCACCCTTTTTTTCCCGGTACCCTTTTCCTTTCCTTTCCCTTCCCTTCTTTTCATTTTCTCTTTTTCCCTTTTTCCTTTTCCTTTTCTTTTTCTCTTTTCATATATGACTCTTCTATTCCTTTTTTCTCAACTTTTTTTATGTGCCTCTAAATCGCCTTCTTTCCCCCCCCCTTTTTTGCCTTTCCATTTCTCCTTTCCTATTTTTTCTTGTTTTTTTCCTTTCCATGCTCTTTTTCCCTTTCTTTTTGCCCTTTTACTCACCTTTTCTTCCTCCATTTTTGTCTATGCCCTTTTTTTCCTTCCTCCTTTTTTTCCTTGTTCCTTACCCTTGCCTCTTCTACTTTTTCCACCACGCTTTTTCCTCCTTTTTCCATCTTGTTCCTCTCCCTTTTCTGGGGATGCTCTTTTTGCTTCCCTTTTCCTCTTTCTTCACCATTTCTCTCTTCCTTTTTCCCTTTTCCCCTTTTTCCTCGTGCCCTTTTCCCATTCTCTTTTTGCCCTTTTCTTTCTTTTTTTCCTTTCCATTTTTTTTTTCTTGTTTGTCCCTAACTTCCTTTAATCCCACCTTTATTTCCCTTTTCTTCCTTTTTCTTCTTTTTCCCTTTTCTTTCCTTTTCCTTTCCTTTTCCATCTTTCCTTTTTGCATCCTTTCTAATTCCTTTTTCGGCCCTTCCTAGTTTTTATTTTTTCCTTTTATTTGCCTTCTTTTTTCTTTTTTACCCTTTTTACCTTTTTCCTTTTTTTCTTCTTTTTTTTTTCCTTTTTTTTTCCTTTTCCATTTTTTCTTGTTTTTGTTTCCCTTTTATCTTTTTTCCTTTCCTTTTTCCTTCCCCTTTTCCTTTTTCCTTTTTTTCCCTTTTGACTATGATTTTTTTTTCATTTTTGTCTTCCCTTTTCCCTTTTCTTCTTCTCTTTTTGTCCATTTTACTCCCCTTTTTGTTCCTTTTTCCTTTTCCCTTTTTGTTTTCTATTTTTCCTTTTATTTTTTTAATATTCTTATTTCTCCTTTCCATTTTTGGGATTCTCCTTTTGTGCAAAATTGCTTTGGGATTCTCGAAATGAGCAGCTTGACGGGTCAAGGTGGCAATCAGAGATACGGGCCCTCACCTGTGCAGGATTCGGATTCGACACTCAACCATTGACACATCTTCACATTGCGAGCTCTGGTTGAAAAGGCAAGGAAGAACCGTCGGGATCTATATTGTTGCTTCGTGGATTTTGCAAAGGCATTTGACACCGTGCCGGAAAAACTATGGGCAAGATTACATGTAATGTGGGGTTCCTGTGATTTGCGAATGCGCACGGTGTCTGAGCTTTATGAAAGATGCCTCTGGTTACGACCCGACAAGCCAACCATTTGATAGTAGTATCGGGTTCGCCGGGGATGCCCTCTCTCCCCAACATTGTTTGGGCTTTACATTGATCAATTGGAGAGCTGGCTTGGCGATAATGGGGGCGACGGGCTCACCTTCTACCGAGATCATCAGCGGTTAATATATGCCGATGATGTGGACCTCCTAACTTACACACCGGGACATGCAACGACATCTCGATGCCCGGACACATTTTGTCGTTTAATCGATATGTGGGATCAACTTGCCAAGACTAAGGTGGTTTTCATATCATCTTCCACTGACGACCAAGGATCCCTCCTTCGTATCGAGAGGCGTGTAGAATATGGAAGTAGCATCCACATACAAATATTTGGGGAGTGGAGTTTCCGTCTACTATGTAACCGGGACACATCCATAGAAACTACAGTTACTTGGGCCGGAAAGCACTATATGCAATGCAAAAACAATAGTCATAGAGCGGAGTTGTATGATTGGACCCATCGGATCACACCTGTTCAAAGTCTTAGTGGAACGTCCCTTTATGGGGTGGAAGTATGGGGCCCAGTGTCCCTCGCTACTTGGAATGACTTGGAGCAGGTGCGAAAGCCTTCTTGCGAACGAAAGCACTAGGGGTGAAGTCCACAAGTCCCATATCAAATTCTACCGCTAGAGAAACAGGATTCTTGCCTCTTGAGGGCGGCCCTTGATCGCCACATTGTCTATTTTGAAGGTGGTCAACATGGACGATGCTCGTCTCCCAAAACTAGCTTATATCATGGCAATGGGGCCACAACGCCTCAAGGCCTGTTTGGGGGAAAAAGAGCTCAATGGATGGCTAGATGGAATGCGCAGAACACGAGTGCATACATGTGCAAACATAGGCGATCGCCATAGCTTGAGGCAATATCTTGACGCTTGCTTCATCGCAAGCTTTGGGATGCCAGCCCTTGAACAGTCAAAAAAAAAGACACTACAGCGCCACATAAATCCCACATTGGAACGAGGCCCACAATGCTACTGCGCACCCACTCTGCCCATGAAAAGACGCAGACTCATTGCCTCCCATTCGCGACGGGGGCACATCATCTTCAATTGAGGACGGCAGATGGATTGGTGAGCCGCGCCGGGACGTGTGCTCGGCAATCGCGCCAAATGGGGAGTCGTGAGGATGAATCTATACCCTTCAAAGTTGCCCAGCATATGATCAAATCCGGACGCTTATGCTGAGTTGGTCGTGGGCGCCAACCGCTACATGTGACATTGAGCACACGGCATCTGCGGATACTAGGATCATACTCTCGTGGAGGTCATGGACATGCGATCGGCTATGTCCTCGGGCACGACTTTGACATGTACATACACATTTATTTCATGATGATGTATACTTGTACAGTTTGACAGATTCTTATTATCGCCACGGTTTTCCCTAAACCTCTTCGAGCGGGGTTTTTTAACCCGGACAGTAATAAGTTTGTTGCGCTCCTTCTGGGTCCCATAGGCCGATTGGTCTCAGTGGACGATAAAAAAACTATTCTATTCTATTCTATTCTCACTTTTCTTTTTCCTTCTCTCCTTTTCCCTTCCCCTTTCCCTTTTTCCCTTTTCCCTTTCATCGTTCGATTGTCAGATTGAGTTATCTTTATTTCCCTCTTCCTTTTTTCCCTTCCCCTTTTCCTTTTTCCTTTTCTGGTTTTCCTTTTTGACTATCGGATTGAGTGAATTTTGGCCATCGGTCATTTTATCTTCCCCTTTTCCCTTTTCTCCTTCTCTTTTTGTTTTCCCCTTCCTTACACTTTTTTGTTCCTTTTCCTTCTTCCCCTTTTTTGTTTTCTATTTTTCCTTTTCCATTTTTTATTTTTTATATTCTTATTTCTCCTTTTCCCTTTTCCTTTTTTCCTTTTGTCCTTTCTCTCTCACTTTTCCTTTTCCTTCACTCCTTTTCCCTTTTCCTTTTTCCCTTTTCCCTTTCATCTTTCGACTGTCGGATTTAGTTAATCATATTGGATCCATGGTCAAGATGAAACTTTAGTTGAAGACACGCACACATCATCTCCACTGTTGGTCAATCAAATCCTTGATCGTCCGATCTAGGGCTCCATTGAAGACACACGCTATAACATTATAATATAAGATATAGGTCTAAACATACACAATTGTGATAGAAATAGGGAAAATTACTTAAATGCCCCTATATTTTGCATATTTTACCAAAATAAACTTTGTATTTCAATTATTTCTTGAGTGCCCCTCGTCAACAAAATACCACTATATTATAGCGTATTCACCTAATATCCGTCAAGTTTTTTATAGAATTACTAAAATGCCTCTCAAATATATTGGAATTTACTAAAATGCTCCCATTTCATAAAAATAGACACATTATAACCATAGTTACGAAACACGGTCGTTTCGGCCGTGGCCCACGGCTACCACGGTTTTTTGGAAGATTGCATGGCTTAACACCTGCGAAACACTAATCGTGGCTTTTGGTTTGATATGAACCACTGGTGGTTTAGCTTGGAAACCGTGTTCGCGTAACAACGGTCAGTTATCAAAATTTGTCGCGATCAGAAACAAATTTCTTTTCGGAGAGGCGGCTTACGGGCCTTGGGTATGCCCACTTTTTTTTTCCGGATAGTTGATTTCGACTTGCAAATTTGTAGCTTGAAACGGCAAGGTTGTAGAACAAGCAGCCTAACTTTCCCGCTACCGTTTAAGCCTCCTTCTATTCACCTAGACTAATATGTTAGGAAGCCCTAGCCTTCGCCTGGACTGCTCTAGCCTAAAAGCCCTGGGTTGTGTCGGCTGGAGACTTGCTCGGACACGGATGCCCCGCCGATTGAGAATGAGATGCTGGCGGGGATTGGATGCCCACCGGGAATGAGAGAATGGATTCATATGGAGAATGAGATGCCCCGGCCGGATTGGATGCCACGCCTCGAGGATGAGAGAATGGATTCATATGGAGAATGAGATGCCTGGCCGGATTGGATGTCTGGCCGGATTGAGATGCTAGGTCGCTAGTCTGTGGTGGTCATGAGCCCGCATTTGTTTTGCAGCAGCAGTGCATTGAAGCCTATGTCTGGTTTTGAAGCCTGTGTTTCGTAACTATGGTCTACATTGAAACTATACTCCAATTCTTTTTTGTATATATAAAAAAGTTTAAGTATCTTAAAGAATATTCGCATGTTATTCGTTTCCGTGTTCTGTTGTCGTTTTCGTTTTCTAAAATTTGGGGAGCCGTTGCATTTCCCGTGGCCTTGTTTCGTAACTATGATTATCACTTCATATATAATTCAGTTTGTTATTTTTCATTGTTCTTGTGCCTCCTTATTTTTTCTGCGCCGCAATCTAATTTGATGTTTTGTTGCCACGTATTATTTCTTCCTCAAAGATCTCGACGCCTGGCAGAGAAGCCGGATCCGAGAGAAGCTACAGCGATGGCGAGAAGCTATGGCGGCAACAAGAGCATAAATCAACCTATACAGTATGAATAAAAATTGTGAAGAGCTTTTTGTAATGTGTCCCAAGGTGAAGCTTGTGCACAACTTTGGCTGGAATCTACCGGCATTTTTTCTCAAAGAGTACCGCAAGGCCTAGTGTAAGTCTAAGTTCTTGCATTTCTGCCTTCCCAGCTTCTCAAACTTCCAGAAATCATTTGAACCACCGTAGTTTAGCACCCACTTCTTGGGGAACACATGCGCCATTGGCATATTCTAATCCGTGATCCTTGCCCTCCAATCGGGAGCGCTTTTGTTTCATTCTGTTGCCACGGAATTGGTTGTTCATCTGCACAAAAATTTGGATCCAACACCTCCCAAGTGGCCTGTGATCTTCTTTTTTTTCTTTGCAAAGAAATAAGATCCCAATCCCGTATTCTTCCATTCCGGCCACACTAATCCTCATTTCTTGAGCTCACAAATCCGTCTCAGATGCCTAAAAATTTTAGTTCGGGATTAGGCCGCTGATCCAAGCCACAGAGAGCGGGGGCATGGTACCAGAACTGGGCCGGATATGGCTGAGGATCGAATTTGGGTTTAGCAGATAGGGCAAGAGGGTAGTGATCTAGGGCCAAGAACCGGGCTACATTGCAGAAACAGATTTGTTTGCAAATCGGGGTTTTTATGATCCAAATCGCTAAGAAACAAAAGAAACAAAAGAAAAAAAGGGAAAAAATGTAAAAAAATATACAACTTCGAACGGGAAAAAAAGAAAAAGAAAAAAAGGAAAAGGAATAAGGAAAGAAGTGAAAAAAAGGGGGGTAGAAGAAGAAAAGAAAAAAAACTGGGAAAAAGATAGGGAATACGCCCCGGAAAACCCTCGAGGGGTATTTTCCCTTATACGTAAAAGGGAAAACGAAAAAAGAGAAGAGGGGAAGGAAAGGGGAAACAAGAAAACATGTATGCAAAACAAGAAGAAAAGAAAAAGGAAAAAGGGTAATATGTAGAGAAAATGAGGAAAAGTGAAATGTGGGTAGAGCAAAACAGAAAGAAAAGGGATAAGGCTTTCTATACTGCAGCCCAAAATATTTACAAGCTCTCAACTTACGCCTAGCAACTCTGGGCCCATTACTAGTAATTGATTAAAGTTTATGGCCATTCCCACAACATGAGTTGAATAGTAATTGCAAGAGGAAAAAAATTGGACATGGTATGAGTTGGCTATTTTGTGCAAGTTAAGGCACGACGATAAATTGTCATGTATATTAATCCTTGAGTCTTATTATGTACACCACTAGAAGATGTCAATGCAATACTATTCTCGCTTCATGACAAACCAACAACGTGACAACTACCATATAACCATAAAATGAACTATAATTCATTAAATGTTATGCCCATGTCCAACATAGGTGGAGAAGCACCACTTGGAATGAATATCATATAAGTTGACCTCCATTTTGTGCACCTCAAAGATGTGGTGACAACTTTGCCTACAAGACCAAGCACTATTTTGTTGTCAAGTATAGTTTTATCAAAATAACAGGGTAACATGTCATTGGCATTGCGCTACAAATACATGAAGAATAGTAAAAACTCATTATTTACAGCTAATATCAAATATGTCGATTAGCATGAGTTGGCATTGTCAAGTGGATGGCAAGAAGGTGCATGAATAATTATATTGGAAGTTGCTAAGTCATACATTGTTGAAGGTGGAAATGAAGACTAGGCACTATCTCTATGTTAGAACACAATTTCTACTCTATGTTATATGATGGCTAAGAGTTTTTTTAAATGACATGTTAACACGTTGTTGATTTATATTGAGCTACAAATACGTAAAGGAATCTTGCAGTTAGATGAGTTAGATATCAGGGAAGACAAAGTCTCGCTTTAGACAAACCAATGCGACAACTACCATATATATAAACCATATATTATGATGTTCTATAAATCACCATCAGTTGCTAATATGACTATAAAACTACACCATCCATGTTCCAAAGTAATAAAAGAATTAATGGTTTTAGAAAATCATTGTTTATAAATCATGCCAATTAACATATATTAACATATTCCTGTCTTTTGGAAGGAGCATTTGGATGTTCCATGAGTCGATGAATCTTATAATGAAGTCATACATTATCCATCCGGCCCCCCTCTACTGTAGTATCCGGATTGTGCAGCGATTGAAGCAGATGCCCCTCCCAGGTTGAACGAATCCGCCCCCTTTTGAACCTATCCGCCCCCCCTTTGCTGCTGATTTAGTACAGTAAAAAAAGACCAAAAATCTTGTACAGTTTGTCTTATCTGGGCGATGCAATGGGGAGGCATTAGTTTAATGGAGGGGGCCAGATAATAGAGTAGCTACTCAAGCGGGATATTACAGTAGAGGGAGGCCGGATTATTCAATTGTCCCATAGTTTCATCCAATAACGTCTATTGAGCTGCAAGAGAACAAGAAATCCAAGTATAAAATTACATGTGCCATTATGTCCAAGGTGGACATGAAGACCAAGTAACTTTTAGAGCCCACCGAAAAATCTCCTAATTAAACAATAGGATATTTCAAGTTTTCCACCACACATCTTCCTTATGCTAAAATACATGAAATCTTTTGGAAAATTTCCTACCAATTACCTCCATTTTGTTTGGTGCCAGGGGGAGTGGGTATACCCCCCAAAAAAAAAGAAAAAAAATGACAGCCAAATAACAAAATGGCACCTTGAGGATGCCATGGCACCATTTGCATCCGCAAAAAAAAATAAAAAAAAAAGTAAAATTATTTATTTATTTATTTATTTATTTCGCAGATGCAAATGGCGCCATGGCGCCATTTCCATCCTCAAGGTGCCATGTGGGCCTATATCTGCCCCCCATGGCACCCCCCGAATGGCACCATTTGAGGGGTATGCATGCCCCGTCTGGCACCCCCCGAGGGCTCCAAATGGCACCACAAATGGCTCCATGGCGCCATTTGGGGGGTATACCTACCCCCTCTGGCACCCCCCCAAATGGCGCCATTTGGGTGGTATACCTGCCCCCTGGCACCCCCCGAATAGGGCCATTTGGGTGGTATACCTACCCCCTGGCACCCCCCAAATGGCGCCATGAAGCCATTTGAGGGCTTCAAATGGCGCCCCAAATGGCTCCTTTGGGGGGGAGGTATACATGTGATGAATGGCTCTAACAAAAAGACGATGCATATAGAAAGACTTACCTGGGTATGGTGGTTACCATTTTGGTGAAAAACTATCGGCGACTGGAGTATATGGATCTTGTAAGAATATTGCAGTGCCTCAAAAAGAAGCGCCCAAAAAACCCTGTGCAAACAGCTAATGTACCTGAAAATAATGACTGCATGAAGCTGTCTAGAAGTGTCAGTCGGTAAGGAACCATCGAAGACCCTGCATCCACCTATAGAAGGATCTATACAATCGCCTAAAGAAATGATATGTCGAGCAACAACAACAAATTTGGGATTTTAAATTTTGAATTTCAAATTTTGAATTTCAAATTTGGGCGGGCGGAGGGCTTTCAAATTTGGGCGGGCTGAGGGGTTTCAAATTTGGACCAGCATTTTTTAATTTACGTCCGCCTTCCACGAGCTTCGTCATACCCACTCGCCAGTGCCACCTACATCCCGCCTGCTTCCCGCCGCCTGCGACTGCCAGCGCCGGCTTCGCCTGCCAGTGGTGCCTGCTGCTAGATGGCCTATTGGACCTAGCGCCAGCGCCTGCTGCTAGATGGCCTAGCGCTGCCTACATCCCGCCTGCTTCCCACCGCTTGCGACCCGCTAGCGCCAGCTTCGACTGCCAGCGGTGCCTGCTACTAGATGGCCCATTGGACCTAGCATCAGCGCCTGCGCCTGCTGCTAGATGGCCTAGCACCTAGTGCCAACGCCAACGCCAACGCTTAGCGCCTTTGTTTTCATCACTCTAGACACTAAAGATATCAGGAATCATGAAGACAAGTCTCCAAGGCAAAGTAGGCCTTCTTTTACTTGATTTTTTAGTTTTCCTAGTCATATAGCACCAGTTTCTTGAATATATGCTTGCTTGATGCATACTGAGGATGCAAATGGCGTGCATCCTTAGCATGGTCTGCTTTACTAAATGCATGTTGAGGAATGCAAATGGCGCCATGGTGCCATTTGCATTCACCACCATGCATTTGGTCTGCTATATCAAATGCATGCTAAGGATGCCTCATCATGTTTGGAAATGGCATCTTGAGGACGCATGGCGCCATTTGCACCCGCAACACCAAAAAAACTTTCTTTTCTTTTTCTTTTTCTTTTTTCTTTTTTTTTTTGCAGGTGCAAAAATGGCGTCATTGCACTCTCAAGGTGCCATTTCCAACCATACTGATGATGCAAATGGCGTCCTTAGCATGCTTAAGAATGGCACTGTGAGGGTGCAAATGGCGCCATTTGCACCCCCAACACCCCTTTTTTTTGGGGAGGGGGGGGGGGGATTTTTTTCTTTTGGGGGGGTGCAATGGCGCCATGTTGCATCCTCAAGGTGTCATTTCCAAGCATTCTGAGGATGCAAATGGCGCCATTTGCATTCACTAGCATGCAAAAAAAACATGTTGAGGATGCATTCACCAGCATGCATTTGGTCTGCTATAGCAAATGCATGTTTAGGTATGCCAGGAGATTTGCTATGGAGTCACCTTCGTCCAGCTTGGTACCACTGAAGATTTTAGTCACAACGAGATTCAAAATGCGGCTTACAACTTTGAAGAAGAGGCATTTAGTGGGCCAAGATTTGACATTCTCATGAATGTTGGCAAAGAAAAGCATGATCCTACTAATGGCAGTGATTCAATTCAGCAACAAATTTTGTAATTTAGCTTCATAAACAAATTTTCTTGATGGGTAACTATGTCAATTTCAGAAGTTAATGATGTCCTTCTTTGTGTAAAATAGGTAAAACTTGCTAACTTAAGTTGCAGTATTTTTTTTAAGTTGTTTTTTTTTTCCTCTGATATTAATGGCGCCAAATTTGGAGAAAATATATGTGAAAAAATGCTAAATAGCGCCACATTATCGTCTAAAACACCTTAAAAATGTCTTAAAAACAATTTCAAACAAGGTTGCATATTAAACGGGAGTGTTGCACCACTCCCGTTTGAAGATTCCCTTCTAAAAAACATATTAATTATTTGAAATGACCATTTTGTGGGTTAAGCCTACAAACTCATGGTGATTACAATTTAATATATGCTACTTTAGCCCGATTTTTTTTTTTTTTACCGGTGCGTCAACATAGCAAACACTTGAAATGGCAATTTTAGGGGTTAAGTTCAAAACATTAAGGTGATTATAATTTATTATATGCTGTTTCAACTACATTTATATTTTTTCCCACTGGGTTATTGTGAACTCACAGCAAAAAGAGTTTTAATTTGTAATAGATCTTAGGTTAAATTACGGACATTAAACAAAAGTGCAAGATGTGATCACAGGTTAAATTACAAACATCAAACAGAAAGTGCAAGGTGTGAAAAGGAAGTAAATATAAAGTTTTGTGGTGTAGTGAAGAAGTAAATCATCAGAACATGCCAAATCTATCTAGAGAGGTTGCCCATGCACTCTTATGTTTATGTTATTCTAGAATAGAACCTTGCGCAATCTTACGCTATTCCTGAACAAAACCTTGCACTCTTAGTGTATTCCGGAATACAAATGTGCACTCTCATTGTATTCCAGAATACAAATGTGCACTCTCATTGTATTCCGGAATACAAACGCACACTCCCATTGTATTCCGGAATACAAATCCCTTGCACTCTTATCCTATTCCGGAATACAAATCGAAAGCAATATTTTCGTAAGCTATTCCGGAATGGGACCTTGCACCCTTATCTTGTTCCGGAATACAAATCAAAAGCATTCTGCTCCCATTTTCGTTTAATACGCAATAGTGTTAGCATCTAATGCACATCAAAAAGCATGTTTGTGTGTGTTCTGAGATCAATGTATCCACTTCTCCTCATCTCTAAGGACTGGCATATACATCATAACCATCATGCACATCATAACCATGTTTGCAGAAGAAGAAGATACTACATTTTTTACAAAGATTCAGAACAAGGGTGAAATATTGCCAACTAAGAAGAGTGAAATGCCAGCTATGACAATTTTGACTCATACATCCACATTCATGGTTTGTTGTATGGTTTGTTGTGTTTATAATTTCTTCACGATGATAGCTGATGCATGTAAAATTCCTTCCCTGTCTCTCAGATACTAAGAGATGATACATCTGCTAAGTTAATGGCTGTCAAAAGCCGTTCAATTGAATAGGTCTTCTGCCTTATGTTTTGTAGGGTAGAAGCATGAAAGGGTGGGCAAAAAAAGGGACACTTTTATACATTTACATTTGGCAAAATGTAAAAAAATTCCCCTTGAGGTCTCATTTATTGGGGGTACCTAATTTTCAAACGGGTTGGGAAACTTTAATGCACTAATTTTCAAAAAAAAAAAAAAAAAAAAAAAAAAAAAAAAAAGACCTCCTTCCTCGATTCTTTGATCCCGCCCATTCCCAACCCTGCTGCTCCCGCCATAGCCAGACCTTTGCAAGGTCGATCATGGACCCTAAGCCCTGATACTCTCCCATTATCACCTAGACCAGGGCGCTAGGGTTTAGGCTGCAGGAGGGTGTGATTTTGTGCATTCATTAGTGATTGATCAAGCCCTATTAGTAGCAGCAAGAAGCAATGAAGCAAAGAAGGTCGGATCAGTCCCGTGAAGTCGCCAAGAACCAAGGGTTTGAAGCCCATGGCAACCCCAGCAGCCTAAGCCATCGAAAGCAGCAGCAGCAGAAACTAAAGACAACTCTCGGAAAATCTTCATTGCAGCCTTGAGTTGCTCAAGGTTAGCATTAGACGACTTAGGACCTACAATTTTGATTCGGTTTTTCCAGGTCTGTTGCAAGTGGTTCATGATGTTTGGGGCTCTGAACCACCAGCTGTTAGGGGTTACCAAGATGCCAGGATCCAAGGGGAAGACGGAGATCAATAACCATCACATTCCATTGTATTTTTGCAAGGGCCTTTGCACTTCATTACAAAGGCATACAAATTGACTGGAATGAGGTAAAGGAGAATGCTATTTCTACTAAAAAGAGCAAAAGGAGTCCGATGTTACACATGCGGTGACCATAAAATCGCCCAATGTAAAAAATATGCAAGGTAAACCGCCACAGTCGGTTTTAGTAATGATGGATGGGTTGAAGAAATTGGTTGAGAGTAGACTTGTGGATGCTACTATCTTGATTAGCGATTGAAGGAGTTGAAGGACAAGAGGAAGCTACTTGAACCGAGATTTGCGTGCTAGAGAGTGAGAGAAGCACATTAAGTAGGGTTGTCCAAAAATCTGATGCATGATATAAACACTCAAACTTGCCAAAATTCGACACTAAAGGCAGCAGGGCAGCCAATAGATTTGCAAATGGCATTGGCAAGTCACTTTGAAGAGAAAAATCAAGTTTTATGGAGGAGATGAAAAAATTAACAAAGCCAATCGAAGACATGACTTCGAGTTGGACATTAGCCATCGCCATCCATGAAATCAGCAAGGATTTGGAGATGAATGAAATTAGTGAGAGTAGGATAAAGGACATGATGTTACATCTTGAAACATCAGATGTAATTACCTTGCATCCCAAAGTCCGTTCTTGCAGCAGATAGTAAGGCATCAAATCCCTCGTGGTGAAGAACACATCTTTGCTCTTGCAATGCATGCCTTGACAAAGAGTATTTTGGTGTTGCCATCATGTGGACATCCCTCGCCTTCTTTGTCTCTCATACCGCCGAACCAAGTGTGTTTTTCATTGTCTTTGGCCTCAAGAACTTCGTGCAAATATGGGAATTTCTACTCAAGGTAATTTCGTTTCACTTGATTTCATTTTACGATTGTAGGAATACTTTTTGATATGCAAGTGCTTATTTTTAGATATGTATTTGTTTGGTAGAGTAATCTTGAATCGACATTTACCTTCTACATAGACTTAAGTTTTGTTGTTGTTCGAGAATGAATGTAGTTCAAGGTGCTTGGATTTGGATCTGTACATTCTTTTCGTCATTTACATTTTCTTTCATGTACATGCTTTCTTGCTTCACTTAAATTTACGTCATGTACATGCTTTCTTGCATAACTTACATGACACTGTCTCATGTAGATGCTTTCTTGCATGACTTACATTTATTGACACTTTACATTCTTGATTCCTTGTTTGTTAGTTTTGATTACATTTACTTTTTTGTTTTGCGTAAAACAGGGAGCATCAAGAAACCCGAACCTCGGCCAGAATGTAATGTAAACATGTAGATGATTTGTAAACATGTAGAATTTTTTCAGATCCGAGTCTAGCTAACTAGCCATTGTCATATGCAGGTGTGAAGCCATTCCTTGAAGGAAGAACCTTGCTACCTGAATTCTCGGATGTTTTGAACATAAACCAACCAAGAATGATGCCATGTCCGTGGGACTCCTTCTACATCAAAGCATCACCTATTAAGGCATTCTCTCTCACGGCTCGGGAAAGACAGAATCAGGAAAGTTTGTGGAGATGGCAATGCCCAGAATCAGTAAGTTCAAATTTAATTGAGTTGATATAAGCTTCAATATTATTTCAGGTTGCTAATTTGTAAGATGTGTGATTGCAGGTGGAATTAGTCTTCAAGAGGAGATCCCAAATTTGGATGCCGAGTTGGCTTCCTTGACTCAGCAACAGGTTCCTATCAAAGGTGAGCAGACACTTTTATTTTTGTATGGTGTCATCATTAATTTAGCTTATATTTGTCCATTCATACAGCTGAAGTAGGTGGCGAGAATATTGACCAAAAAATCCCCTACCTGGAAGAAGTACCGACCATTGTTGAGGTTTCTACAATAGGTGCGCCATTTAATGAATGTTCTTTTAACTTGTTTTCTCGATAGTATAGGTATTTAGCTACTTAATTTTTTAGTTGTGTTTGTCTTACACTACCTATTCAAGCACTTCATATGTACTTGCCGGTCTTGAAGCTCAATATGTTTTCCATTTGTCAAAAAAAAAATGGCGCAGAGACTTGCTTAGCTAGTTTTGGTTTTAAAGCTCATCAAACAAGAACATTTGTTCATGAGGTGCATATTCTCTAACCTGGTTATGGCAGATGAAGATAAGAAGGCACCAAAGCAGCTATAGAAACGATTATCGTGAAGGAGGAGGATGCTCCCCAAATAACAAGCGAAAAAACTCGAGCGTAAAGGATGCACCAGCTAAGAGTGCAGCTAAGAAAAGGTATGCACTTCATCTTAACTCACACCATTTCTTCAACTCACACCATTTCTTGTAGGCAAAAATCTGTTGAAGACACAAAATCTCTTGAAGATTCTAAATCCGGTGAAGAATCTGATGCTGATGCAAGGTAATATTATGAAAGATTTGTTTTTATGCACCTGCATGATACTTGACACTTCAATTTGATCCTTGTAGGAGCATGCATGAGAAATCAGATTCTTACACCTTTCACGCCTTTCAAGGATAGCCCCCGATCCTCCCATGAAGGTGGTCGATATTGACCTTGAAGAACTCGCGGCACCCGTGATCAAGAATGACAAGCCGCCTTTATTGAATCAGTATGGCGTGTATGCACAAGGTGTTGTAGATGTAATTCTGATTTCATCTCCTACTCTTTGTGTATTTATAATGAAGTATAATTATGACCTTATCTTCTTGTAGGTACCTGCATCATAATTTGCCATCGGAGTGGAAGAACAAGATTTTCTTTTATCCATCTTTTAACTTTCACTTGTTCAAGGAAGCTACAGCAAGTAAGAAAAAAACCGAGGCCTCAAGAAACATTGTAGATATCGTGAAACAGGAAATGAAAGGGTCATACGCAGATATTGACTCAATCAATGAGTCAAACCTCAAGCGGTGTTGATTTTATTCGCAGAAATAATGTGAAGGGGCTAGCAGCCCAATCTGTCGAATTGCGGCTTGTATGTGATGGCCTGCATGCACAAATTTGTGAACGCAGTTGTCGGAAATAAGGAGTTGAAGGTAAGTGTCCAATTCTCTTGCAAGCTTTTTTAGTTTACACCATTTTTACATTTCTGTTTGCTTTAATGCACTATGCATGTGTTACAAGAAGGCTGGTTTTCACACGATTATGCGCTAGGTCGGCGAGCATGTCTGCAAGAAGCCCTGCTTAAACAGTGTGAAGATGGAGAAGCCATTGATGTGTCGATTGGTAGATGAATCTAACCATTTGTTTTGGCCTAGTTGCCTTCAAAATTTCGGATGTACTTGGCCAGAGTGCCTCAACCAATTAATTTTGAAAAAATGACATAAGTTGTGCCATATGGCATTATTCTAAAGCATGTATCTGGTTTCTGCCAGTGTCAATTTATCCCAAGTGTTTTGTATGTCTTTCATTTCTCCTGTTCTTAAATTATCCTCATAAAAGTTCTACCACTTATTGACAACTTAAGCTCATATTAGATGAGTGCTTCAAGATGATGAATGTGAGGTCATGATCACTTGATCATTTGAGATGGGTTGGATGAGTGCTCCAAGATGATGAATGTGAGGTCATGATCTTACATGACTTGATCATTTGAGATGGGTTTGATGATAGTGTATGCTTGATACATCCCATTTCTTTTCCGACTCACTAAGTCCCCAACACTTGACTTACAGAGTGCGGTGACTCGGACTCGGACTATGTACCTTCACATTCTTCTGCGGCAACCTCTCGCACTCGGACTCCAACTTTTCATGAGGTCCATGACGAGGAGGTGAAGGTACAAATTGACTTGATGGATACACTTTCATCCCCCTCGAAATGTTAGTGCAAGGTATTTCAGTTTTTTTTACAAGTGCACACTTTTTTGCTTCCATCCCATGCTGTGACTTCATGATACTGAGCCCATGGGATTGAGATGGACAAGTGCATTGACAATTTTGTAATCTCTGACCATGTACATGAGATATAGTTGTAAATTTTGACATGTACATGAGATATAGTTGTAAATTTTGAAGTCTGACCATGTCAATATTTTGACATTGTGAACATGTACACTATTTTGACATTGTAACCACCTCTATCTAAATATATAAAATCTCTATCTCCTTCTTATTGTCAGACACTTCATAGAACTATCATTCCTAGCATCCAAAGCATAAATTCTGCATGTTGTATTGTCAGAGCACAATTAGGAGGAGATGTTAATAAGTTGTATAAGTGGTCAAGATGTCAAACATTGCACAAAAGTACTAGCACTTTGTGCACATGTTAAATAATTCTGCTATAAGTGGTGAGGACAAGATGTCAACACTTGTGCACAGGGTGTTAACACTTTGTGCACAAGGTGTTAACACTTTGTGCACGTGTTAAATAACTTGTATAAGTGGCAAGGGAAAAAAAACTCGTGTCCCCTTTTTTTATTTTTACAAGGTCAATAATGTCTTGCCAAGGTTCAAGACCTTTGTGCAACTTGTGTCAAGATGTCAAACCTTGCACAAGGTGTTAACACTTTGTGCACTTTGTGTCAAGATGTCAAACCTTGCACAAGGTGTTAACACTTTGTGCACTTTGTGGCAAGATGTCAAACCTTGCACTTTGTGTTAACACTTTTTAATTTTTACAAGGTCAATAAAGACCCCACCAATTCTAAAGTAGCCAAAGTTATAGTTTAGGGTACAACATAAGTGTCCCCCATATAAGTCCCCCATTCTAAAGGATACAATATAAGTGTCCCCCATTGTTTTAAAAGAGGCATACTGAGCTATGTCAGTATAAGTTGTAATCGTAAGCTAATGATCAAACAAGCAAATTCAAAACCACAACACTAGGCACTTCCAAAATGGCTCTTACCATATATACACTCACGAAATATGAACCATTAACCTAAGGTAGCCATTAACCTTGAGTTTTCAAGTACAAGTACAAGTGTCTCAAGTACATGTACAAGTGTCTTGAACCTACCTACTGCCAATGTATTCACTTTAATATTGAAAACAAGTGATCAGAATTGTTCTGCTGGCCAAACACATGACAATAATTATGTAGCCTGATGTACAAAAAGGTAAACTTGATACAAGAACAGAAATTCACAGTACATCTACAATCTCAGGCAGATTTCCTAATAGCATCTCGTGCCAATACTGAGACAGTTCATATGCATAAGCAGCACCTTTTATCTTGTGCTTGACTGGCTCCAATGGGCTTAACCCCTACATGCACTTCGGGAGGGACAAAAACCTTCTTCTCTTTTAGTAACCTGTACTTCTGATGGCAGCTAGGGATCAGCTCGAAGTAGTTGCCTGTAATAACCTCATCACCTCTGAAAAATAAGTTTCCATAGTCATCCATGGTATCTACCTCGAGTACATGTTTTACTTCATTGCATTGAAGGATATAATAAGGGACCCCTCATGATTGTCCGAGTGTGAAGCATCCATAATCACCAACCTGCAGCGTCTCGTCAATATTATCCTCGTCATTTGCCCATAAATCCTCAGCCTCATCAACATCTCCAGGATTGATCTTACTAATTGGCTCTAGTTTTCGCAACTCCCACCTACCACAATGGTCAGCATTCTCACAAGCAGGCCAATTAAAATTGATGCATGCTTTGCAAAAACATGAAAGAGGTCTGCACAATAATTTTGTAGCATCGTTTGAGTCTATTGAAGACACACAATGAAGTGATTGCACGCCTTTTACTCGAAGTACATCATGTGCTTGGGACCCGATCAATGTCGGGTCACCTCCCGGAATACCCTCTCCACATCTGATTTTTTCTCCCTCAATACTTGACACGCAGTTGCTGCATCTTTTACTATCTTCCCATCCTTTTTCCTTTGTTCTGCTTCAAGCCACAATTTAGAGATTGCCCCTTCCCCATCGTGTGTTCCCTTCCCATGTCCTGAACCAAAGAAATTCCAATCGCATTCTTATCTTATGTTGAACATGGTATCTTGTCACATGATAGAATGCTCTTCTAGATTTAAACTGGCTGCACAACCATCGGACCAAACCAAATGGTATTTCAAATGGCCACCACCATTCTCTTGCAACCATTTGAGGTGCATCTTGAATGCATCTTGTAACGGTGGGTATCATGAGTTTTGTCGCCTGAAATAAATGAGTGCACATATTTTCTCAATCTGCCATTTACCTTGAACATGGTGATATGAACCGAGAATACTAATTTGTTCATTGTACCAATGCCGAGCTTGAATCTCGTTGAATGGCTTCAAAGTATAATTTTGAGAAAAATCAACAACCGATAGCATCAATCGCCGTGAAGTGTTCGTATGCATTCTTTGAACTGCTTGCTTTGCCAATGTGCCACAAAATTGTGATATATAAACTTAGACATATGGTCGAACATGCTGTCCAACATCTCCTTTGCACTGCCCTTCTTGTCAACTAACTTCAGCCTTCGGGAAGTTCCCTTCTTTGAAGGTTCATTAACATAGTTATAGACTTGCCAATCGACCGAATCCTCGATGCTTCCATCCTTCTCTCTGGGACACAACTCAATTAACTGTTTCCCACAACTGTCACATTTTGTTTCCATGCAGGCTAGCTTGTGCCACTCCTCATCGGCCGCCCTCGGGCATACCATGGCTCTCCAAAGCGTGCTCACATTATCATAATTCTGCTTCTTAGCTTGGCAAATCCCGGCATTAACTTCTGAAGCACACACATTGCAATTGCAAGTACAATTCTCGTGGAATTTTGACCTCATCATATTGAAAGCCTTCTTATATAAATCTGCCTGCTCATGCTTCACACAACAGCAGGTATTCCTCTCCTTTAGCTTTCGTATGCAAGGAGGTTTTAAGTATTCGAATTGCCTGATGCCAATTTTGACTTTTGGATGCTGATCAACAAAGATTTGGTATAATTCAGCCTGCAAAAGTACACTGTCAGAATCTTACAAAATATTAGAATGTACATTCTATATGTTTTTAATGTATCTTCCACATTCTTACATCTAAGTACTTTCTTCCTCGAAACCCCACATCCTTACATAATAGCTACTCTATGAAAAGCATTCACATATTTTCTTGACATCTACTACATTCCTACAGTAGCTTCCTTCAGTTTTATTTTCTTACATCTATAGCACATCTCTACAGTTAGCTTCAAGTATACCTTCAAGTTGGATTCAATGTAAAGCACGTCAATATAACTTCTACAAGAAAAACTGAATAACATTTCTTGATGCATGATGTGGAACATGCTTGTACGAAAAAGACTATCACACCACAAAAAAATGTAGAAAACATCTACATGACTACATACATTCCTAGCTAAAGTACATTTGATGTTGGATCGAAAATTCAAAAACTATGTGACTCCTCCATGACCCTAAAATACTAGCATGTACTGTGTAATGTCGATGTCTTGAATTGGTTCAGTCCTCTTCTTCATGACATCTCTTACCTTTGGTGATACTTTTGTATTATCTAACCAGAATCGAACAACTCTGTCCTTCATAGCCCGATCTATGGCATTTTTCTTGGCTTTCGTCCCCGCTAATGCCCACAGATTTGCTCCACACACGGTGACATTTTTTCCTCCTTTCGCTGCTAGCTTCATATTTCTAGGATGCAATTTGAGGATTTTGGTGCCAAGTGTGTTCTGCTGTAATACTCCTTCCTTTCCAACTACCATGGAAAGAACACGTGTTTGGCAAACAAGCTTGTCATTGCTATTAGCACGCGTTTCACTTCTTGGAGGCCATCCTTAAGGTTTTCAAATAAATCTCTTTTCACAATAGCCTCTTTAGGCCTTCCAACAACAGGGGCCAAATAAAAGTCCAATCTACTATCCGGAGCAATTTTCCGGCAAAAGTTTTTTTTTCGTTTTGGATTCAATCTAGAAACTTGATTTAGTATGTGATTCACGTAATCATTCACCCTTCTTCTAATCTGTTTTGTCCCATATCCGCCTCTCTCTTGCATCTTTTTGATGAAGATTGGTTGTCCCTTAAGAAATGCATGTAGAGTCCTCCTCAATAGCAAAATTCGAATCGATGGTAAGTCCTCCTCAAGAACAAGACCCGAATCTGTTGTTCTTTGGTGAATTTGATTCGCCATAGCTTCATACATTCCAAGATCGATCAAACGGGCATAGAAATGGGGATCCTATTCTTGGTTCCAATGAGAAAGGGGTTTCAATCCGGTAGCTTCAATCCTGTGGAGGGAGTTTAAAACTCAAAACGTGCCCCCAAATTCGTGGGTTGCCAAAAATAATTGCAAAGAATCTCACGTGGACCAAAAGCATTAATGATAGGCAGCCCATGTAAAATTCAAATTTTACCTTAAATTCACTTTAAGCTAGTGTATTTTTTTACATCAATTTGCAAGAAATACAAGACACCCTTTCATGCTTCTACCCTGTAACTAGAGAACTACATCAAAAGGTTTCCTTGTGATATTGCACTCTGTTCGTAAATACATCTCCCTCCCTCCCTCCCTCCCTCCCTCTCTCTCGCTCTCTCTGTCTCCCTAAAAAAAACTTGATGTTTTGATATGCTATTGGACCTCACCATGCTTGAGAAAGTTGTCAATGCAATGCAGTTTACTAATTTGAATGATTCAACTATTAAATAAACGGTAGCATCTTCATTGTTTCCATATCATTAGATTGCATTCATTAGATTGCCATCATGCAACTTCTTTTGCAAAATTCTCATTATAACTAAAAGTCACCTCCCTCCAACTGAAGCCTTATTTATACTAAACTCTCAAATTTGGATAGAGAAATTCATGGTGTGGCTTGTGTTAAGATAATGGTGTGGCTTGTGTTAAGATAATATGATAAATCAAACCTTTTTTTAAGCATGCAGTACTTGGTTCGGGAAATTTTTTAAGCATAAAAGTCAAATTTCCTGCTGGATCTAGCCCAGCCTACCATCTCCACGCTCCCACTCAATTCCTTCCGGAAGTAAGCACAGAAGTCACTATTTTTAGCAGGAAATTTTCCTGCTATCTCAAAACCGTAGTGTGGATTTACACGGTAGCTTACAAGGGTTCCGGGGAATTTCCCGAACCAAGATGCAGTACCAAGCAATACTTCTATCCACTAGTAAAATGTTGGACACACAGTTTTTGTTCATAAAGGCATTTAACATTTTTCTTTCAAAGCCTTCATATTCTAGAATTCTAACTTTCAGGGGATTGATTTTGATTCTGTGAGGCCAATAGTCCAAACCCTTTTCCTCCAAAGCAAGCCTGACCTTTTGACTGTGGAGAGATTGTGGCCTTTTGACAGGAGGGATGCTACAGAAACAATGGTTGATGCTACTATAACTAGTTTTTAGCACACAATACTGGTAAAACGAGTACTTACATTTCATATACCAACAAAACCAGTTAAAAACCTGATTTAGTTTCAACTCCTCATCAAATTCTTCGTCAGTTGAGTGCTCTTGTTTCTGGTCTGCAGATGAATCTGCCACATACTCCATGCCTTGCTCCATAGTTGCCTGGCCGCTTTCAACATTTTAAGAGACATATTTGCGTATACGAGCATACTTTTTAGCATTTGGTGGAGTATTTAACTTGTATTTCTCCACAATCTTTAACAAGAACTGCTTGCTAGGCTCTGTATGTTTTTCCCCTTGCCTTTTGCACAGTCACGAGATCAAATCCAGCTCCCTTAATTAACTTTAAGAGCTCCTGTCTGGTAGGATTTGAAGGATATTAAAGCAACTACTAAATTGCCTGACTATTGCAAAAAAATATAATGTTACCAGATCATCTCTGTATGTTCAAACTGTGTCGACTTCCCTTCTTTGCAAATCCATGGCTCCACCGATTCAACTGTATCACGTTTTATTTGCAACCAAGTCAATTACTAGCTATCAACTGCAAGACGGTGCGAGATACTGCACGAAATAACCAAATCGATGCACTGGTTGAGGTGCCAGCCTAAGGGCGCTTCCAAATAATATGTCTGGAATCTTATCTCCAAGGGATAACATATTTTTAGATCAATTCAATGTACTCCAGAAGCGTCCTTTCCTCATCTAAAACTAGTCTAGCCTATTTTACAGCAGAATGCTCTGTACCCAAATAAACCGACCCTGATCCAGCTACATTTGCTTCCACTGATTGGGCTTACTGGAGCTCCATGTTGCCAAATGATGGGCTCAAAACTCCTGTACATGCAAACACAAATCAAATTGTAGAAGAAACCCAGTTACAGAAGAAATAAGAAAATCAAATTGCTCACATTTAAACCCTCGTAGAAGAAATTGCAGAAGAAATTGCAGCGGACGGGAAACAAGGGTTTGAATATGGCAAAGAATCAAATTGCCGAAGAGATCCATTTGCAGCAGACGGCCGTCCATTGGTCATGACTCTTTCGTTGCCATCATTAGCCTTCCGCTGATCATGCCTCACGAAATGAGGAGGCACAAATCCGAAATGGCCGTGTGATTCCTGCCTCACTAAATGATGCTTGAGAAACCTTAAAACAAAGGTCGAACCTAACCCTAGCCGCATCAGCAACCATGAAGTATGAAAAATGGCAAAGGATATTTGAAGACGAAGACGATGCAGCCAGCGACATCAGTTAAATTGTAGCCCAAACCAATGCCTACGCCATCGCCAGACTGAAATGGCAGCGCGAGGCCTCTAGAGAAAGATCGCCAGAGCAAAATCCACAAAAAAAAAACACGCCCCTGTCTCTTTGAAAAACAAAAACGTATTCTGGAATACAAAGTATATTCCAGAATATATTTCCCTATATTTTTTAGAACCACAATCTAGTATCCCCTTTTGTAATTCGAAATTGTTCTGTATCCCCCAAAAAAAAATGTAGAAAATGTATTCTGGAATACATTTTTATATTCCGGAATACAAAGTGGTTTGCACTTTCTCTTGGTCCAGTATCCCTTTATCCAATATTCCAACAAAATAATATTCACCCCCACATCGTTGTCTAGTATCCCGACACAACAAAATTTGCAAGGTCATTTAAAATCAAGGAAAATATCTTTTTTATGATAAATTGAAGATGCCAAAAGACCTAGTTGATGTTTCTTTGTTTTTCCTTTGGCTATTTCAGAATTGGATATGTATTCTAGAATACAAAAATGGCTTGGTATTTTTTTTTTATTCCAGAATAGCAAGTGTATTCCGGAATACAATAAGGGTTTCACGTGTTCGAATATAGTATCCCTTTTTTAGGCAGATTGGGATTAAGAAGGTTTTTGTTGGTGGTGTGAAAAAATTCTATGACTATGTCGAACGTAACCTCGGCTTCGGGCGAGGCAAAGTGCTTCATCTGGAAATAGAGGAGACAGCGGAGGAGTTCCAGCTCCTCAAGCTCAGCCCCTCACCGCTGCAGCACAAACTGCTTCTGGGCAGAAGAATGGCAGAGCTCTCTGCGCCATAGCCAGACCTGCCCTTTGTTTGTTAGTTTCCTCGTATAAGTAACAGGATTCTGCAGTCCAAAACATGAGTTGGACCCCGTGCATTTCGTTTCACTCTATTCCGCACCACGGCCTTGGCCACCCAAGATTCTATTCTAACTGCATTTTTTTGCCCTTACCGGATCTGCCATAGCCAGACCTTGGTGCTAATAAGCTAAACCCTACACTAACTAAACAACAAACTACTCAGCGATAATAATGTGAATAGTTTAGTTAGCCTCTTTTTCGTATGATTGACACCAACCTCGTTTACAAATGATTACAACAATCATATTCCTTTCTTCTATGCCCCTCTTTCTTCTATATTTTTGTTCTTCTTTTTTTGCGAAGGTCAAGTTTTAGAAACGAAGCAACAATGAGAAAAAACAAGGTGTTCTGCGCAAAGACTTGCCCTCCAGTTTCAACTAGAAAATCACAAAGCAATAATGAGAAAAAATGGCACGCACGCCAAACCTCCATAGTTTGATATAATCCATTTTCTACATCTCAAAGTTCCACTCCATAAGTTCGTTTGAGTTATCAAGTAAAATTTTGATTCAATAACTTACATGAAGTAAACTCTAGTGCTTCCAAACAATTTTCGTGAATCTATTATTCTTTGTATAAGTCAAAGCTTCCAGAGTACTACTCTGTGCAAAACTAGTTAAAATGGTTAGTTAGGAAATTCTGCACTAGATGTTTATTGTTCCTTTATAGAACAACTTGATAATGAAGCACTGCTCCATAGCCTGTGGCACAGCCAAAAGATATAAAAATCCACCTTTGCATTTCAAGAACATCTCTCGCACCAATCCAAAGATATAAAATCCCTTTTGCGTTCCAAGAACATCTTTCACACCATTCCACAGATATACAAAACCCCCTTTGCAGGAGTTAGTCGGGGAAGAGAAATGTGCCGCCGCGATAAATTTCTTGTAACAAATAACTTAGATATAGAATGGTCTTTTAAGATATTGATCACAAGAACATACATTTTGAGCTATTAGAAGTAAATCCTTTTGAAAATATTCCATGTGATATCTCCTGATGATGGTGCATGACAACTACACGGTTATGCCCAACCTGCTGGCAACTTTTACATCGTAATGGCCTCTTTTATGAGCCACCATCCTCAGTGGATGCTCTCTTCTTTGGACGCCCTAGTTGTTGACGAGCAATTGGCAATAATGTAACATCTTCATTTAGCGGACCGGAGAGAAGAAGATGGCGCAGTCCACAGGCTAGGGTTTTGACGCCGGTTCAGTCGGAGATATCTCCCTCCTCGGGTGTCCGTTTCCTGCGATTCTTGGTGCGTTGGAAATCCTGTGGAGTGCTTTCCAACGGTGTATGGCATCAGGTGGTTTTCGTACTGCTTTAGTCCCGGAATTGGGTTCCTCCATTTCGGCCACCATGGTCGCCTCTGCCGGTATGCATTCTTGCTCGCAATTTTCTTCCTCTTTGGCCTCTCCAGTGCTACCTCCTAATTCTCGTCTCAATCCACTTGCATATGCCCCTGCCTCTATGGATTTGGAATTCCCTCCCCTCTCTTTGCCATGTACTTCTGCTTCTGCTTCTCTTCCTCCTCCCTCCACCTCTGCCCCAACTCCTTCCTCTCTTGCTCTCCCATCCTCTTCAGGTCTCTTACCGTCTCCTCCTCTTCCCTCTGCTCCTTGGTCTGCACCTAACACTGTTGTTCGAGTATCACAAATGCGCTTCAGTGATTGGATTAAGCGAGACATGACATCTGGTGTGCGTTCTGCTCGTGTGGCTGCAGCGGTGTCTCTTATGATGGAGAATAATAAAAGAGAGGTGTCTGAATATATGAAAGAGCTGCAGGATCTTGAAGATAGAATGGATGTTCAACTGCCTCCTGATAATGTGTTCTATGAAGCAGAGGTGTGTTCTAGTGCCTTCACTCAGGCTCGTGTCTCGGTTGTGGAGATAGATCATAGCGTCCACTTGCAAAGTCTGCACAATCTAATGTCGCATGCGGTGGTTTGTCATTTCACTGGTCAGTTCCTTGATCTCAAGAGGATGGGATTTTGGTTGAAACAACATCACGCAAAGTTGGGATTGCCTCATGAGTCTCCGAAAGTTTTGGATAGGCAAAACAATTATTTCTTAGTGATGTTCGAATTAGCCTATTGCTGTTGATAAACTAGTGGAGCGTGGAGTGGATCCTTTGTGGAGACATTATCTCTCGTATCGGTATACACTCTGGATTTCTTCCTAATAAGTCTGGTGCACGTCGTATGCCCTGCTGGTTTGCATTGGAGGACTTCCCAATTGAGTTGCAGGTTCCAGACTTCTTGGTCTCCATTGCCAATGGATTAGGGTTGCACCTTGCTCATTCGATTACCAATGGTCCTCGTATTTGTATTTCCCTTCCTGCTGAGGCTTCCCTCCCCAAGTCTGTGGTTGTTAAAAGTGGTCCACTCTTTTTTAAATATAAATTATCTTTGCTTAATGGCCTAGAGCTTGCCAATCTGTTTCCTGATGTTGAGGCCTTCTCTGCTTATCGTGTGCGCAGACCCTCCATTCCCGTTCCTCCTCCTGCTTCTGTCTCCCCTACTTCTTCTTCCCCTGCTGCCATCCCTACTCCAACTGCTCCTACACCTGTCCTTGCCATCACCCCTTCTTCGTCTTCTACCCTAGCCATTGGCACACTCCCCGCAGCCCATAATTGTCTTTCTTCTGACCAACAAGAGAGGCTGGACATGATTGCACGCAAGCAAGAGCGTATTGAAGAAGAATGGTCCATTGCCCGCATGAAAAAAGCCGCTCGGAGGAGGAATAGCTTTGCACCACAACCTTCTGTATCTATTTCCCCTAACCCTGTTGAGCCAACTCTCCTCACCACTGTCACTACGCGTCCAATAGCATCGCAACCACATTGGGCTGATCAAGTGGAGAATGAGTCTAATATACAAGTTGATATGGACTTAGAACACCCCCCACATCCACCTGATCAATGAAGTTAATCTCCTGGAATGTGCGGGGGGTTGCCTCCTCCCCTACTAAAAGGAGCAGGTTGTCCATGGCCCCGACTAGGTGGGACTCAGATTTCATTTGTTTGCAAGAGCATAAATGCAAGAAAGAGGATGCCTACAAAGTTGCAGCAGTAATCAATAGACAATACAATGTTCTGGTGGCGGCCGCAGACTCGGCAAAGGCTGGTGTCCTTACAGCATGGAGGAGGACTATTACAGTATCATTTACTCAGGTTGACAGATTTGGCCGGTGGATCATAGTCAAGTGGTTTGATAAAGGGCAAGAATGGGGATTGGTTAATGTGTATGCGCATAATCGACCACGTCAGAGAGGCGCATTGTGGGCTTCTTTGCGTTCCAAATTACTGAGGTTAGGATCCTCTGTTGCATGGATCATGGTGGGTGATTTTAACATGGTTGAGCTTGAGCAAGATAGATGTGGCAGAGGTGCAGAGATAGTGCAGGGCTTTGAACGGGAGCAATGGCACCGCTTAATGCAAGATTGTGGCTTCATAGAAGTTGAGGGTCCCTCAAGTTTTACTTGGTGTAATGGTTGGTTGGGTGGTGGTAGAGCGTATGCAAGACATGATAGAGGTTATTATAATGCTTTGGTAGCAACCCTGTTGCCTGCTGTTCATCGTGAGAACCTGTTGAATACTGCAATTTCTGACCATAATCCACAGTATTTCTCTTGCTCTCATACGGTGGTGCATGCTGCCTCTAAGACATATTTCAAGTTGAATACATTTTTCTTGAAGGATGATGATTTTTGGCGGTTTGTAGACAGCGCGTGGTTCACTTCTTTCTCTTGACGCGGGGGCATGGCGGTATTGTTGATGCTCATTTGCCGGAAGTCTTTTGCTAAAGGTTGGGGTCGTGAATGGGCTTCTCCTAACCGAAGCCTTCTGCTGGCTCTTTATCGACAACTTGAGGCATGCAGGTCTATTGTCCCATCAGATGGTCAAGTGGAGAAGCAAATTTTGTGTAGCATTCGGCAGATGGATTCTGAACAAGTGCACTTTGCTCGCATTAAAGCTGGGTTGCAATGGTTCAAGGAGGGAGACCGGTATGTGTTTTTCTTTGAGCTGCCAAAACAAGAAAGCTAGTTTGCATCTCTTGATCTCTGCGCAGTTTTCGGGATGGGCGTGTTGTTTCAGATCCAGCTGAGCTTAGAGGCTTTTTGCATAATCACTTTTCAGCTTTCTTCACTGCTCGGCGTCTTCCTTTTCAGTCAGATTTTCAAGCGGCCTTGCTTGCTAAGGTTCATCCTATAGTCACCAATGAGCAAAGGGCCACTTTAGAGGCTGAGATAAGCCAAAATGATTTAGCTGAGGCCACATTTTCTCTCAAGAGGGGCAAATGTCCGAGTCTTGATGGTATTCCAGTGGAGTTTTTCCAGGAGTATTGGGATTGGCTTGGTGCAGATGTGTATGATGCTTTCAGGGATTTTAAAAGACAGAGGCACCTGGACAAAATCCTCAACTCTGGTTGCATCTCCCTTATTCCAAAATGTAAGGCGCCCCATTACTTTGTTGTCCTCAGTGTACAAGATCTTTGCTAAAGCTTTTGCTCAGAAGCTTTGTGGCGTGCTTACCGAGTCCATCTCTTCCACACAGTCAGGTTTCTTGCCTCGCAGGTGTATTTTGAACAATGTGGCAGCAACATATGAGGGTCTCTATTGGGCTAGAATGCATGGTTACCCCATTGTGTACTTGAAGCTGGATTTTGCAAAAGCATATGGCGGTGTTGGACCTGGAGTTTCCTCGGAGCGGTGCCTTTTACGCCTTGGTTTTGGTGCCCGGTTCGAAATGATGTTATGAAACTTCACTATTACGCTTCGTTCTTGGTTTCTTTTCAAGGAGAACCATCAACATTTTTTCAGGTGGGACGCGGCATTCGCCAGGGCTGTCCTTTGGCACCGCTACTTTTTACAATTGTGGCGGAGATTCTTTCTCAGGTATTCTCTCTTGCAGTGCAGGAAGGCATCCTGCATGGTCTTCCCATGAATACTGGTTCACAAGAGATCTGTAATCAGTATGCAGATGACACTTTCTTGTTCTTAATGGCTGATGAGCAGAATTTGCAGAATGCCATTTCCTTGTTGGACAGTTTCTCTTTGGCTTCTGGTATCTTTGTTGGGTGGCAAAAGTGTACTGCCCTGTGGGCCCTAGACTCTCCAGTGCCATCTTCTGTGGTTGCATTTCCATGGAAGGTTCTTCCTCATGGGAAGGCAACTAAGCTTCTAGGCATTCCAGTTGGTATACACCTCTCATCTGGAGACGCGTGGGATGTCATTATTAAGGGGTTGGAAAGGCATTTGTTTTGGTGGTCCACGGCTAAGTTATCTATGGCTGGTCGTGTAACTGTGGCAAAGTCAGTTCTGAGTGGTACACATGTCTACATGGCATCCATCTTGTTGGCACCGCAGACAAAGATGCAGCTCATTGTTCGTACTGTCAAGAACTTCATCTGGGGTGGCACTGAAGAAGGAGCTGATGTTAAAGTTAGTTGGGCGAAGTGCATTATGCCTAAACTTTGTGGGGGGCTGGGGATGATTCACTTTCTCCTCCAGAGCAAGGTGTTGATCTCTAAGTTCATATGGCGGATTCTCAACAACGCTGATAGTTCTCCAGGTTTGCGTCTCATTCACCAGTCTTTACAGATGTGCATTTCTTTTGGCTCTCCATCCATTAAGCCTCTCCTCCCATGGGCATTATTCTATCCACTCTCTCCATATCCTAATGCATCTTTTTTCCTCAAGGGGTTGCTAGCTGCTTGGGAGATTGTGCGCACTTTGTTTCAGTTCCATCCCATGGCCCACACAGATCCTACAGCCAGCTGTTGGTGGATCCCTTTGGGTGGCGGCCAGGTAGATAGTCCCCTGGTCTCTTCTGTCCATCCATTGACGCAACGTCGGTGGCGAGCAGCAGGTGTGCTCACGGTCTCTGCATGGTATAATGAGACAAGACTGTTGACGTGGAATGAGTTCAAATTGAAGTTCCTTCTCCTTCGATGGGACCAGGCCATTTGGGAAAAGGTAGCTGCTACACTTCCTCCACACCCACAAGCTGTGGCTCCCCAACTCTGGGTGGTTCATGGCAGTGTTAAGAAGGAGCACTTGGTACACTCAATGTATGTGGTCCTGCTTCATCCTGAGGTGTTGCCTCCATCGCCAAAGTGGCCTTTGGTTATCCCCGAGCCTCATCGTAAAGCAGTCTGGCGGTGGGTATGGGATAAATTGCTTCATTCTAAGCTGTCCATTTTATGGTGGCAGATCACTCATAGATGTGTGCGGGTAAACATTGTTGTTCATCGATTTCGTCCAGAAGTTTCTGTGATCTGCCCTCTTTGCACGCAGAGGGATGAGACAATTGAGCACTGCTTTTTCTTGTGTCACCATGTTCGACTTGCTTGGCAGTGGCTTCTGAGTCTTTTCCATTGTGATTTGAATAGTCAGCAGGTCCTATTGTCAGTCTATCCTAGGTCTTGGGACAAGTTGGCAAAGAGGGCTTTCCACTTAGCATCTGCTTGGATCATCTGGTCCATCTGGAAGAGACGAAATCTCTTCATCTTCAAGGGACAACTCTTTTCAGATGCGCAAGTGCTTAGCGATGCCCGTAGTCGCATTGTGAAGGTGTACAAGTGTTCTTCCTTAAAGGATGACATCAAAAGTGTCATTTGGGAGCAATATCTTCAGATTCACACCTATTCATAGTACACACTTGTGCTCATGGTGATCTGTGTTCTCTGCTTTTCTATGTTATGTATGTGGTGGGTAGTGTTGCTCTAGTGGATATTTTCTCCACTGGGTTTTGAGTCCCCCATGTACTCTTTGTATTCTTTTGAGTAATAAAGGTCCACGTTCATCAAAAAAAAAAATCTTCATTTAGCTTCACCATCATGTGTTTTGTGGTATTTTTATTCTAGATAATCCAAATACTAGCAAATTCCCATATGTTTATGGGAACTGTTATTAGAATTTGTTGTATTTTCTAGAATAAAAACACATGATAAGTTTAATGAAGATGTTACATTATTGACAGTTGCTCGTCGTCAAACGAGGTGTCCAAAGAAGAGACATATCCGCACTGAAGATGGTGGCACATAAAAGAGGCCATTATTATATAAAAATTGCCAAGAGGTTGGGCATAAGCATCGTAGTTCTCGTCCACCATTAGCATGAGACATCACATGGAATATTAAAAAAAAAAAAAACTTCTATTGGTTCAAAATGTTGTTCCGGTAATCAATTATCTTAAAAGAACATCATGTATCAAAGTTGGTTAATGTGTCCATTATGAAGCGTGCGCATTTTAGTAAATTTTAATGTACTTGAGGGGCATTTTAGTAATTTTGTGAAACAATTACACGGTGTGAAGAAGAACCCTTCACACTTTAATCTATCTACACACAAGACAAATATACACATTTTGTTCCACATAAAAAATCCATTATGCCTACCCATTCCACACGTCCCCGGCTAATGCTCGACATCTGGGCACATGTTCCTAGTAAATCCCATCGATCCGAGCCATCGGATCGAAATTCTAGAATGGGAATGTCTTGCATGCATGCATGCATGCGGCGCATGCCTTCTCTGGTTGGGAGATCGCTATATTAGACGAGGTTCTTCATCAACGTCTCATCGGCGCTTCCTCTTCTCTCTCAGCAGTACCTTATTCTCTTTTCTTTGAACCCATGCAGGGAAGGGGCTTCTCCCTGCTTGGATTGACCAATTTGGTGTTTCTTTCATGTTGTGGCATGTCCTTTCTCGGCCTTGCCTCTTCTTTATTCATAATCCTTTTGACCTTCGTCCTCGATCCCGTTTGATAAGGAAGTTCTCTTCTATTCGGGAGGTTTTTGTGGTTTTCATGCGAGCCCCATTCTAGAATCCCATCGATCCGAGCCATGGATCAAAATTCTAGAATGGGGCGAGCATGCATGTCTTGCATGCATGCATGTGGCGCATGCCTTCTCTGGTTGGGAGATCGCTATATTAGACGAGGTTCTTCATCAATGTCTCATCGACGCTTCCTCTTCTCTCTCAGCAATACCTTATTCTCTTTTCTTTGAACCCACCCTCCCCCCCTTCTTTGTTTAATGTATTTGTCGCCTGGCACGCGTGACCAGCCCCTCTATTTGAAGAGGTTTTTGTTTTATTGTCGCGTGGCACGCGTGATCAGCCCCTCCACTTTGGGAGGTTTGTTTTGTCACATTTTTTTCTAGTGTTGGTGATGTGCAGGTACAGGTTGGCGAGTGGCAACAGCTTAGACTTCTCCATTCGTGGTTTTTGGGAGTGAATTCTCAGCCTTACGTCTGTCCAAGCCCCTTGCCGAAGGCTTATCACTAGGGTTTTTCCTCGAAAACCTGAAAGGGCAGGGTTTTTTAATCCCGGTGATAAGCTTTCGGCAGGTACACAAGCCAAACATCTATTAGCATTGTATTTTATGGGGTCCAAATTATATAATTGGACATTCCCTTTATTTTTCGTGGGTAGTTCGCATGTGTGCAGCTACCCACTATCCACCATTGTAGAAAATCTGCTGAGATGAACGAGAAGCCTATCTACGGGAGGTTTTTGTGGTTTTCATGCGAGGCCTTTCCTAGTAAATCTTATTAATATTACATCTTACACTATTGAACATGACATCCCACATATCAGGAAATTGAACCATTAGATTAAACACCCCAGACTCTCCAGTTGTTTGTTCATAATCGTGTGAGGCATCCATCGGTAGGCTCGGATCGTTAGATGTTGATTCCGGACAATCTTGGCCATCGTCAAGCACGACTCATTTAGCAAGTTTTAGTTAGCTGTCACTTTCAAATAGGAAATTAAACCAAAGGTTGTGAAGTGCATTATACACGTGTACAATATATATACGGGCAGGCATATGTGTTTGGAGCTCCTCACCAACTGTTGGATGCCCTGCATAAATATCAACAAAAACAACTGGGGAGTCTGGGAGGTTTAATCAATGGTAACAAATAACTTAGATATAGAATGCTCTTTTAAGATATTGATCACAAGAACATACATTTTGAGCTATTAGAAGTAAATCCTTTTGAAAATATTCCATGTGATATCTCCTGATGATGGTGCATGACAACTACACGGTTATGCCCAACCTGCTGGCAACTTTTACATCGTAATGGCCTCTTTTATGAGCCACCATCCTCAGTGGATGCTCTCTTCTTTGGACGCCCTAGTTGATGACGAGCAATTGGCAATAATGTAACATCTTCATTTAGCTTCACCATCATGTGTTTTGTGGTATTTTTATTCTAGATAATCCAAATACTAGCAAATTCCCATATGTTTATGGGAACTGTTATTAGAATTTGTTGTATTTTCTAGAATAAAAACACATGATAAGTTTAATGAAGATGTTACATTATTGACAGTTGCTCGTCGTCAACCGAGGTGTCCAAAGAAGAGACGCATCCGCACTGAAGATGGTGGCACATAAAAGAGGCCATTACTATATAAAAATTGCCAAGAGGTTGGGCATAAGCATCGTAGTTCTCGTCCACCATTAGCATGAGACATCACATGGAATATTAAAAAAAAAAAAAAAACTTCTATTGGTTCAAAATGTTGTTCCGGTAATCAATTAGCTTAAAAGAACATCATGTATTAAAGTTGGTTAATGTGTCCATTATGAAGCGTGCGCATTTTAGTAAATTTTAATGTACTTGAGGGGCATTTTAGTAATTTTGTGAAAAAAATTACACCAGGTGAAGAAGAACCCTTCACACTTTAATCTATCTACACACAAGACAAATATACACATTTTGTTCCACATAAAAAATCCATTATGCCTACCCATTTCACACGTCCCCGGCTAATGCTCGACATCCGGGCACATGTTCCTAGTAAATCCCATCGATCCGAGCCATCGGATCGAAATTCTAGAATGGGAGGAGCATGCATGTCTTGCATGCATGCATGCATGCATGCGGCGCATGCCTTCTCTGGTTGGGAGATCACTATATTAGACGAGGTTCTTCATCAACGTCTCATCGGCGCTTCCTCTTCTCTCTCAGCAGTACCTTATTCTCTTTTCTTTGAACCCATGCAGGGGAGGGGCTTCTCCCTGCTTGGATTGACCAATTTGGCGTTTCTTTCATGTTGTGGCATGTCCTTTCTCGGCCTTGCCTCTTCTTTAGCCATAATCTTTTGACCTTCGTCCTCGATCCCGTTTGATAAGGAAGTTCTCTTCTATTCGGGAGGTTTTTGTGGTTTTCATGCGAGCCCCATTCTAGAATCCCATCGATCCGAGCCATGGATCAAAATTCTAGAATGGGGCGAGCATGCATGTCTTGCATGCATGCATGTGGCGCATGCCTTCTCTGGTTGGGAGATCACTATATTAGACGAGGTTCTTCATCAACGTCTCATTGACGCTTCCTCTTCTCTCAGCAGTACCTTATTCTCTTTTCTTTGAACCCACCCTCCCCCCCTTCTTTGTTTAATGTATTTGTCGCCTGGCACGCGTGACCAGCCCCTCTATTTGAAGAGGTTTTTGTTTTATTGTCGCGTAGCACGCGTGATCAGCCCCTCCACTTTGGGAGGTTTGTTTTGTCACATTTTTTTCTAGTGTTGGTGATGTGCAGGTACAGGTTGGCGAGCGGCAGCAGCTTCGACTTCTCCATTCGTGGGTTTTGGGAGTGAATTCTCAGCCTTACGTTTGTCCAAGCCCCTTGCCGAAGGCTTATCACTAGGTTTTTTCTCGAAAACCTGAAAGGGCGGGGTTTTTTAATCCCGGTGATAAGCTTTCGGCAGGTACACAAGCCAAACATCTATTAGCATTGTATTTTATGGGGTCCAAATTATATAATTGGACATTCCCTTTATTTTTCGTGGGTAGTTCGCATGTGTGCAGCTACCCACTATCCACCATTGTAGAAAATCTGCTGAGATGAACGAGAAGCCTATCTACGGGAGGTTTTTGTGGTTTTCATGCGAGGCCTTTCCTAGTAAATCTTATTAATATTACATCTTACACTATTGAACATGACATCCCACATATCAGGAAATTGAACCATTAGATTAAACACCCCAGACTCTCCAGTTGTTTGTTCATAATCGTGTGAGGCATCCATCGGTAGGCTCGGATCGTTAGATGTTGATTCCGGACAATCTTGGCCATCGTCAAGCACGACTCATTTAGCAAGTTTTAGTTAGCTGTCACTTTCAAATAGGAAATTAAACCAAAGTTTGTGAAGTTCATTATACACGTGTACAATATATATACGGACAGGCATATGTGTTTGGAGCTCCTCACCAACTGTTGGATGCCCTGCATAAATATCAACAAAAACAACTGGGGAGTCTGGGAGGTTTAATCAATGGTTCAATTTCTTGATATGTGGGATGCCATGTTCAATGGTGTTATATGTAATCTTAATAATATTTATATGTACAAGAAATTTATCGCGGCGGCCAAGGCCGCCGCGAACATTTCTCTTATTCTAACCCTGTGAAGTTAGATTTACCATAAGTTTCAGACCTTCGAGTCTCACCTCTTCCGAAATGGTGCTTAGCTTTAACCTTTCTCATCCATAAACAATTCACTAAATGCAAGCACATTCATTTGGAGAGTGTAGTAAGGGATCATACATTTGATTTTGATTTAGGGAAGTGTAGGATCATGCATTTGGTTTCATCTTAACAATGTCGATAGACATAGGCAGGCTTACTTTTGGCTGCATCCCATATGTGAATTTTGATTACTCTAAATAACTTCCACCGTGCATACAATGGAGCCATTATTTACTTAATCCATGTGGCCTTCACTACATAGTAGAGTCTTTGTGCCTGCTTATAACTGGTCATCTAATCGTGGTCATGATGATAATAGTGTGATAGCAGAGACTGCAACTGCAGCTTGTTCAATTGAAGCTTGTTTCGCATTTGTTCCCTCTAGTTTATATTAGAAAGATATTGAAGAAATCTGTTTCTTAATTGTTTTGTATGCTCATGAATGAGAGTTTTATTAACAATTAGTTAAAATGCATCATATGCTGGGTGTACACCCTAGTTCCATTGGCGGTTTTCTTGTCTTAATTGCTTTGTATGATCATGAATGAGAGATATCTTATTGAGAATTAATAAAAATGCATTCTATGCAGGGTATACACCCTAGAGATATGGATTTATTAGCCAGTAGCTCCTTTATACCACAAGATCAACAACTACAGTCCGAAATGATCTTGGAGTAAAGCAGAGTAATTCCAGACCATCTAAGCATAAGAAAAACCGTATTGTTCCTCTAGAAATTTCTTTCTACAGGACAATTTGAATATTAATATACTGCACATCATTTTGGATAATGCATTCCCATTTTTTTTTATCGTTCGAACTTTCAGCACATGCGCTCCATTTACAAATTTACAAAAATTTATCACGTACACTTTTAGCCCTGCGAAACCAACCCTGTGCAACAATAAAACTCAACATTAACTTCCGAAAATAAAGTACTCACTAAGATTTCCTTTACTTTGCCAGTCATACCGCTTAGAACAGCATCTACTGCTGAACTTGGAATATGAAGGCCCACTATTCTCCGTTTTTCTTCTGTGGTTTCTAATCTCACAACACGCAGCCTTCTGTGACTTGCTCGGGTCTAAGACCAAGACGTATAAGTTAATAGCCCCAAAAACATTGAATCACCAAATGTCAAGCACCAGTACAAACCTGCTTTGCTAAAGCAGCTTCCACCATACCCCAAACTGGAAGAATCAGACCTCCTAATATGTACACTTCCTGTATTCTTTTACCTATTGAACACTTGGAACTATTCTTACACTTGGGACCATGCATGCACTGGGAAAGGCAGTTTAACTTGTACGTTAGCAGATCTTAAATAAAGGAAAGTCTAGAATTGAATGTTTAACTTAATCCATTGGGACGGTATTTTACACAGATTTGCATAATACACTTGCAACTTGATTGCTTACCTCGATTCTCAAAATCCTTCTGTCAACTGGACTGTGCACAACTCCCATCCTGCCACCATATCCATCGATTTGCAAAGGACTTGTTCATTAGCTGTATATGCAGAAAGAATAACGATTTTGTTGTTGCAGATCCTAACCTGGCTACCGCTTACCATCGCCAACCTCCTCCATAGCCATTATCAACATAGCCAGGCTTCTCAGGCTTCTGAGATTCACTGTAAGGAACTAAAGAACATGAGCTATTTGTTACCTGGAAAAGCAAGCGGTTTGCAGTCGCCCAGATCTGTGGCAAATAGCAGAGCTTGTATAGTACCCAGGGCAAAATCCGATTTTGTTGGGTGTGCACAGCGGCCAAGTTCCAGCCAGAACCTTTCCAAAGGCTTTTAGAGTTTTGCAGACGGCTACTACCAAAGGTTTCAATCGCTCCTTGCCCTAAACCTTGCCTTCCATAATCTAACCGATGATGTTGCAGGCAGTGGCTCTAGAAAATAGTGTATCCACAAAGCTCTTTGATGCATCAGAGCATCCGCTTCAAAGCCCTTTTCTAGCAGGTCGTCCAAAAGATACTATGCAACCGCCTTATTCTTTCAAAGCTAGAATGGAAGGGTTTGTTCCCACAGAAGAAAACCTGAGCTTCCGAGGTTTTGCCCTTTTCTGGAAAAGCCCCAATCTTAGATGTAATGGCCAGTTATTCTGTTGTAGAAGTGTTTTAGTCGATTTAATGGTCTAAACCATTTTCCAGTCATTGTATCAGTAGGTTCAGCCTATTAAATCGCCTTTAGCAGCTATCTAGATCTCTAGATGAGTAGATACCAGACTCTAACTAAAGAACTTAACTCTATGATATAGATTAGATCTATGTTCTTTAGTTCTTCTGTGATGTATATGGATGATGTATCTCTGTGAACTCCTTGTATTGGGAAGGGGGGTAGAGACTTCAAGCTTGGTAGTAGATGCTCCTAGATTAGCCTCTCTAGCACACCATAGATTCGGCCTGTGTACAAGAACCACACTTGGTTGTGGGTGAAGGGGCCAGACTGGCTAAGAAGGAGGTTCATGTCCTGACTCTTGAACGATCCCTCTGGTGTGTAAGGCCTACCAGGGGATCATTGTGACTAGGCCTAATGGCTTACCACCGAAAAGGGTAAGGCATGGGCTCGACACCGTGAAGTGGTGTACACTTTCCGATGGGTTCAACACGAGGCGGTGGCCCTCTAGTCACCTTGAGTCGGCATGTAGATCTCTCGGAGGGAGTGATCCCTACCGCCCCATCGGAACCGGGATGATGACCCCGGGAGTAGCCCTTTTGGCTATGCATCCCGGGGCTCGGTCCGGTCCCAACACTTTTCAGCCTACTCGCAAAGTGTGCACGGGGAGGGGCGGATGGCGTGGACAACCCTATGCCATGTTCTTATGCCGCCCAACTCCATTGCCATGGTGCATGCGCAATGAACTCACGGAGACCCAAGCCATGATCATCCCTTTGAGTCCGAGCCTTGGGTAGGATTCCCTATGTGATGTCTTTGATCTTTGTCTATGCAGATATGTGGAGGACCATCCTTCGTGATGGTCATATAATGTTGATGTATGTACTGACGACATGTATGTTTACGCTTCCAGCAGCTAGGTAGGCCCCGAGGGAGGCAGGGGTAAAGGACCCCTTCATTCTTCCCAATCGAACTCTTCAAGGTTGCAAAGTGATACATGGAGGGCCCTATATTAGCATGGAGCTGGTATGGGGATGAACTCTGTTTGTATACGGTGAGTGCAATCAGTATATGAGTAGGGGCGCCACAGTGGTATCGAGCAATGTTCTTGGAGACCAAGAGCAAAGCAGCGCCATGCTCGATGAAAAGTACTAACTTGATAGGATCCTCAAACCTCGAAAAGTGGGAAATTTTTTTCTCATTTTTGTAGTTTATGCTAAGCTAGTAACAGTTAAGTGGATTGGAATTTAATATTAGCACAGTTAAGTGAATTGGAACTTAATAAGACTAAAAAGAATGAGCCAAGGCAAGGAGGCCTCACAGCTCGCGCCTGGTTGAAGAACTAAACTTCAGTTTTAAAGAATGAGCCAAGGCAAGGAGGTCTCACAGCTCGCGCCTGGTTGAAGAACTAAACTCCAGTTTTGGAGCGAGGTGCAAGCTGTGAGACATTGATGAAAACAGCTGAAAAGTTAATTTTGTTTTGGAGCGAGGCGCAAGCTGTGAGACATTGATGAAAACAGCTTGAAAAGTTATAAAATTAAAAAAAGTAACTTGGTAATTCGAATCTTAGCCTAGGATCTAGCTATGAGACATTGATGAAAACAGCTTGAAAAGTTATAAAATTAAAAAAAGTAACTTGGTAATTCGAATCTTAGCCTAGGATCTAGCTAGATTAGTCTAGTTTTTCAGTCTATTTGAACCTCATCTTAAAAGGATTCCCGCGATAGCGAGAATTGAACCTCCCACCCACAGGATTGAACCCCCCTCAAACCCCCCCGTGCCAACCACTGAAGGCGGGCATCGTTTGTGTTTGAATTATAATTCTTAATTAGATTTAAGCTTTAATAATGTTAGATAATATTAATGGCTAAGCCTTAGACTTAGAACCAAGACCCTTAAGCTAGATAGAGACAGCATCTTGATAGACACCAGGACTCCGATCGACATGATGCACACCAAGCAGAACCGCTCGACTTTTCGACAAGGCTTAAAGCGGCCAGAGGCCAAGGAGGCCGAAGGAAACAAGAAGAGGAGAGGGCAAGAACGAGGCGGGAGGCCAAGGCTCAAGAAGCAAAGGAGAGCGGCCAGGTCCAACATTTTGAAGACTCAACAGCCTGCGCTGTTCATGCGAAGCGAGTAACCCTCATGAGGGAAGGCATGTAATTAGCTAGTTTAATTAAGGGAGATCCCCAGTAGATATGTTGTAAATAATCAATAATTTTGTTAATACATGATAATTTTGAGTAGTTTATGTGTCAAATCTTGCTTAATTAGGACGAGTTAGCAAGTAGTAGTTTTTATTTTAGTAAAATAGGATACTCTCAGACCAAAAAGTGTGATGTCTCACAGCTCGCGCCTTGTCAAGAAACTAAAGTTTAGTTTTTGAACGAGGCGCAACCTGTGAGACCTTCATACCTAGACCATGTCCAAACTAGACCAAAACACCTCCAAATTGACCAAGTAAGGGGTCCATTACGCCTAACTTCGATGAGACTAGCATGATTTGACCCTTAGATCACCCAAATTGGACAAGTTTAACCCAATTTACAGCCAATGTCTCACTTTCGCGCTGGTCAAAGAACTAAACTTTAGTTTTGGCGTGGTGCAACTAATGAGACCTCCAAACTTTGAACCTCCATAACTTGAGCTACAGAGCTCCAAATCGCCTGAAATTTGTTGCAATAGGACCATTAGATAGCTTAGAATCCATTTATGACCTCAAATTAGGCTAGAAATGTCAAACCCTAGCTCAAAATGACCAAAATTGCTCAAACCCTTGAATTGTTTTTCCAAACTGTAGTTTGTTTGTAGATAGAAGCATACCCCATTAGTAGCTCGCAAGTATTGCTCTCGGCTCGAAGCTGATACCTTACTCCTAGATAGAAGTGCCCAAGAACACCCCTTTGTTATAGTCATCTAGACCTCAACATAGCAACCCAAGTCCAACTGTCGGTACATCACCTCTGCTCATGCCAAAGGCATAAACCTTGACCTAATTCTGTGTCCTTCTAATAGAGTTTGACTTATATAGCCGCCACATTAACACTCCCTATTGCCAGGGTACCTAGAAAGGAGCTAGAGTCTAGAGCTGCCCAAGCCGCTCCATGTGTAGAGATTGGACTCCCCCAAACCAACTTTGTTAGGACCTTAGGGTATGCCTCAAACATCATGGAGGTCTTGCAAAACAACCCTCATTTCATGCCATACCACACGTCCTAATATCCATAGACTTGTAGATTATAGATATGTCTCCAGT
Source organism: Isoetes taiwanensis (assembly GCA_021234155.1). NCBI lineage: Eukaryota > Viridiplantae > Streptophyta > Lycopodiopsida > Isoetales > Isoetaceae > Isoetes > Isoetes taiwanensis. Next base: position 17,343,589 of record JAJEKV010000021.1, on the reverse strand, counting down.
AATGCTGCTCGAGCCACCTTGCTTGCTTATAGAGCCCAGAATGTTGTAGGAGAGCCCTTCAAGTAGACCTTAGACTCTAGGAAATACGAGCGTTGCTTTCGAAGTACGGGGCCACACTGACCCCAATTTTTGGTCCACGGTTGTTTTTTACTTGTACGGAAGTGTTGTTTTATGCCAAAAACAACACCAAAATGGTCCCAAAAGTCCACGTGGCCCGTTTATCCGGATTTGCACAAAGAGACAGTGGTTTTTGGCAGAAAATTTCCACTGTGGTTTTTTTGGCACCCCTTTTTTTTTGGTCAACGTGTCCTTTTTTTCACTATTGTTTTTCGCAAAATTTTGTCAACATGTGGTTTTTTCTTGACTGTGGTTTTTTTCGCGAGCCATACATTGTTGTTCATCAAAATAACACGCGTTGGTTTAGATATTACTATACGTGTAAACTTAAATTACAACGTCAAAGTAAGATGGTTTTTTAAAAAAATTACATGTCATTTAACCAAGTACCACCTGTTACTTAAATCTAGCTATTGTTTTTAATGCTACTAACTATTGTTTTTCTAAAATAAAGACATGTAAAAAAGCATTATTAGTACACATAGAAAAAGAAAGATGATGTTTCCAATGTGTCTTTAGGCCAATGTTTTTTGTGGAACCATGCGTTGTTTATCTTTAAAATAGCACGCGTAGGTTTTAACTTTACTACACCTGAAAAACTAAATTACAACACTAGAAATAAAGGACTACAAAGAAAAGAAAGCGTAGGAAATGAAAAAAATGATGTTTTCAAGTGTTCTTTTTCTAAATATAGATACGTTGTTTCAAATGTTGTTTTTGCATAATTTAAAAAATCACGCATAGCCTTTTTTTTATTTACGAAACACTACATGTGTTATTGAAATCTAGATATTGTTTTCCTAAAATAAGGACATACGAAAAGCACTATTATAACACGTACAAAAAAATCAGGAGATGTGAAAAGCACTATTATAAGACTTACAAAAATCAAGGTAAATTTCTAGTATGCCTTCTTAACTAATAAAATGCTGCCATGTACCATACTTTTAAATACAAAAACAAATGTTTTTTGCTATTGATAATTTTAATTTACACTTACAAAAAATTATCTTAATAAAGGGAAAAAGACACCACAATAACCAACGGAAGCAAGCTCATTGTTTCATAATTTCCAGAACTCAAATTTGCCTTGAAACACAGATTTACATTTCCACAGATTTACATTTTTATAGTAAGCTTGAAAGGCGGAGTTAGTTTACAACCAAATTAAGGAGAATTTTTACAAGGGATTTCATAGAGCTCTTGGATTAGCTCCATTCTGGTAATCAAGCATTAGCACCAGCTACCAGCCTTTGCATCAGCACCATCTCACCATATCCTTTACAAGCTTATTCCTCTACATGCAATGAGGATCATACACCTTCAAGGCATTCATCTACAATGATTTTACAACGATTTGCTGTTTAAATCATATATTCAGGGCATATATTCTTTGCAACTAGAGCATGCTTGAGAACAAGCCGATGCCATGAATAGCGGCGTGAGCATCATCTTCTTCTGAGGAGAAATGAAACTCAACCCGGTAGGTGCAGATCGACACCATAACAACTCAAAAACTTGTAGCAGAGAAGAAGGCCGGATATGAGCCATAACCTATTGTCTTGCTTCAGTAATGTACTGCTCATGCTGTTACATATAAAACTCGACCTCAAAACCTGGAAACGTAAGTGGGACTGCCGGATTTTAAGAAAAATCTCAAGTTGAATGCACGAAAGTTAAAAAACAAAAAAGAAAAAAAAAATTACAGTGCTTACAGAACTTGGCGAAAATACTCTGTTCTTCGAAAAGGTAACGAGAAAATGAGAGACGGTAGTCTGCAAACTGATCGAAGAATGCAAGGCATTGATCTGCAGAGCCGTAGAAGAATGATGATTCCTCCATAGCCGTAGCCGCCCGGGCACCAAGGAAGCAGATGACGTGGCCTGTCAGCCTTACATGGGAAAAAAATGCATGCAGGAACGCCATAGCTGGATCGGAACCAAAACGAAGGCAAAATTGAGTGCCATAGCGAGATCAGAACTGAGAAAGCAAAATGAAGGCAAAAGGAGTGCCATAGCGGACGAGGCGAGAAAGCAAAACTGAGCGCCATAGCCGGACCGGAAGAGAGAGCAAACTGAGCGCTAAGTCCAAAATGAAGGCAGTGGAAAAGGCGGGAACATCGACCAATAGGATGAGAGGACCTGGATCGAAATCCAGGCCATTCAACTTGGCCCATCTCGGCCGTTGAAGAGATGCACGTTTATCGTAAATGTAATTGTGTTTCAATTTTTTTTTCTTTTTTTTTATCCTTGGTTCTGCGCCGCAATATAAATGCAGCGGAGTGTGCATCATAAGGGAAGTTCGAGGTCCATCTGTTTTCTACTGTAACATTTCTTCAGAGCTAGATAGATTGCACCGCCATCACCGGATTGGGGAAGCGACATCAAATGTGTTTATCTAATTGTGTTGCAACAGAGGGATATGAGCGATATCTTCCCATGCGGAGGCGATATGGCGATGGGCGTTATCTCTTTGCATTCATTAACCCTTCCCAAGGCGGGGGCACTATAAAACGTTTGCCGCTTGAAGAAAAGCTCATGTAACAACCTTTAAGACTCGGAACATCATTTGTAGTCTTACATTCTTTAAGTTTTAAGTTATTCAAATATGAAGAGTGAATTAAAAGCAAGGATCGTTATTAATTAATTTGTCCAAAGACCTCTTTTTGGAACTTTGGAGGCGCAACAATCATCACGGTTGAGCAATTTGAAGAATCTGGTTCGACTTGCTAATTAGGAGGTCCTTGATGATGGCATTTGGCTGAAGCTCCATCTTAGTTGTTCCAAAAGGCGGATCATCGACATCGCCACAATTTGGAAAAGGGAAAAAGTTAGTGTATAAGCGAGAGGTCATGAGAAATAGCAAGAGGGCGGTTGTCAATCCAATGAACATTCTTTGAATGTGTTGTAGATGCAAGCAATCCCCATTAGCTCCATTGGAAATATGGGGTCGGATCAAAGGAAGATGCTATGATTTTCCATAGGAAATTACGGCAGAGTTATTTTGGCGCTCGTACTCGGCACAATCTCTTATCTGCCGCATAAAACTCAGGAAGAGGTATTTTGCATTCTTGGCATCCAAAAACTTCCGGCATCTAGAAGGTCGGATTGTTTTGCTGGAAATGTGCACAATGGATTGACCCTTTGCCAAATCTTCCCCCTTTGCTTCATTTTGCTCGCATCAAGGATGGTACATCAAGATCATCGTCTATAATTAGGTGCGTTCTCAATCACGGCAATTGGCGGCTCATGCTCATGTCGACAAAAATTAGCGGGGTTGAAGATACGGCTCAACTCAAGTATAAAGCTAAGCTCGAGCGACAAAACACTTGGGTTTCTACATGGTCGACCTTGCGGGGGCGCTTCACGGTTTGATAAGTTCTCGGGGCCGGATCTTGGATTTTTTGAACATGCTCAAGCGGGTTACTTGAACAACGATTCAGCGATTGGATAGGGAAACCAGAGCTCAGGGGGGGGGGGCATTGGCATTTGCCCTCCCGGAAGGGCGTTGGCGGGGAAAGGCTGCCTCGGCAACCTTTACGGTCCGACTCACTGGGGTCTAGACTCTTCCCTCGGTGAGGAAGCCCGCAATAATATCGGCTTTGGTTCGATTTGGTGTCAGCGTTTTAAGTTCTTCAAGATCTCCATTCTATCCCTTGCCAAACTCCTCTACCAAAAATTTCAAAGCTTATCATATTTCTTGCATAAAGTCCTAGTCATCATGTCCATGTCACCACCACCTAGCCATGTCACCTAAAATTTGCCAACATCGCCCAATGAAAAGACCAAAGATGGACATCTTTTCATTTTTGACCCTAGTCAAAACTTGGCGGGCTTATGGCATGCCATGTCACCGATAAGTGTGTGCCTAGGTGGCATGCTTGAGCCACCTTGGCATGTTGGAGCCTAGGTGGCATGTTGGAGCCCGCGTGGCATGTTGGACGAGCCACCTTGGCATGTTTGAGCCTAGCTGGCATGTTAGAGCCTAGGTGGCATGTTTGAGCCACCTTAGCATGTTGGAGCCCACGTGGCATGTTTGAGCCACCTTGGCGTGTTGGAGCCTAGGTGGCATGTTGGAGCCCGCTTGTGCCATGTTTGAGCCACCTTGGCATGGTTCAGCCAAGTGGCATGTTTTAGCATGTTAGGCATGTTGATAGAGGAGTTAGGCATGTTTTAGCCTAAGTGGCATGTTTTAGCCACTTTGGCATGTGGGAGCACATGTGGGATGTTTGAGCCATCTTGGCATGTTGGAACCCATGTTGGAGCCAGCGTGGCATGTTTGAGCCATCTTGGCATGTTTGAGCCACCTTGGCATGTTTGACCCAAGGTGGCATGTTGGAAACCTAGGTGGTATTTTGAGCTACCTTGGCATGTTGGAGCCTAGGTGGCATGTTGTGAGCCACCTTGGCATGTTTGAGCCCTAGGTGGCATGTTGGATCCTAGGTGGCATGTTTGAGTCACCTTGCCATGTTTGAGCCACCTTGGGATGTTGGAGCCTAGATGTCATGTTTGAGCCACATGGCATGTTTGAGCCACCTTGGCATGTTGGAGCCTAGGTGGCATGTTGGAGCACATGTGGCATGTTTGAGCCACCTTGGCATGTTTGAGCCTAGATGGCATGTTGGTGCCTAGATGGCATGCTTGAGCCACCTTGGCATGTTGGAGCCTAGGTGGCATGTTGGAGCTCACATGGCATGGTTGAGCTACCTTGGCATGTTAGGGCCTAGGTGGTATGTTTGAGCCACCTTGGCATGTTGGAGCCCTAGGTGGCATGTTGGGTCTGCGTGGCATGTTTGAGCCCTAGTGGCATGTTTGAGCCACCTTGGCATGTTTGATCCTAGGTGGCATGTTGAGTGAGAGCCCATGTGGCATGTTTGAGCCACCTTGGCTTGTTGGAGCCTAGGTGGCATGTTGGAGCCCGTGTGGCACATTTGAGCCACCTTGATATGTTTGAGCCACCTTGGCATGTTTGAGTCTAGGTGGCATGTTGGTGCCTAGGTGGCATGCTTGAGCCACCTTGGCATGTCCAGCCTAGGTGGCATGTTGGAGCCCACATGGCATGTTGCCAGCTTGGCATGTTTGAACCTAGGTGGCATGTTTGAGTCTAGTGGCATGTTTGAGCCACCTTGGCATGTTGGAGCCTAGGTGACACGTGGACTCCAACATGCCACGTGGGCTCTAACATGCCACGTGGGCTCTAACATGCCAAGGTGGCTCAAACATGCCACCTAAGCTCTAGCATGCCACCTAGGCTCAAACATGTCAATGTGGCTCCATATGCCGCGTGGCTCCAACATGCCACCTAGGTTCCAACATGCAAAAGGTGGCTTTTCGGGCATGCCACCTAGGCTCAAGCATGCCACCCTAGGCACTCCAAGTGGTGACATGGCATGTCAAGTAAGCAAGGCCAATTTTTGACTAGGCCAAAAATGAAAAGATGTCCATCTTTGGTCTTTTCATTGGGTGATGTTGGCAAATTTTGGGTGACATGGCTAGATGGTGGTGACGTGACTAGGACTTTATGCAAGAAATATGATAACCTTTGAAATTTTTGTAGAGGAGTTTGGCAAGGGATAGAATAGAAGGATCTTGGAGAACTCACAAGCCCTTTTCGGTGAAGGGGAGTGCGGATCGGCATGTTCTTCAGGGGGGATTTGACCCCATCTCAGGGCATGGTCCCCAGAGCATACGAGAGAACTCCATGCAAAGTTTAGGATGTGTGAGTCTCAGTCTTGGCCTTTCGAGATGTAAACCCTAGCAAACCCTAGGGTTTGATAGGGTTTACATTCAGGGATGCTCAGATGACCCGAGAGGGCCGAGGATCGACATGGAATACCCGTCTTTGGATTACCCTCATGGCCTTTGGGAGGCGAGCCAAATTTCGGTGCGGACATACCTTTGGGAACTCCCCTTCACAAGCCCCTTTCGGTGAAGGGGAGTGCGGAAAAGCATCTTTGCTTGAGGGGATTCGACCCATCTCGGGCATGGTCCCCGAGCATACACGAGAGAACTCCATGCAAAGTTTGGATGTGTGAGTCTCCCGTCTTGGCCTTCGAGATGTAAACCCTAGCAAACCCTAGGGTTTGATAGGGTTTGTCTGAGGATGCTCCGATGACCCGAGAGGGCCCGAGGATCGGCGTGGAATACCGTCTTTGGATTACCCTCATGGCTTTGGGAGGCAGAGCCAAATTTCCCGGTCGCGACATACCTTTGGAGACTCCCCTTCACAAGCCCCTTTCGGTGAAGGGGAGTGCGGAAGGCTTTATCTTTGCTTTCGGGAGTTGACCCCCATCTCGGGCATGGTCCCCGAGCATACATACAGAGAACTCCATGCAAAGTTTAGGATGTGTTAGTCTCCGTCTTGGCCTTCGAGATGTAAACCCTACCAAACCCTAGGGTTTGGTAGGATTTTCTAGGGGATGCTCCCTCGATCAAGAGGGCGTGGAACTTGTCCCCTAGGGTAATTTCGGCGTTCGGATGACATGGAGAGGTGGGATCGCCAATCAGGGGCCTCCTCCATGCCCCAAAATCAAAAACGTGGTCTAAACAGCCGGGGCCAGCGGTGGCCATCCCAATCAAAAATCGAGGGTCTAAAGCTCACCGGAAATACCGGGGATTTTCTGTCATGCTTTCGGGGCCACTTGGCAAGCCAGCTGGCTGAAAACCATGATTTTTCCGCCCCATGCATTAATCATGAATTTCGGATCATAAACACAAAGAAAAGCCACAGATAAAAATCCGGGTCTCGAAAAAGGTGAAATCTTGGCGGGATGTGCAGCATGGCGCTGCACACGCAAAGAAAATGCACCGGCAATAGAAGCACAAGCGAGAGGCATGAGACAAGCTTCGAGCCAACCCCCTTAGGAGGCCACCCAGGGTCGGTAGCGTCCTACTTGGCGGTGGAGCTAGCTTTGCTTCTCAGAGTGGTCACATGTATACCACCTAGCAGTCCCTAGTGCTGCTATTCTCACTTCGATCTTCTACCGGGGCCTCGGGGTGACCTCAAGTATCTTGTTCTCATGAGGCTAGTCAAGGGGGCTGAGGGGCCGGGCTAGACCCCCACTCGGGCCCGAGGCTGGCTCGCCAATGGACCCGGAACATCCCCATTACCTAGGAGACCAAGTTTAGGTGGGCAAAGACCACCCCTCTCAAGAAAGCGCCAAAGTAGGTCGTTTACTACACACTTGTAGTCAATTGGCATGGAGGTGGATCTTTGAATACCTCCTAGTGGGGGTAAGTGATTGATCCCACAGGAAGGCTTGGTAGTGGAACTTGTCCTCTAGGGTAATTTCGGTGTTCGGACCATGTGGAAGGTCGGATCGCCAATCAGGGGGCCTCCTCCATGCCCCAAAATCAGCGTGGTCTAAACCACTGTCCGGGGCCAGCGGTGGCCATCCCAAAAAAATCGAGGGTCTAAAGCTCATCCGAAAATACGGGGATTTTCACAATGCGCTCATGACCACTTGGCAAGCCAGCTGGCTGAAAATCAGGATTTTTCCCGCCCCATGCATTAATTATGAATTTCGGACATAAACACAAAAAAACACGAGATAAAAATCCGGGTCTCGAAAAAGGTGAAATCTTGGCGGGATATGCAACATGGCTGCACTGCGCAAGAAAAATGCACAAACAATAGAAGCACAAGCAGAGGCATGAGGCGAGCTTAGAGGAGCCACCCCCTTCCGGAGGCCGGGTCGGTAGCGTCCCTCTTGGCGGTGGAGCTAGCTTTTCTTCTCGTGGTCACATGTATACCACCTAGCAATCCTAGTGCTCCTATTGTCACTTCAATCTTCTACGGGGCCTCGGGGTGAACCCCAAGTATCTTGTTCTTGAGGCTAGTCCAAGGATGGGGCGGGCTAGACCCCCACTCGGGAACCAGAAGCTGGCTCCGCCAATGGACCGGAACATCCCCATTACCTAGGGGACCAAGTTTTGTAGGCGAAGACCACCCCCTCTCCAAAAGCGCCAAAGTAGGTGGTTTACTACACACTTGTAGTCAATTGGCATGGAGGTGGATCTTTGAATACCTCCTAGTGAGGGGTAAGTGATTGATCCCACAGGAAAACTTCGTAGTGGAACTTGTCCCCTAGGGTAATTTCGCCGTTAGGACTGGCCAGGTCGGATCGCCAATCCGGGGCCTCCTCCATGCCCCAAAATCGAAAGCGTGATCTAAACCTGTCAAGGCCAAGCGGTGGCCATCCCAATCAAAAATCGAGGGTCTAAAACTCATCAGGAAATACCGGGGGGATTTTCCTATACTCTCGGGGCCACTTGGCAAGCCAGCTGGCTGAAAACCGGGATTTTTCCACGCCCCATGCATTAATTATGAATTTCAGACATAAACACAAAGAAAAGCCTGAGATAAAATTGGGGTCTCGAAAAAAGGTGAAATCTTGGCGGGGATGTGCGGACATGGCTGCACTGCAAAAGAAAATGCACCGGCAATAGAAGCCAAGCGGAGGCATGAGGCGAGCTTAGAGCCAACCCCTTCAGGAGACCACCCAGGGTGGTAGCGTCCTACTAGGTAGTGGAGCTAGCTTTGCTTCTCGAGTGGTCACATGTATACCACCTAGCAGTCCTAGTGCTGCTATTCTCACTTCAATCTTCTACGGGGCCTCGGGGTGAACCCCAAGTATCTTGTTCTCATGAGGCTAGTCCAAGGTGGGGGTGAGGGGCGGGCTGGACCCCCACTCAGGGGCAGAAGGCTGGCTCGCCAATGGACCCGGAACATCCCCATTACCTAGGGGACCAAGTTTAGGTGGGCAGAAGACCACCCCTCTCAAGAAGCGCCAAAGTAGGTGGGTTTACTACACACTTGTAGTCAATTGGCATGGAGGTGGATCTTTGAATACCTCCTAGTGAGGGGTAAGTGATTGATCCCACAGGGAAAACTTCGTAGTGGAACTTGTCCCCTAGGGTAATTTCGCTGTTCGGACGGCCAGGTCGGATCGCCAATCCGGGGCCTCCTCCATGCCCCAAAATCGAAAGCGTGGTCTAAACCTTGTCGGGACCACCCAGTGGCCATCCCAATAAAAATCGAGGGTCTAAAACTCATCCGGAAATACCGGGGATTTTCCTATACTCTCGGGGCCACTTGGCAAGCCAGCTGGCTGAAAACCAGGATTTTTCCCTGCCCCATGCATTAATTATGAATTTCGAGACATAAACACAAAGAAAAGCCACGGATAAAAATCCGGATCTCAAAAAATGTGAAATCTTGGCGGGATGTGCGGACATGACGCTGCATCGCAAGAAGAAAATGCACCAGCATATATACCTTTCGGAGACTCCCCTTCACAAGAAGGGGGCCGCCGTCGAGGTGCCTGCCCGGCCAAGGTCCATGTCACCATCATCTAGCCATGTCACCTAAAATTTGCCAACATCACCCAATGAAAAGACCAAAGATGGACATCTTTGGTTTTAACCTAGTCAAAACTTGACCTTGCTTACTTGGCATGCCATGTCACCACTTGGGGTGCCTAGGTGGCATGCTTGAGACTAGGTGGCATGCGAGCCACCTTGGCATGTTGGAGCTGCATGGCATGTTGGAGCCACCTTGGCATGTTTGAGCCTAGGTGGCATGTTTGAGCCACCTTGGCATGTTGGAGCCCGTGGCATTATGGAGTCCCGTGGCATGTTTGAGCCACCTTGGCATGTTGGAGCCTAGGTGGCATGTTTGAAACCCACCTTGGCATGTTTGAGCCCACGGCATGTTTGAGCACTGGGTGGCATGTTGGAACCTAGATGGCATGTTTGAGCCACCTAGGAATGTTGGAGCCTAGGTGGCATGTTGGAGCCCCGTGGCATATTTGAGCCACCTTGGCAAGTTGGAGCATAGGTGGTATGTTGGAGCCAGCGTGGCATGTTTGAGCACGTTGGAGCCTAGGTGGCATGTTTGAGCCATTTTGTCATGTTGCGGCCCTAGGTGGCATGTTTGAGCCACCTTGGCATGTTTGAGCCTAGGTGGCATGTTGGAGCCACCTTGGCATGTGGGAACCACCTTGGCATGTTTGAGCCTAGGTGGCATGTTTGAGCCACCTTGGCATGTTGGAGCCCACGTGGCATGTTTGAGCCACCTTGGCATGTTTGAGCACGTTGGAGCCTAGGTGGCATGTTTGAGCCACCTTGGCATGTTGGAGCCACCTTGGCATGTTGGAGCCTAGGTGGCATGTTGGAGAGGCTCCCGTGGCATGTTTGAGCCACCTTGCCATGTTAGAGCCTGGGTGGCATGTTGGCACTTTGTGTGGCATGCTTGAGCCACCTTGGCATGTTGGAGCCCGTGGCATATTTGAGCCACCTTGGCAAGTTGGAGCATAGGTGGCATGTTAGAGCCAGCGTGGCATGTTTGAGCATGTTGGAGCCTAGGTGGCATGTTGGAGCCACCTTGGCCGCGTGGCATGTTGGAGCCCGCGTGGCATGTTTGAGCCTAGGTGGCGGGGTTAGAGCCCGCGGTGGCATGTTGGAGCCTAGGTGGCATGTTTGAGCCAACTTGGCATATTTAAGCCTAGGTGGCATGTTGTGAGCCACCTTGGCATGTTGGAGGCTAGGTGGCATGGTGGAGCCCGTGGCATGTTTGAGCCACCTTGGCATGTTTGAGCCTAGGTGGCATGTTGGAGCCTAGGTGGCATGTTTGAGCCCACCTTGGCATGTTTGAGCCACACGGCATGTTTGAGCCTAGGTGGCATGTTGGGAGCCTAGGTGGCATGTTTGAGCCACCTTGGCATGTTTGAACCCTAGGTGGCATGTTGGAGCCACCTTGGCATGTTGGAACCCTAAGTGAGCACGCATGGCATGTTTGAGCCTATGTGGCATGTTTGAGCCACCTAGGAATGTTGGAGCCTAGGTGGCATGTTGGAGCCCCGTGGCATATTTGAGCCACCTTGGCAAGTTGGAGCATAGGTGGCATGTTGGAGCTGCGTGGCATGTTTGAGCACGTTGGAGCCTAGGTGGCATGTTTGAGCCATTTTGTCATGTTGGAGCCTAGGTGGCATGTTGGAGCCACCTTGGCATGTTTGAGCCTAGGTGGCATGTTAGAGCCACCTTGGCATGTTGGTGCCACGTTATGCAAAAATAGGTGTTAAGTAATTGAAGTAGTTGAAGTAACTTGTGTTACATGGAATACTAGTATAAGAACATGTGATCGTGCACGTGCATCACATGTAGCAAATCAAGTACTCTGTCCTACCACTATAAAGACCAGTGATATGGAAGGATAGGACATGTAGAGAATCAAGTACTCTTTCCTACTTCTATGAAGACATGTGAGAATAGAAGTATTACACATGTCGTAATTCATGTATTCTTTCCTACAATGCCTTAGCAAATAAAGTACTCTGTCCTACTACTATAAAGACATGTGACATGGAAGCATATGACATGTAGAGAATCAAGTATTCTTTCCAGGCTTCTATAAAGACATGTGACAATAGAAGTATTACACATGTCGTAATTCATGTATTCTTTCCTACAATGCCTTAGCAAATAAAGTACTCTGTCCTACTACTATAAAGACATGTGAATGGAAGTATAGGACATGTAGAGAATCAAATATTCTTTCCTACATCTATAAAGACATGTGACAATAGAATTATTAGACATGTAGAAATTCAAGTACTCTTTCCCTCTGATTGGATTGTATTATAAAATGACATGTCACAATAGAAGAAACTACAAAACAACGATTGGATGTTTTAGTCCTTTGAAAAAGAACACCATTATCGAACAAAACCATACCTTCACAAATCCACATGTAGGATTCTTTGAAAACAGGACATGTAGACCTACCAAAACTGATGTTTTCAACAGTGGACAAAAAACCGGGGTGAGTGTGGGCCAGAGCCACAGAAGAGCTTGAGGCGCAACTCCTTGAAGACATCAAGGTCCCAGCCGATGTACAGACAGATAAGGAGAGGAGACCGAAAAGGCAGACCCAAGAGAGGGAAGCACAACGACAAACACCTCAACCGACAAACGAGTAGAACAGGACACCACCGGCCTATCATCAATCTTCATCAAATGGGAAGAATAATTGGTAACCAACGGCATCAAGAATTTTCTAGGTGTCAACCTCCCGGCTACCACGACGAGGTCACATCAGGAAGAGGATCTCGACGCCTTCACCAACTCGATGCCCACGAGTTCAAATGAAAGGATGCAAGGCAGCAAAATACAGGTGCAGGAAGACGTTAGACAGCGATGCCGCGTTAGCATCACGAGCTAGGGCCAGAGGGCATAATCTTCCGTCGAGAAGAGAAGTCATGGCGACACGGGAGCGTATAAAAACCGGAGGGAAGACAACCACGACATTGCAGCCCAGCAGCTCAAGCGAATGTCATGCAACGTCAACGAAAGGAGTAACCAAGCTAGGCAACCACAAAGCACCTAAGGCTGACCAAGATGAGCTTCTAGCTCCCTTGCACCAGCAGGAGACCACGAGGGGAGGAGACGCATATCAGGGAACATCTCTAACTTGAAGGCCTATATCAGCATTAGGGGCAAGATCAAGGAGCAGAATATTCTGCTCGAACAAGAATTCGGGACCCAGAAACACCTAGAAACCAAAGGAAGGACGACCTTACTACGTCAGCCAAGGAGTGCGAGATTCGAATGGATAGGACCCAAAGGACGGAGGAGACGACGTAGCCAGCAGATACAAATCACGCAAAGGCGACCAAAAGGAGCCATGGTAAGGGCAATGGAGATGACCACACTTCCAGGCACAGGATAGGCACCTCGGAATGAAGCAAAGCCCAAGCAACAGGAGTCGCACTGAGAAATTCAATCTGCGGAGGAATGACAATGCCTGCCTACCGACCACGATCTCAGAGCTTCGAAGACATCCAAGAATGCCCAACTGCAACAGCTAGGTGATCCTACTCAAGCGACCAATGGCACCGCACATCGGCAACCCTGCAACGACACACTGCATATAAGGATGTTGAGCGGTCAATGCATTCCTCACGACGAACATGCACATTAAGGAGGAGCATCTTTTCCAAGGGATCACATCGACGAACACTCTTCGCAATTGGCATGACGAGCTCGGATCAGACATAAAGCTCACAATAGTAGCAGCATCTCAAGGAATCCCGAAGTCGACCAGAACGAAGAAGATGCAACAAAAACGAAGGATCAAACGCGATAGGAGGAGGGGAAACCCTAAAGGAGTATAAACAATTAAGTAGATCTTCGTAGTTGTTTTGAAAAAGTCGATGAATTAAAATCCCAATGTAAATGCGTATATGTCTATTGTATATCTCGGGTGCTCACAGATACAGTGGAGAAACATGAGTTTAGAGTCATGTTTTACGGATTTAGCGCTTAGATCAGGAAGCTCCTTCACTTCGACTACCAAAAGAGGAAGCATAGAGCCCAAGATCAAAATGGAAGAGCAAGTACGAGGGAGAAACGACCGGAGGCCAAGCAAACCGTTGACTCCAAACACTTCCGGAAGTGCCCTGAAGTAGAAGACAGCTCGTCCACCCAATGTCAGAATAAGAGACAATACCAGTCATGTCAAGATCATCAGCGCTGCACCAGGACATCGTCAGGACGCAACACTACATCTTGTGGCAGCAGCAACACTTGACGAACTTATGACACGAGTGGCCTCAATAATAGAAGGAGGAACGCCCCGACATCAACGAGCCAACTAAGAAGACAACATCTCGACGACCATAATTCCACCTTGTGGTAATATAGGGGAATGCGCTATGACACGTGGATTAGATGGAGATGCACTTACGAAAGGCACCGCGACGAGGAGATATGCCTTCAACAACTAGATGATGGCTTCGTCAGGTACTCCTACCAGTAATGAGAAGAGAGAAGCCGATCATATCTCCGACATGTGGCACGTCAAACGCCTAAGGTAGAAGCATTCGACACCTTAACGACAAGGATAGCAACTAAAGCACCTTCGGCAAAAAGAGAGTTCAAGATAATAGCCAGGCTATTCAACGACAAGAGCATATCTAAGGCAGGTACTTCTTCAACTCAAGGGTCAAGCTGCGCAGATATAAGGATCTATCATCCCGACAACATCGCCAGCAGGGAGAAGAGCCATGAAGCTTTACTTGCCAGAGAGGCCGACATGCATAGAGAGACAAAGGTCAGGAACTGAAAGCTGGAGAAGTGCTAGCAACCGACTTCTTCCACGAGCTCCCTAGAGGCAACAGGAGGATCAAAACTGACGAGCACAAGCAAAGTCACCGGAGGGTACCTCAAGACAAGAAGACGGCATAGCACTGCGCAACGTGACAACATCCAAGCCATGTGATCGAGGGGATCAAACAAGGAAGTTTGGAAGCTCGATGGAGAAGCAACTAGGTGAGGCGAGGCAAGCCGATGACTTGCACGCGGACTTGCATGCAACTTGGTGAACCCAAGGATGGACGATTCAAAGAACAACTGTAGAAGAGAACAATTCCAGAGGAGTATAGCCAAAGGAATCGCGCCCAGCCTCAAGAGACACCCCCAAATAGCTTCAAGTATCACGAAGGGAGGAACAGGATCAGGAGGCAGACCGAAATGTCGAAACATCAACGACCAGCACACCTTTAATTAGAATGTGATGCAAAGCGTGTTGTGCCATAGCTGACAAACATCGGAGGGCCCAAGCATATCAACAAGTTACCCCGGAGTATGAGCTGACGTACAAATAGGAGGATATAGATCGTCAACACCATTGCACCGGGAGGAACACTGATGACATTGCCAAGGAGTAGGTGTGCAACTTGAAGGGAGGCACAAGGGAGACCTAATAGCTCTAGTAGTAATTGTAATTATGTAAGCTATATGTTTTGCATGTATAGTTCCCTTGTTATTCCTTCCTTCCCATAGCGTAACAGATCAAAGGAAGAGATGTCATGCAAGTTGCAGGGGTGAAGCAATCAACATCGTCAACACTCTTCGGGCAACACGATAACGACAAGAGGACTCGACATATGAGACATCGATGGAGTCGAAGACATCGACAGAGTCGTCTTTTAGCTGCCAAGACAAAAAAGTTCAAGATGAAAGATCTTTTTCAACGGCGCCACCTTCAGGCTTTTGAAAAGCGGCATGGAAGATTTCAAGTGATCAACTACACCATCAAGCAATGCGAGGCTTCTAACGAACAAAGTCAACCTCTACATCAAAGAGGAGCCACCGTCAAGGAGACTGAAGTATCGAGCGACTCGGAAGAACGTCTTGCTACTTCAAGCAGACAACGAGTGGATGAGCTTCTAGCAAGCTCAAGCATCTAAGGCCATGGGGCCTAGTAGGTTAATGTATGGACGGTAACATCCATATTGGGATTAGAAGGCATTTCCAGATATTCTGGCTAAAAGGATTGCCCCAATATTGAGCTAAGCGTCAAGGATTGGGAAGGAAATGCATAGGAGTAACTATAATTATACACGATTGTTAACAGACATCCAACGTATTGAAACCACTTGGTGAGATTGATCTCCTCGCTAAGAAGGAATCATTACTAGGATAATTGTTGACCATGTATAAATCTAGTACCTCCAAAAGAATAATCCAACCGAAAGAAAAGAAGTAATCTAACAAGTCCGGCCAACTTGTTACGATGACATCAATTCGATTGGTAGGAATATTCCAAGAGCTAAATAACTAAGAAAGGGGGAATCTCTAGAATATAAAAGAATAATACATGCAAGGTACATCTAAAATAAGAATTATAGTAATCAAATAGTCTTTTGAGACAAAAGGAATTGTCATGATGACAAAACCTTGTGGTTTAGAATCGTTCTAACTAAGTAGGTAACCCATAGCTATATTGAAATAAATAATAACATAATATGTGCATCCATCTTAGATGGTTATATATGTTAGCTAAGGCTAGTAAATTAATGTGCTAAGTAAGAAGCATATAACCTCTTAAGGGGAGAGAATAGATATGACGTTGTGTACAACGTCATTGAAGGGGTGCAGGACCATTTTCTTTTTGAAGAAAGTGGGAGGGCTCAATCTTATGATTGAACGTACTTGCATCGAATTGACTGACCCGTAGAATAGAGCGAATGGAGCGAATAGAGCGCAAGATAGATAGATAGATAGCCGAAGCGAATGGCCGAAGCGAATAGAGCGCAAGATAGATAGATAGATAGCTCAGGAGGTCTTCAACGTGCGAGACTGACGCAGTAGCTACCTACACCAATGAAGTGGAGCAAAACTATGGGAGCAATGCAACGACCAAGTCATCTCCAAATTACTCGACGCCGGCTCAATGGGTGGATGCATTCTAGCCTAGGTAAGGCGTGCGCATGCATTATAAGCTTTAATGTGTCTTATAGATAAGTTAAATATAGATCCTAATAATTGCATGGAATTATCATGCGTGTATATGTATCATACGGAAATAAGTTAAATAACAACGATAATGTGAGGTAGCATGTTAATTAATCCTTCGCAAGGATGCAATTCCTTCCAAGGATAGCCATATGACCTTGGGGTCCTTATAAATATAGATAGAAAATAGAATTCAAATATACTTAAGTGCATCTTAGGGATATACTTCCAAGGGTAACGGGACCCAAGGAAGAGAATAAGAAGCACATCTAATTCTTGTGTATGATAATTAAAACCTTGTCTATGTAACAATAGGTCTAAATCGGGGTTATTGTTCAAATAAGCGATCTAAAAGTCGTTAAATATTGCAAAGATTAGAGTAAATATAATTGTACTATCTAAGTAATGTATCCGATACTATGATAATGTTAATTCATAAATATTACCTTAGGGTAATTATGTTAATCACATGCATTAAAGGAGCCAGCAAAAATCGGCTCAGGCATGTCGTTTTGTGTGTAGATTAAATGCTTGTATAGTTAAGATTAATCACGCATGCAACCTATGCTAGGTAGGGGTTGCATGCGTTGTTACCGATGATGAGACCACTACAGTGATCTCTAGGGGCGTGGTGTAATGTCAATGTAGGCATGACCGCGTTTCCGCTTGGACGAGTGGAAGGTAGATTAGAAAGTCTACTTCTGTCCCACGGAAGTAGACGACCTCGAGAGAAAGGAGGTCATTCAGGAATGCATTGATAGGAAAGGCACCTTTAGCCCCATATATGCTTTGATAGGAGGAATCTATCCTTCACCCCCCCGGGAAGGATATCCTCCATTTGGGCAACTAGAGGTGTAGGCATGAGCGGCATATAGGCATATAGGGCGTCTCTCACGGCCATAATGGAAGATTCACCGTCTTCCTCTGTAGGAGATTAGCCATGCATCCATGTAGATAGGTGGGGTGGTCACCATATAACCAAAATTTTATTAATAATTAAAATAGTAATAACGTAGGTCGACCTGCAGGCCAATAGAGCGCTCCGGAGGGCAAGGAGGTCGAGCTACGAAAACTTGCAACACAAATTTAGTCATAATGTGTTGTAAGGGATGAAGAGTACCTTAGAAGTGTAAATTTTGTATGAAATTGATAAACTTTGATAAACTTAAATGTTGTATTAAGTAAGGTTAATAATTACCTTGCGTAGATTAAGTTATGAAGTGATAAGTTAATTGGGTAATGAAATAGTACAGTAATGTCTTAAACATTACCTTAGAGTAATTCTAATAATTAAGATAGTAAGTATGTAATTATAGATATTGTAAAATTAATGCAGGATTTTAAGGTGCGAGGACTTGCAACACAAATTTTGTTGGAATGTGTTGCAAGGAATGAAGAGTACCTTAAATAATAATTGTATATGAAAGTGTTAAATTGTGATAAACTAAATGTTATAATAATGAGGACTAATAAGTACCCTGTTTTAATAGAAGTTACGAATTGACAAGTTATTTGATAATGTAATGGCGTAATAATAATTTAAAAATATTACCTTAAGGTAATCTTAATAAATGTGTAAGTATAATAGTAGTATATCGTATGCATCAGGTTGATTGCAGGTTAGGAAGATTCCAAGGTGGGGAGACCCACGATGCTGCGGACAGCATCATTTCAAGGTGGGGAGAATGTGACGTTCCGGCCACGATTATCACGGTCCCGGGGCGTATCTTTATCTTTCTCTAAATCCGCAGCGTACACGCCCTCCAACCGACGTGTATGCCCGGCGTGTAGCAGTGAGTAGCCCTAGGGGGGCAACTTGCTAGGTATGTGCATTTCTTATTAATGTGCACATGCACATTTATTAAGGTGCACACATTTCCATAATGGGCACATTTAGGTGCACACATTTCCATGTAGGCACATTTGGCCACCTAGCCATTAAAGGCAAGTGGGCCCATTTCCAATTATCCCACATGCCTAAAGGGATCATTGGAAACCCTAAGCCCCAACCCTTGCCTATTTAAGTAGGAGAACCCTAACTTGCCCATTTTCGTTCCTAGGGTTTTAGAGCTCTGTTTTGGCTGCTCTAGGAGTCAAAACCGCCTCCCAGACTCCGTCTGAGAGAATGGCACCATTAGTTTCCCTTGATTCGAGCAGTTCAGTAGGATGGTCGAACTCAGGTCAGGAGGAGCAACTCATGGATCAGGTATGTAGTCGATTTAATGGTCTAAACCGTTTTCCAGTCATTGTATCAGTAGGTTTAGCCTATTAAATCGCCTTTAGCAGCTATCTAGATCTCTAGATGAGTAGATACCAGACTCTAACTAAAGAACCTAACTCTATGATATAGATTAGATCTATGTTCTTTAGTTCTTCTGTGATGTATATGGATGATGTATCTCTGTGAACTCCTTGTATTGGGAAGGGGGGTAGAGACTTCAAGCTTGGTAGTAGATGCTCCTAGATTAGCCTCTCTAGCACACCATAGATTCGGCCTGTGTACAAGAACCACACCTGGTTGTGGGTGAAGGGGCCAGACTGGCTAAGAAGGAGGTTCATGTCCTGACTCTTGAACGATCCCTCTGGTGTGTAAGGCCTACCAGGGATCATTGTGACTAGGCCTAATGGCTTACCACTGAGTGCGGGTAAGGCATGGGCTCGACACCCGTGAAGTGGTGTACACTTTCCAGTGGGTTCAGTCGAATACGGGCAGTGGCCCTCTAGTCACCTTGAGTCAGCATGTAGATCTCTGGAGGGAGTGATCCCTACCTGCCCCATCGGAACTGGGATGATGACCCCAGGAGTAGCCCTTTTGGCTATGCATCCGGCGGGCTACAGTCCGGTCCCGACACTTTTCAGCCTACTCTGCAAAGTGTGCACAGGAGGGGCGGATGGCTCCTTGTCGTGCCCTTGCCTCGAGAAAGGGGGGAATTTGGAGATTGGCACATTCGTGCACTGGATGTCCAGTTTTTCTTTTCGAGGATGTTTCCTCAGACACGAGCTACCATTTTGACGGTCGGATTAGCAAACGGAGCTGTTTTGATGCTCCGATACTTAAACCCTATTAAATTCGTAGGGTTTGGGATTCGGCAGCCTTCCCTACCACCGAAGTGTTCGAGAACTTGCGTGCAGGGTTCTCTCGAGGGCTTGAAGAGAAACCCCAAGGGGGAGGAAGAAAACACCCTCCCCAGATCCTATATATCCAAACTTGTCCTGCTCCTTGCCGTGCCCTTGCGTCGAGAAAGGGGGGAATTTGGGGATTGGCACATTCGTGTGGTGGATGTCCAGTTTTTCTTTTCGAGGATGTTTCCTCGAACTACCATTTTGACGGTCGGATTAACAAACGGAGCTGTTTTGATGCTCCGATACTTAAACCCTATTGAATTCGTAGGGTTTGGGATTCAGTAGCCTTCCCTACCACCGAAGTGCTCGAGAACTTGCGTGCAGGGTTCCCTCGAGGGCTTGAAGAGAAACCCCAAGGGGAGGAAGAAAACACCCTCCCCAGGTACTATATCCAAACTTGTCTTGTTTCCCAACTCGTATAGGACTGGGTAGTCAGCAAATGCCCTCTGCTTTCTGCATCTCTTCCCACATATTTACATGTGGCATTGCCGGGCATAATTAAGTTGAGATGCATCTCAAGACTTTGTGACATTAGAACTTATCGATTCCCTATATTGTTGATGTTAGAGTTGGGATGTATCTCAGAGACTTTGTGACATTAGGACATATTGATTTTAGCATAATTTTCGATTCGAAGTTAGCAATCATACCATAATAAGGGGCAACTTGTTCACAAAGACATCATTCTCAAACTTTGTATAAGACATCTATGCAAAGTTCAAACAACCTACGATTCTATATAGTGTTTATGGATTGTAGAGTTCACTTCATTAATATTGTTAACATCTCATGGCCGCTTCCTCATACTTTTAGATGTGAGCAGAGAACATATGGGTGCTCTAAGCATACGTATCATTTCGAATTTAGAAACCATGCCATAATAAGGGCAATCTGAATAATTGGGGTGTTCTTTCAAAGCCTTGAGGTATGCAGTTTTAGCCCTTTAAACAAATTTGATTCAAGCTATGTGCAACGTGCGAGTCCTTTAATGCAAGTTGTGTCATAAATAGCATATGCAATTGAAAGTTCAGTTAGGCCTTCAGAGGCACCTGTGTTAAGCTTTGAGAAATCTACTCATGTGTTAAGGTTTGTGGATACACTTGTTTTGACTAGTAATATTGATGGCTTATATAGTTGTGGTATTACTTTGCTTTAAAGATCCGCGATGCTGCCTAATTTGCAAAGGGGTCCAATATCTCAAAGAGGCATTTTGTGAATCTGGTGGTGCTGTTATTCAATGTTACAAGATCAAACGGATTCTAGAGTCGAACATATTTTGACTTCATGGCTATGGTTGGAAAACCATAGTATAATGTGGATAATGCGGTTAGACCCCATCAAAAAAATATACAGACGGACAAAAGAGTCTGGAAGACATTAGATCAGATATTCCTAAAGAAAGGTGCAAAACATGGCAAAGTGGAAAAATAGTAATGCCTCTTCTCTACGGTCTAAGGCATAAGTCAGAAATGCTAGTATTATTTAAGTATGTGTCTATAAACTATCGATTTGTCAGGTCTCTTCTTAAGCCATTTCTCATGGTGTTTTTGAAATTTAGACCAAATTCACCTTGAATACACCCCTCTTTCAATTGCCGCATTTCTTCATGAGGCTCATGGTGTTACATCCGCTTAGACCAACTTTACATTTGTGCCAATGCAGAAGGGCATAAGTAGTTTTTGTGTTATCCCAAAGGAAATTGGTTTTCAACACCTTTATAGAAAGCATGGGTACAACATTGAGAAGTAAAAGATGAAAACATTATAATGCATACCTTGAAAACTATTAATACAATGTAGGAAGTACTTGCTTCAACATGTTCAATTTGCAATAGCTTCACCTCCTAAACAAACATGGATTTCAAATAAAGCATGTCATAACCTTCTTGCAAAAAAATTGACCAACTTATTGCATTGAACCATTTTGAAGCAAGGCAGGATGGACGACCCAGGGCACAACTGCAGGTCGGTGATACTATAGATAGGTTCACAGCTGCAATAGGTTACGGAGGGAAACTCTGGTCGCCATGGGTTTCTAGGCGAAATTGGCCCTTGCGGCGGTGCCGCTCGCGGCTGCCACCACTCTACGATGCATTGCCAGCTAGGGCCAGTTTCCCTCAGAAACCCTCTGTCCCAGAAGTTAGTTTCCTCTTCCTAAATCTTTAACATCATAGCCCATAGTCATGACATGTTCATACGTTAACCGGGGGGGGGAGGGAATTTAACAACAAGGTTTTTTTTTTTTTTCAGTTTTAGGGGAGGGTGTCCATTGGCTGCGCACTTAAGTGCGAAACTAATATTGCAATCATGTAAGCATTTTAATGGTTATGCATATGAAATGGCAACATGCCCAACAAGATTGCCTATATGAAAAACTAAATTGCTTGCCAATCTAACAATGCCACCTCAAGTTATAAGGTGTCAAAGTGGTGGGGGTACTGGTACCACCAGGGCTGAGGTGGCAGCCCCATAGGATACTAGGGTGCCCATTGAAGGCTGCCATGATCGTCCATAAAAAAAGTTGAAGGATAAACAATATTTTTTTTAAATAAACTTGATAAATATTTATTAGCAACAATCTTTAATTTGACAACAATGTTTAACAATTACCAAAATGTTCTTGTAACCGTTTTAGCATAGTAAAATTGCAATTTACAAATCTGAAACATTCATAAAAATCTGAACAGAAGGACATTTACCAAACGGAAACATTTACAAACATCTAAACAAAAGAACGATGTTGCCATTGATATCTCAAGGTAATACACAGAAATTTATTATGATACTCAGAAGTCAAAGTTCTGCATGCTGTCATCATGTTCACAAGCCTGAAGAAAATATCCTGCATCATTTAGATATCCTGCATGTGCAAGAACATCAACCATGCAGTTAATTTGATTAATGCCAGGAGTAAGTTCATGTTCTTCTATCATTGACCTGAAGTAACAACAACCTTCAACAACAAAGCGAGCATGGCTACATGCAGGAAGAATGCTAGTAAGACTGCATCATTTGGCTTAAGGCACATTTTCTCCATGCCATTGAAGCATTCTTCAACTAAGCTCACATTGTCTGCCCTCGCATAACTGCAAGCATTTCAGCCCATAACCATCTCGCTATGTCTTGGTTTCCACACTTGGCCTATATATTTACAAGAGCAGTCATGACCACTATATCAGACAAGTCCATTTCTTATGATCTCATCATGAAAGAAGCTTCCATACCCTAACGCTCCCATGTCATCATATGCCTTTAAAATACTCGAAATGCCTGTCTCTAATCTTAGATTTTTATGCTGTATTTCTTGAAAGTTCTAATATACACGGAGCCCATCTCCATGCCAAGTATAACCTATAATCAGAGCACTCCAATACAGATTTTGCAGTCTATTAAATATATTTTGTGCCTCCTCAAGGTACCACGTTTAGAGTATATATCAACAAGGGAGCTACCAACAACGGAATCTAACTCAAGACCACTATTAGTGATCTGGCTGTGAACTAACATTCCATATTCAACTGCTCCCATGATGGCACATGCTTTGAGGATGCTTAAAATCATATTGTTGTCTGGCTTTAAACATTTAAGCTGCATATTTTCATAGAGAATCAAAGCAATTTAACAATGCCCATGTTGCACATAACCTGCAACCATTGCAGCCCATGACACTACATCGTGCTTCTGTAAAACGCCAAATATTGTTCGTGCCAGGCTCTTCACAAGGGTTATCTGTCATCTCTTCAATCCATATCTGTTACGAAAACCAGCATAAAGGATTAGAAAGGCAAATAAATATCTCTATGTTTTTGTCTCCCTAAATTCTTCACAAAATAAAACAAACTTGGATGAACCTGGATGTCTCTATGTGCAATCCATGTGATTGTGCTGTCTTCTCAGCATCTTCTACAAAAGTCAATCAGAATTTCAGAAAGCTTATTCTCTGGCTTAAGATACAATAAAACGAAGACCATATAAGAGACGAAGACTTAGAGGCAAATTCAGAATAAATTTCATGTATAAAATAAGAAGCTAGTCTAGTGGAAGCGTCTATGCAGAAACCAAAGAAGCATTTGCCATATCTGTAGGAGCACCCATCCACAGCTCTCCGTCGCATTTTATCCAGGGGGGCACAGCCTGGGAACAGAGATTGTCTGAGCTCAGTGTAGAAGCTCCGCAGCCCTAATTAGGCTGTCCACGCAGCCCTGATTAGGCTTTTTACAGAGCCCTAATTGGGCACGGCACCTTACGTGGCCACCCTCCCCTAACGTTTTGTTTGGTTTCACAATCCAAACCTAACTTCCAAGATATGTCATCATGGAAAAACACTGCGATTCAATTCATGGAAGGATGGTTAGGGTTTTGAGCGCCTAGGGCGGCGGCGGTGGTCGCCTGTTGCACTGCAGCTCTCCTCTCTCTGGTGGAGATGTGTTGCTGGAAGAGCAGCGAAGCTGCTGCCTTTTGCTTGAATCCGTGGCTGCAGGATTGAAGAAGAAAGTGCAACCAATCTTCTTTGGAGTGAAATTATATGATAATCCTGCAGATTCGAGATGGAGGAAGTGGACGGATAGATGGAGATTTATCTGGGCTCAATAATGCGGGTATTTTTGAAGAAAAGTGCATTTTCCCTGGCTTTTACCCAGGAAGAATCACGATGAAACAATTTATATGAATTTATGAGGACCTGCTGTTTACTAGAGGTATTGCAACGCTTTTGCTGTTATTTGTCTTTGAGTGGTTGAACTAGAAACAGAAGCTAAAGAGCTTTAATGGGTATGTTTCTTGGCAGATGTTTCCGGAGTTTAAATTTGAGCGTAGTTGTAAGGAAAGTTTGAAAGCTTTGGTCTTTAGATTCTAAGAATATTGGGTCAATGGATGCTCGAGTATACCGTTTGCTGGATTGCAATCACGATGATAAGAGTTCCATTTCTCAACTTGCCAACATAAATGAAGACGTCCCTACATTTTTTTCATCTCCAGCCTCTTATCCAGAGCCTGAAATTCCAGAAGAACCCTTAGAGTTCCTTTCAAGGTCCTGGAGTTTAGCTGTAATTGGAAAAGGTAACAGTAGCCCTCTAGCAAAGGAGGCCACAGATAATGCAATTGTACATGCTGAAGGAGGATCAGAGCAAGAACTCGAGTCTCCGCCTTTTACTTTCCCATCAATATTCACTTCCCAAATTGTCATGGAACGTATTCTTCAACCCACGGTATTCTTCAACCACTCCAGCTCTTCCATTCTCTGATCTTTGTTGTTTTTAGGTTGCCTTGCTGCCTGCATTGGTGCTCTTGAATGCATGCTCTGAAAGACAAGGCTGAGTCGCAAATTACACAATGTTTTTTACAACTCTGAAATAGTTGTGTGATAAGAAAGACAATTATTTGTAGGAACTGTCCATTTTTCATCCTCGAAGGTTTACCATCAGAGTGGTCCTCTGGCAGCAAGCCCTCCTGTCTCACCAATGGAAAGTGATGACATACAGGTAGCACATTTTATTCTTTGCTTGAACATGCCGAAGAATTTTACCTTTCATGATTTCCTCTATCATGATTTTCTCTAGCTGTTTGTGTTAGCCTGGATCTTTGGATGAAATATGGTAGATAAGGTGTTAAAACATGATCTCTGATTTGTATCCTGCTTTCCTTACGTCATTTGATTAGCCAAATGCAGCAAGTATTGCATGTTTGATTATATTTACGGCTTGCTTGATCGAGCATATGATTAGTAATTGACATATTTTTTATCACAGGGATGTAAATGTAATTTCAGGATATCATGGAGTCGCCCATCTTTTCTATGTAGTGGCATTTATGATAAAATGCCAGAAATTGCAGTCCTTGTTAAATGGCTAATTTGCTCATTTTCACGCAAAATCATCTTGGCAAAATGGCGGTAATATTTCTTTGTATGAATAATTTTTATTACTTTTTGAAGAGACTGCACAACACAAAGTCAGTTTATTTTTTGTTATGCTGAATTTTTTTGCTCAACATTGTGTATGCAGATCCAGCAAGCTCTTTGGTGCAGAGTCATGTAGTACAAATGCTGCAATAGATGGGAATTCAGCGAATGAGAGAATCCTTGCATTGAAAGAGTTGTTTATCTATCTGTCCTTCAGAATTGTACTCACAATTTCCTAGTAGGGCAAAAGTATGTTGGTGGGTTACAAATAAACGCGACGCAGCACCCAGCACTTTCCAGCACCCAGCACTTTCCAGCACTTTGCACCCAGCACTTTCCAGCAGTTATCAGCACTTTCCAGCAGGGGTGCTAAAAGCATGCGTCCGGACGCGTGCTTTTGCACCCCACCAGCATACTTTTGCCCAGTAATATAAGAAGTGTAAATGAGCATTTTCAAATGTTGTCTTCTTTTTTCTCCTAAGTAAAAACAATGATAAATATTGGAGTGAGATTGTTTTATAAACGAATACCAATTAATAATCATTACATGTAACAACATGGTTTGTGATCAAACATGTTCAAAGCATTTAAGTTTATTGTGCTAATTAAGGCCAAATATCATGCTCTAATATTATATTACTAGGTCAGGAAGCACTATCAAATATCGTATATTAGAAACTAGGTATATCGTGTCCGTTGATTGCTACAAATATCTAAATAATTTATCAAGTCAATATACTGAGGAAGATAAATGTGATCAAATACCATTCTATTAAACTTGAAATACTAAGCATTAGTTCGTGTTAGATATTTTAAGTTGTTAGAAAAACTAACTGTCATAATTATGTTTTAGTACCATGGAGAAAAACAAGGTAAAAAAAGTCATATTAGCATATTTAAACTAGAATTATTTACCACGTTGTGTATTGATGATTAATCACTGTAAAGTATCATGAGAAATATGCGCTTAAAATTACCATATCAATATATTGAAGAAGATAGATGTGATAAAATACTAGTCTAATAAACTTGACATACTAAATAGTAGTTCACATCATATAATTTAAGTTATTACATAGACCAATAAAAATTGCCATGTTTCAATACCATGTCATAAAACAATATTGAATTATCACTTTATAAAAATATGTTGATGAACCCTATAGTTTAAATTGTTACAGAGACCAATTAAAATTGCCATGTTTCAATACCATGTCATAAAACAATGTTGTCTTATCACCTTAGAAAAATATGTTGGTGAACCGTATTAGATAACTAGACATGGTTTGTAAACTTTTGAACCCACTAACATGTACTGATTTATGGATTTGGTTTTCACCAACAAACCATTAAAAAAAAATCATAATGATTCAATTTTGGGGGCCTTGTGTAGGGTTTTTTCTCGAAAACCTGAAAGGGCGGGGTTTTTTAATCCCGGTGATAAGCTTTCGGCAGGTACACAAGCCAAACATCTATTAGCATTGTATTTTATGGGGTCCAAATTATATAATTGGACATTCCCTTTATTTTTCGTGGGTAGTTCGCATGTGTGCAGCTACCCACTATCCACCATTGTAGAAAATCTGCTGAGATGAACGAGAAGCCTATCTACGGGAGGTTTTTGTGGTTTTCATGCGAGGCCTTTCCTAGTAAATCTTATTAATATTACATCTTACACTATTGAACATGACATCCCACATATCAGGAAATTGAACCATTAGATTAAACACCCCAGACTCTCCAGTTGTTTGTTCATAATCGTGTGAGGCATCCATCGGTAGGCTCGGATCGTTAGATGTTGATTCCGGACAATCTTGGCCATCGTCAAGCACGACTCATTTAGCAAGTTTTAGTTAGCTGTCACTTTCAAATAGGAAATTAAACCAAAGTTTGTGAAGTGCATTATACACGTGTACAATATATATCTGGATTGTGCATATGTGTTTGGAGCTCCTCACCAACTGTTGGATGCCCCGCATAAATATCAACAAAACAACCGGGAGTCCGGGAGGTTTAATCAATGGTTCAATTTCTTGATATGTGGGATGCCATGTTCAATGGTGTTATATGTAATCTTAATAATATTTATATGTACAAGAAATTTATCGCGGCGGCCAAGGCCGCCGCGAACATTTCTCTTATTCTAACCCTGTGAAGTTAGATTTACCATAAGTTTCAGACCTTCGAGTCTCACCTCTTCCGAAATGGTGCTTAGCTTTAACCTTTCTCATCCATAAACAATTCACTAAATGCAAGCACATTCATTTGGAGAGTGTAGTAAGGGATCATACATTTGATTTTGATTTAGGGAAGTGTAGGATCATGCATTTGGTTTCATCTTAACAATGTCGATAGACATAGGCAGGCTTACTTTTGGCTGCATCCCATATGTGAATTTTGATTACTCTAAATAACTTCCACCGTGCATACAATGGAGCCATTATTTACTTAATCCATGTGGCCTTCACTACATATCTCTTATTCTAACCCTGTGAAGTTAGATTTACCATAAGTTTCAGACCTTTGAGTCTCACCTCTTCCGAAATGATGCTTAGCTTTAACCTTTCTCATCCATAAACAATTCACTAAATGCAAGCACATTCATTTGGAGCCCATTTATGTTAGATTAGTGTAGTAAGGGATCATACATTTGATTTTAATTTAGGGAAGTGTAGGATCATGCATTTGGTTTCATCTTAACAATGTCGATAGACATAGGCAGGCTTACTTTTGGCTGCATCCCATATGTGAATTTTGATTACTCTAAATAACTTCCACCGTGCATACAATGGAGCCATTATTTACTTAATCCATGTGGCCTTCACTACATAGTAGAGTCTTTGTGCCTGCTTATAACTGGTCATCTAATCGTGGTCATGATAATAATAGTGTGATAGCAGAGACTGCAACTGCAGCTTGTTCAATTGAAGCTTGTTTCGATCTTGAATCGAGCTGAAATAGGGTGATGACGTCAGCAATCAGCGCCATTTTTCTTGATTTGTTTGTCCTATTCGATTCAAACTATTTTCTTGATCTTTCTGTGCTAATTTCTACTACTCTTTGAAGAAATTGGAAGATTCAGTGTGCCAGCCTTGTAGGGGCTAGCAATCCACATGTTTTCCCTCACCTTTTCCTATCGATGGACATCAATATCTTCACAATTATCAAGCACAATGGCAGAGTAACCTGTGGTTTTCTAAAGGGAACACCGGTGGATCTTTGGAACTCTCTGATTACAAATCAGTACTTCCCCCAAGAGCTCTTTACCCCTGAATACTCCTTTGTTCCGAGTTCAGTAGAATTCGAAGTCGAAATTGTTGATTCCTGGTTACAAGAATTCATTGGTAGAAAAGAAGTGTCGGCTTCAGGTATTTTTCATGTGCATTGTGATTGGAGCGACTCTAAAATTGTGGTAAAGGTATTTTCTGAGCAATGATTCATCCTATTGTGCCGTTTCCCTGTCGTTTTGGCCTTGAACTTGGCTCTCCAGCTTCCTTTTTCTGAATTTTCTCATCCTCTGTTTCTTTTTCGGCCCCTCGTTTTCCCCTCCTGCTCTTCCGCACGTTTTCAATTTGCTTTTGTAGTTTCCACCTGATTCTTTACGGATGGAGCTTATAAGCAAAAATTACCCTAAATTTCTTTCAATTCTTCACGCCTTTGCTGATCTTGAGCCCTCTGCGCGCGCTGATCTCCTTAAACAGCTAAGGTCCTTTCAAGAAAATCCAAAAACATTTATTTTTTTTGGTGACTTTGCTAACTCTTTCTCTGGACAGTCAGACAATTCAATGGATCCCCTCTCTTTCAAGGTTCCATGCTGGGATAATTTGTCTAAGGACCCGGACTTCAGAGGCCAACTACCATGCATGGACCAGAATCTTCAAATTCCCGTTCCCTATGGAGAAAAGAGGCCGGAACAGCAGAAATGCTCGGATGCTTCTCTCAAGAATGCTCTTGGATCAATTCGGTCTTTCAATCCTCCTTTCACAAGGAAAGATGAAACTTTTAAGGGTATTTCCCTGGATCTCCCCTCTGTTCATGCTAAATTGAGTTCTTTTCATGAGTCGGCTGTTGTTGTTAAAGTCAATAAACATGGCATCAAACTTGATAAAGTATGGGCTTTCTGTTTGAATCTGCATAAAGGAATCCTCATTAATGCTGTCTATTGGCTTCATTCTCCTTTTATCATGATTGAGTGTGGTAATAGACGATCTGCAAATTTTCTACTCAACCATGGTCCCCTGGCTCTTGAATCCTTCCAAATTACTTTCCTCAAATGGGATCCTAAATTTGAAGTCACTAATTTGGATAAACTGTGTGTAGCTTCGACAACTCTTCACGGCCTTAATCCTATTTACTGGAATGAAGACTGCCTTAAATTGCTGTTTGGATCAATTGGCTCGTACATATGTACGGAATACTCTCCTTACAAACCCCCAAGATCTATTGTTCAAATTGATATATCTAAGGAAGTTCCAGTCCAAATCCCCTTCCTTGATGTCTTTGGCCATAAAACCTCCCTTCCCTTAAGGTGGTCTGGTCTGCCCCCTCACTGTCAAAATTGCAGGGTAAGGCACTTTTGGTATGAATCTTGCAAAGAATTATCACCTTCTACTGGTATGAATGACAGATCTATGTCCAAGCTGACTGACAACAGAGAAGTCAATGAGAATAATATGGTCAATCAAAAAGTCAACTCGCTGGTCAAAAACAGCATGGGAGTCAGTGCACAACAGATGGATCAAAATTCTAGGAAGCATGCTTCTCATCATGATGCCTTAAACAAAAGCAGTGATATTGGATTTCCAGATATTATCTCGAAAGATAATAGATTCCAGTGGACTAAAGTCAATGGCAGCTATAAGAGAATCCAAAGAAAGAAGAAGGTGAGGGATTCTCAAGATAACATGGCAACCTCTACAATTACTGCTAAGAAACATGATCAAGTCTTCTCCCTTACTGAAAAGGGTTCTTCACAACAAATTAAGGTGTTGCATAAGGCTGCAACAGTGGACAAAGAAACAGATAAGGTCAGCAGTCTTCATGAGACCTTAAATAAGATTATTTTGGAAGCCAAAACCTCTGGTGGAAAAAAAGAGATCTCTCTCCCATTTAACTCTGAAAAGGGTAAGAGTGGTTCATTAAACAAGAAAAGCAAACATGGCAAGGTCTTCCAGCCAAAAAGTTCAAACAGTAGCCAACTGCTCAGTGATGAAATTGATCCTAGAGACACATTGGTGGAGATTGTACCTGCTCCAGCCCCAACCTCTGTTTGTAATAACTTCAAGGTAGCTGATAAGGTGGACAGTCCTCCTCATGTCAACTCAATTGACTGCTCCAATCAAAATGGTAATACCAACCAATTTCAGGTATTAGCTAACCTTAACTCTGAGTTAGATATGGATGTAATTTTGAGCAATTCCCATGACCTCTCAAACAAAAATTGTCCTTCTCCCATTATTGATATTTCTCCTGTCTCTGATCCTTTTCTTCCCCCACACTCCACTATTGCTGATGACATTGCTGAGCAATTAGCTTCCTTGCAAGAAGGTCTCAACTCTCAATCTCAGCAGACTTGCCTTTGGAATTTAATGGATGAAGAAATTGTACAAGATACTCCAGATAGAGACATGATTTATCAAGACAAAGGCCAAGATATTTATGAAGAGACCTCCAGGCTTAGAGATACTGACAATTTACAGGAATGTCAAGAAATGGTCGCCACTTTATCAGGTCAGATTTCTTCACCTCATGACTGTTTTTTGGTTAAACCTGTCAATAATTTGGACCATGCTCCTCCAATAAATAAAATGTTTGAATTTATCCCTGGGGGAGCTTTTGAGGATAGTGATGTTGATTTGGATGCTGATATAGATAAAGAGAATTGGGAGGGAGATAAGTTTCTTGCTGAGTGCCCTCCTCCTCAGGTTATCTCCAAATCTATCTCTTCTCGGACTAAGAATTTAGCTAAGTCCAAAAACTATGACACCCCCCTGGCTGAGCTCATTAATCTGCATAATACTCCAGCTGCTAATACTAGAAGTAAGGTTAAGAAGGGAAAAGGAAAAAAGAAACTTCATAGACACTGAACCTTTGATTTCCTTTTTCTCTCTGATCCTCCCTGGTTTTTTCTATGAAGATTCTTTCTTGGAATGTAAGGGGAATCAAGGGCCCTATCAAAAGAAGAAGAAGAAGAGATTTTAACGTCATCATTATGCTCCAGGAAGTTAAGCTTCCTAAATTCGAAATCTCCAATCTTGGTGATTGGATTTTCCCTGGTGCCTTTTCCACCTGGATTGAAGCCTCTGGTAGAAGTGGGGGTATTATTATGATCTGGAGAAACTTGAAACAGCTTTCTTTCTTTAATTCCCCCTCCAAGATGTGGCAAGGTGTTACCTTTGAATTTCAGGACTCGACCTTTGGAGTGATTAATGTATATGCCTCCACTAACCCCAAAGATAGAGAATTACTCTGGACTGAAATTAACCTTTGGTTGCAGAATAATCCTATTTCAGACTGGATTATTGGGGGTGATTTTAACAATACTCCTGATTGGAACATGAAGCTTGGCAACAAAATTAATATGTCCATTCCAGAGAGAAATAATTGGGAGTCTCTTATATCTGATAATGCTTTGATCTATGTTCCCTCTTCCACTGCCTCATATACCTGGTCTAATAAACAAAAAGGGGACAAAAGAGTTTTTTGTGCCCTTGATAGGTATTATGTCTGTAGCCCAAACTCCTCTCTCTGGGACAACTGCTTTGTTTCTAGTGATGAAGGCAATATAATCTCAGATCACCAGCCCCAGTTCCTTTGCACAAAGCAGTTAACTCAAATTCCCAGAGAAGGTAATGTCCCCTACAAATTTAACTGTGCTTTGCTTGAGAATGATTCCTTTGTGAAAGACTTTAAGGAATTTTATTTGCAAATTTCTGAAGAGAGAAACCAGCACTCCATGAAAAGATTTTATGGCAGAATTAAGAAGATCAAAAGCTGGATAAAAGATTGGTCAAAAAGCAAGCATTTGTCCAAGATCAATGAGAAGGAGCAGTTGCTTTCCAAAATGAGGGATATTAGATCTCTTCTTCAGGATGATCCTTATAATTTAAACCTACAGATTGGGGAAGAGCTCTTGGAAAACTATTTGAAGAGTATTGAGGAAGTGGAAGCTAAGAGTTCAACTATAAAGTGTAAAATTAAGTTCAGCAAGGATATGGACTGTGGCAGTTCTAGATTTTTCTTCAAAATGGCTAAAGTCAGGCTCCTAAGGAACTCCATCACTCAGGTTAGAACTGATACAGGGTTGTTAGTAGAAGATCCCAAGCTCATCAAAACCTTTTTTCAGGATAACTATGCCTCCCTCTTCTCCAAACTGCCTGCTAATCTCATTGACTCAGTCAAAGAGAAGAGTTTTCTAGATTTGCTGGATAAGGTAATCCCCTCTCCCATTGAGGACATGGATGGTTCCTTTGTGGCCATTCCTGGTGAAGATGAGATTTTTAAGGTTTTAAGTTCTTTTGGTAAGAATAAGTCTCCTGGACCTGATGGCCTTCCTTGTGAGTTTTTTATCCACTTCTGGGAAATTCTCAAGCATGACATTGTTTCTTTGGTTAGAGGTTTTTGGGAGGTCAATTACCTGCATCCTTCCATATCAGCTGGCTTTATTTCTCTTATTCCCAAAGTTGACAATCCTTCTACATTCTCTGATTGGAGGCCTATCTCCCTGACCAATACCTCTTACAAGATCTGTGCTAAAATCATTGCTAATAGAATCAAGGATTATCTACAGAGAAACATCTCCCTTCATCAATCTGCTTTTCTCTCTAACAGGTTTATCCTGGACAATTATATCACAGCTATGGAAGGTCTTCATTGGAATAGAGTCTCCAACCAAAATTGTGTTCTTCTTAAGCTTGACTTCAAGAAAGCTTTTGATACTGTTAGATGGGATTTCCTTGACCTTGCTTTGTCTAAGATTGGTTTTCATCCCAAGTTGAGACTTTTAATTCAGGGCTTGAATGTCTACTCCAACTCTGCTATCATTTTGAATGGATCCCCTACTCATTTCTTCCCTCTTGCTCGAGGTGTGAGGCAAGGTTGCCCTCTTGCTCCTTATCTATTTCTGATTGTGGCTGAGATGCTCACAAGGGCTATAATTCATTTCAAGGACCTTGGTGAACTTAAGGGTCTTAAAATGCCTGACAGTGACGACTCTCTTACTCTTTCCCAATATGCTGATGACACCTTTGCTTTCTTAGATGCTGATATCTCTAATATTGAGTTTTTTCTTGATATAATTAAACAATTCTCTGCTGCATCTGGTGTTCATTTAAATCTGGCCAAATGTGTGATCATTGGTGATAATATCCAACCCAATTTTGCTGATATTAAGGTTCTAAATTCCAACCAGGCGTCTACTCTTCTTGGTATGCCTTTATCTCTAAATCCTAATCTGAAAGGTCTTTGGCAACCAATCATTGATAGAATCAAAAAGAAGTTGAATAATTTCAAAGGTGGCTTATCTCTAGCTGGCAGAACTTTAATTGCTAATTCTGTTCTTGCTAGCTCTCACATCTACTTTTCTTCTGCTCTTGTGGCTCCCAAGGCTGTTTACTATGAGATAGAGAAAACAATCAGGAGATTTTTATGGAGGGGATCTCATAAGGTTGGTTGGAAGTTTGTTACCAATCCTAAAGATCTGGGGGGCTTAGGGTGCAAAAATCTTCATCTGCAAGCCTGTGCTCTTGCTGGTAAATACATCTGGAAATCCTTGCTGAACAATTCAAGTTCCTCCTCTCTATTCATTAGATACTGGCTGCTCTCCTCTCATCCTGAAGGTCACCCCTCTATTGGCCATATTCTTCCTGATTCATGCTTTAATGTCCTCCATGCTGGTGTTAATACTTCCCCTCTTATGAGGAACATTATTCATGCTTGGAATAAGGTGCATGCTGCCTTTGATTATGCTCCCCCTCAGGATTTGAACCTGCACATGTCAATTTTCTGGAATCCTATCCTCAAGAATCATCCAAATAAAGTTCTGGCTTTGAGACATCCGAGGGTGTATAAAAAGTGGTCTGACTATGGCTTCAAATTTATACAAGACCTATACATAAACAACAAGTTGATTTCTTGGACCTATCTGAAGAACACTATCCATGGTACTTCAAGTGATAAAAAGATTTATTTTCACATAAAATCTTGTCTGCCTCATATCTGGGTAAATAATATTGTGCCAAGGGCAACTAATTGGACTCTGGAGGGCAAATCTTATTACAAAGTTAGCAAGATATACTCTTTGATAAGTAAAAATGATGAACCCTCCAAGGCAAGTTCTAAGTGGCTTATCTCAGAGGAAGAAAGCAAAATTCTGTTCAAGGAGGTCTGGAACTCCTATTGCTTCCCTAAGATCAGTCTCTTTATCTGGCTGATAGCTAATAAAAGTGTCCCCAATTTACAATTGCTTGCCATTAGGAATGATGATATTTCTGCTCTTTGCCATCTTGGATGCAATAGGGAAGAAAATCTTGAGCACATTTTCTTTTGCCCCAAGCTAAACCCCTTTTGGTCTTGGTTCTTTGATAATCTAGGACATCTTTACCCTAATAGGATTCCAGGTAATCTGTTGTCTTATATTCAAAATAAGTGTACCTTTGCTAACTCTCTAATGTTTATTGCTCTGTGGAATGTATGGAAAGCTAGAAATAGAGTGGTTTATGGTCTGAAAAAATTCTCAACTTTTTGGATCAAGGTCCACTTTCAATTTGATGTTGAGTCCACTGCATCAGCCCATAAAAGGAAATATGCAGATAAATACAACAGGAAATGGAACTCAATTGGTCTTTTCAGGGGGTCTTTTGATTTATTTGCATTCAATCTTGGTGTCATTAGTTCTAATTCCATTTTTCGTGATGATGCTAGCTTACTTGAAGATATGTAAAACTAGTCTGGGGGAGATTGAAGACAGCCTTCTTAAGAAAGACATTGGTCAAGATTTCAGTGTGTTATTTAGCAATATGTCTTTGGTGGAAGCAGAGGCAAGCAATAGCATCAAGTTAGTAAGATTATTCTGCAGGGAAGTGGTGCAGGTTTACAACATGTTCGACTTTCTCTCCATGTACCATCACTTCATGACAGAGAATCAGTTCTCAGGATACTGAGGGAGCAAGATACACACATAGAATGTTGGCAGATCTATATGGCTCCTTGCTCTGTTTGAGTGGGGTTGATCCTTCTTGCATTGAGGAGATTGCTGAACAAACTACTGACTCTTATACCTTTGATTCTGCTGCTCCTTTCTATGCTTACTTCAATTCTAGACTTGACTCAACATGCCTTTAGCCTACCTTCTCTCTTTCATCCATCTTGAACTCATTACCGGCCCTACTCGGTCATCAATTGCTCAATCTTATCTCTTAATCTGGCTGGAGTTTTTGGTTGATTGTTACAGGTCCTGTGTTGGTTGGGGTCGAGATTCCTCCCTCTCTGTTGAAGTCTTCTTTACCTTATAAGTTATTTTTGAGAAATAGTTCACGACTTTTTGAAACTTGACTAGCATCACATATGTTGAGCAACACATTTTGTATTTATGCTACATAATTCTGGTGATAGACCTTGCTAAAATGTATTCTGCGGCTATAAGCAGAATCATGTACTGTTTTTCTTGATTAATGGAAAAATCAACTCTTACTCTCAAAAAAAAAAAAAAAGCTTGTTTCGCATTTGTTCCCTCTAGTTTATATTAGAAAGATATTGAAGAAAACTGTTTCTTAATTGTTTTGTATGCTCATGAATGAGAGTTTTATTAACAATTAGTTAAAATGCATCATATGCTGGGTGTACACCCTAGTTCCATTGGCGGTTTTCTTGTCTTAATTGCTTTGTATGATCATGAATGAGAGATATCTTATTGAGAATTAATAAAAATGCATTCTATGCAGGGTATACACCCTAGAGATATGGATTTATTAGCCAGTAGCTCCTTTATACCACAAGATCAACAACTACAGTCCGAAATGATCTTGGAGTAAAGCAGAGTAATTCCAGACCATCTAAGCATAAGAAAAACCGTATTGTTCCTCTAGAAATTTCTTTTCTGAGGACAATTTGAATATTAATATACGCACATCATTTTGGATAATGCATTCCCTTTTTTTTTTATATCGTTCGAACTTTCAAAGACATGCGCTCCATTTACAAATTTACAAAAATTTATCACGTACACTTTTAGCCTGCTGAAACCAACCCTGTGCAACAATAAAACTCAACATTAACTTCCGAAAATAAAGTACTCACTAAGATTTCCTTTACTTTGCCAGTCATACCGCTTAGAACAGCATCTACTGCTGAACTTGGAATATGAAGGCCCACTATTCAGCGTTTTTCTTCTGTGGCTTCTAATCTCACAACACGCATCCTTCTGTGACTTGCTCGGGTCTAAGACCAAGACGTATAAGTTAATAGCCCCAAAAACATTGAATCACCAAATGTCAAGCACCAGTACAAACCTGCTTTGCTAAAGCAGCTTCCACCATACCCCAAACTGGAAGAATCAGACCTCCTAATATGTACACTTCCTGTATTCTTTTACCTATTGAACACTTGGAACTATTCTTACACTTGGGACCATGCATGCCCGGAAAAGCGGTTTAACTTGTGCGTTAGCGGATCTTAAATAAAGGAAAGTCTAGAATTGAATGTTTAACTTAATCCATTGGGACGGTATTTTACATTTGCATAATACACTTGCAACTTGATTGCTTACCTCGATTCTCAAAATCCTTCATAAATTTGGGACGTGCACTACTCCCATCCCGCCACCATATCCATCGATTTGCAAAGGACTTGTTCATTAGTCATATATGCGTAAAGAATAACGATTTTGTTGTTGCAGATCCTAACACGGCTACGCTTACCATCGCCAACCTCCTCCATAGCCATTATCAACATAGCCGGGCCCGAGGCTTCGAGATTCAATCGTAAGGAACTAAAGAACATGAGCTATTTGTTACACTGGAAAAGCAAGCGGTTCGCGGTCGCCCGGATCGTGGCAAATAGCGAGCTTGTATAGTACCCGGGGCAAAATCCGATTTTGTTGGGTGTGCCACAGTGCCAAGTTCTTTAACCTTTCCAAAGGCTTTTAGAGTTTTGCAGACGGCTACTACCAAAGGTTTCAATCGCTCCTTGCCCTAAACCTTGCCTTCCATAATCTAACCGATGCTGTTGCAGGCAGTGGCTCTAGAAAATAGTGTATCCACAAAGCTCTTTGATGCATCAGAGCATCCGCTTCAAAGCCCTTTTATGGCAGGTCGTCCAAAAGATACTATGCAGCCGCCTTATTCTTTCAAAGCTAGAATGGAAGGGTTTGTTCCCACGGAAGAAAACCTGAGCTTCCGAGGTTTTGCCCTTTTCTGGAAAAGCCCCAATCTTAGATGTAATGGCCAATTATTCTGTCGTAGAAGTGTTTCTGTTCCTGGTATTAGATGGCCCGCATCTGCCATAGCCAAGATTGACAAATAATAGTGAGCTCCATTTAAGGAGCTTAGATGCTCGTGGCCATGGCCGTCCTGGCTGTAGCTTCTACCGACTCCACCAGTTGCTCTGCCAGCATTAGAAGAAGCAATCACCATCGCCGGAACACAGTGTAGCTCGTTGCCAGGCGTCGAGCAGGATGTTGTTTCGAAAAATACCTGGCAGGTAAACATGCAAATGGATTGCGGCGCAGAAATATTAGGGGTGCACAAAAACAATGAAAAATAACAAACTGAATTATATATGAAGTGACAAGAAATTTATCGCGGCGGCCAAGGCCGCCGTGAACATTTCTCTTTCTCAACCCCTTCTCTTCTGCTCATTCACTTACTGGCTAAAAAATTGTCACACTGCAAGTGTGCACCAATTTGAGAGTACTCGAGATTTGAACTCGTACAATTGCATTATTCCCATGTCGATATATTATTAGACGGTTTTCCCATTAAGCATTGATATTTAATTAATTGCAAATACATCTATTCACCTAGATTAGGTACTACGAGTTGGAGTTAAAACCATCTATCTATCTATATACAAGTTTATTATTATTTAGGGCCTACACATTTCACCTAGAATTTCAAAGATTATCCCAAGGTTCGCATATATTTTCGAAGACTCTATGTATATTCTCCTAGATTCCCTTAGATTATATGAAAAATCCTTAAGATTCTCTAAGATTCCATTAAGATGTGTATAATTTTGTGTACTTGGTAAATCAAAACATGTATAGTGTGAGGCACGTCAGAGGTCAGAGGTCTAAGTTCGCATGTTCAACTACTAAATTTTGCGGAGCCATAAATGGCAAACTATTAACATATTGTTTTAGTTTTATGCAATGTTGCAAGTAGAAATAGATAATATCGTATCGGTGTTTTAAAGCACTTTTAAGAAAATAGCTACTATCGAAAGGAGAACTTATGAAGTCCCTCGACCGGCAAGGTCAGTGTGCATATGGTTTGGTAAATCAAAACATCTATAGTGCGAGGCATGCCAGAGTTCTAAGTTCGCATGTTCAATTACTAAAGTTTGCAGAGCCTTAAATGGCGAAATATTAGCATATTGCTTTAGTTTTATTTGCAGGTAGAAATAGATAATAGCATGATGTTTAAGATGATTTTAAGAAAATAGCACTTATGCACTCCCTCGATCGGTACTCCTAACTCAATTTATGACTATGTTAAGAGGTTAATTTTACAAATACTAGTTACCAAATTACTTCTATTTAATTAACCATTCGATTGTGCTCAATTCGACACCAATTACTTTTTGAATTGAAAATTATAAAGTATCTTCTGACTTTTGAGTTGAAGTTGTTCCAAATAGCGTCAAACGTTTAGCATTTGTTGTAAAATTTGAAGTCCTTCTTTAGGACCCTTTGTAAAATTCAAATTCATTGCTTAGCAATCTTTGTGAGTTTTAACTCTTTGTTTAGGAACATCTGTCTTAGGACCCATTTAGAATAGAATAATGTATTTTTATTGTCCATGGAGACTAATTGGCCTATGGGGCCCATATAAAGAAGCTTAGTCTGACGATGATTTCTTAAGATAGTTCTAACTTGTATTGGAAATAAAATGTCTTCGTGCTAAAAGGGTTATATCATGCAAGGTTGTCCAATGTGCCTTTGAAGTCAAAGATTGTGTGGGTATTATAGGTCAATTGCCAGCGAATGTAATCTGGCCATTTAAATCAAAGATTGGGTAGGTATTATAAGCTAATGTAATTTGGGCACTAAGTGCATCATTATTACCTGTAACAAAAGTTCCATGGCACTGAAGCCGGTTGCATCTCCAGCCAGATTGACAACACAACAGCAGATTATACAGTAAAACAAAACGGTCCCTTGATTTTATGCAATATCTCATCTCTCATAGACGTTAACATACTCTTTCTTTCTTTCTTTCATTTTATTATGAATACCTAGATAATTCGTTCTTTCTTTCATTTTATTATGAATACCTAGATAATTGCTATACTTCTTTGTGACACTTCAAAGATGAGTGGCCAAGCTGTGAGGTAACCAATCCATACAAAAAACCTTCAAGAAATCATGAACCAACATGAAGAATTTATGCTTCACATAATTCAACGTCTGGAGATGTCTTATTATCAAACAAAAACTCAAAACGCCAAAAGGAGGCCAGACAGCCAACTTGCTATGTCATTTGCTGCAAAATGTTGAGACAATGAGAGATGACGATTCACAAGGCAAGATATATTATTAAGTTAAAGACATGTGAGCCAGTATCTCTGGGATAAATGCATGAAAAGAAGGGCCGTAAGTGTAGTGGGATCCATGCTTTGAAAGAAACGCTACATGCTTACCTGATCATTGTCCCCAACAATTGTTGTAACACGACAGTGTGAAGCTAGCAAATGAAATAACCTGTACTGTGTTGCACTTGTGTCTTGGAACTCATCCACTAATAAGTATGTCCATGTTGCTTGACACTCGTCCAACACTTCAAATCCAACTGAACATAGATCAATATGAAAAACACTCACATTAAATATCCTCTGAATGCTCACTTAACAACTTAACACAACACGCATGTCCTTTAACGCCTCTTCATGACCCAACTGTGCTGCAGCAAGTCTATCAACCATTCGCCAGTCGCTTACTGGCTCGTTATTGAAATGGGTCAAGCGTTCTGTGTACATGGACTTAGTCCCAAAACTGGCAGCATCTAAACAGAAGTGTGATGGATGATCATTCCTTGCAGGATTACCACTGTAATACCCTTTTATTGTAGGAGGCGGATAGCCACTAATTTTTGGACTTTCAAGTTGAGGCAACTGAGAAAACGGATCATGTGTATTTCCATAGCCCTCGTCCACTTCAATCTCTTGCTTGCAGAATTCCAGCTCTGGAAGTGGAATTTGATCCCCGTAAATGCTTCCAACCTCACGTTCTTGATTTCTGTGAGGGTTCCGTTTCTTAAATACTCGGCAAACCACCCATCCATCGTCCTGCACGAAATTGACAGTGTAAGAATCCTACGAATCGATACTAAACGATTACATATTAGAGAAAAAGAAGCTGTTCTACTTACGTTGCCATTGTTGTTCTCATCTTCTAGCCTGTATTCGTGCATGATTCAGTCAGTCTTTTGGCCATTTGGAGCTCTGCCTTTGTAGAATACTAGAGTTTTTCTCATTCCTATGAGGTTAAATTTGGTATGGATAGCTTTATCTCTGCCTGTTGCTTTCCAAAATCCAGCAGCAGTGGCTCTGTTGGTTCGAGTCCCCGTAGGATACTTTTTCTCCTTGTGACTGAAGAAGTACCATTCTGTTTGCTCTGCCAATCCGATTCTACATCTTTCTGCAATATTTGAAGACAACATCTTAGAGAGCCCAATAAACTAAATCTCAAAACATGACTAGAACTCTGATTTACTCAAGCATCGGAATCGAAAATGCAAAAGCTTGTTCCACCCTTAGCAGGAAAAGAATTATTAATTCATTATTATGAAGGTTAATAACCTTCATAACAGTTCTGGCTTTAGCAGATCCAACCGAACAGGACCTGCAAGGAAACCAAGATTCCACGCCATGGCAGCGGAACGGGAAGGCGGCATCCAAAAAACGGTCCCAGAACTCTTCGAATGCATTCAGGAAGAGTTAGTTCACAGAACTAAGCTGTGGCAAAATCGCAACAGGGGCAAGGCGAGAGGTAAGCCATGCAATCGATCTTGGCATGCAGAAGAAGGAAAATGAATGGGCATATGCATACCATCCAACCGCCTCAATGCGCCATAGCCAGAAGATAGTGAAAAACACATTCTTGCCATTAATTTTTGCTGCAACACATTTATGGCACTTAATATGTGTGCCGAAATCTCGGCCATTCATCTTGCACATTCAACGGCGAGATTGAAAGCCCCAAATAAGGGGTTGCTTATCTTATAGCACCGAGATCCCCTTAACGTCCTTGGCCTCTGCATTTAGCCGTAGGATTGAATCTCGGCCGTCGATCTTTAGATGTTATATCCAGTAACATTCTGTCGCCAAATTTGTTATGACCATAACAGGATGTTATGTCCATAACATTTCCTCTGTTTTCACGTTTGGGCCTCCGCCATAGCTACGCAAAGAATCTGCCGCCATAGCCAGGCAAAGAATCTGCCGCCATAGCCGAGCTTCTAAGTGTTGATTTTCAGATTTGGAATTTCATTTTTTTGCAAGGGCCTAAGCTCGCTCCGCCCGCTCTCCTTCGCATCACAAGCAAAAGGTCGGAAAATCTTTTTTTCTTCATTTTTTGTTTCAGGATTTTTTTCGGATGATTTCTAATCTTCGGATGATTTCGGATGATTCCACGTAAAGCTTGGGCGGAAATGGAGGTCGGTTGAGGAAAATGAAATCTGAGGTCCGGCTTTCGCCAAATGCCCCAAAATTGCCGATTCTCGTGAACTGACTCATTTATGCCTCCCCATTGCCGTCGACTCCCTTACTCGTTTTAAACCGCCTCCCGCTCCTCACATGTTCTATTTAGAAAACATAGACTTACATTTAGTTTGTTTTTCTTGCCGGAATGCGATCTATGGGCGCCAAGCTTGGCTATGGCAGCTCGCCAAATGCCTCGACCAGGGCGTTAAAGCCGATGCGTCCTCCCCACCGGGTTATGGGCGGAAAAATGGCCTGCCGTGGCCATGTGGCCCGCGAAATTCCGCATCGCCAGACGCGGCTCGAATTCGTGGCCACATGGCCACTCAGCCATTTTTATGGCCCATAACTCCTCGGGAGAGGACGTTATCTACCCCATAACCTAGGCATATTTAAGCGCCCAGATTGCACCTTCCCTCTGATCCAACGGCTTAAAGATGGGGGGCATGCCCCCCATGCATGCCCATACATGCCTATACACTTAAATGTGCGGCCAAGATTCAACCTCTCGGATTTGACGGCCTAGACGAAAACCAGCGAGTAATGTGTCCCACACATCAAAGTGTCTTCCCCATGCATGCCCATACATGCCTATACACTTAAATGTGCGGCCAAGATTCAACCTCTCGGATTCGACGGCCTAGATAAAAACCAGCAAGTAATGTGTCCCACACATCAAAGTGTCTTTATATATATAACTAGAAAAAGTGCCCAGCGTTGCTGGGCTTTTCGTTGGGATTAAGTTCAAAATTAATAAAAATATAGTGAGAATGTCTAGTTGGACATATACAATCGTTTGTTTTAAATTGAAGTTGAATATTGTCCTTCTAAAGTGTTTTATTTATTGAGCTTAAAACTTGAACATAAGTTATTAAGTTTTGGAATGGTCATATCATGCAGGTGAATTTGTGTGTCTGACTTCAAGTGTTGTCTTT
Organism: Isoetes taiwanensis; assembly: GCA_021234155.1. Classification (NCBI taxonomy): domain Eukaryota; kingdom Viridiplantae; phylum Streptophyta; class Lycopodiopsida; order Isoetales; family Isoetaceae; genus Isoetes; species Isoetes taiwanensis. Next base: position 17,300,307 of record JAJEKV010000021.1, on the reverse strand, counting down.
TAAAGCTTTCTTACCTATTTAGTTCTCTTCGATCTCTTGCGCTTTTTCCAAAGTGGCTTAAACTCTTCGAGTGTAGAGACTATCATCGTTGCATTTTTGCATGCATATTTCCAATTGCAATGAGCGAATGCCGACATTTGTCAATGATTTTGTATAAAACAACATCGACAATCTTGAAGGGTAGCAGTCAAAGTTTTGTATGGGTGTGTCATCTATTAGAAAAATGCCCAGTATTGCTGCTTATAAGGCGACTGCACATTTAATAATGCAAAATAACATAGTTTTTAGCATGACTTTGCAAATAATTATGCAAAACATATAGAGACATGCTTTTCATTGCATATATACAGCACATTTTAAGCATTTATTATATGGAAGCAGCAATTTCATCTTATTAGATACTAATAATGGTGTCCAGCATTGTTGGGCATAAGTTAAGAATATGTAAATAATGTTCAAGAGAAGGATGAGACGCCCTAAGGGATTGGTCCTTGCTCAATATTCCTTTCTTAATCAATAAGAACCTCTAACACTTATGTGAAATTCTAGAATAGTTTTCAAAAACATAGTGTGTCCTAAACTCTTTCCTTTTGCTCCGGTCTTTAATCTCTTACAAAATAATAATGATATATTCCTCCATGTTTAGGTAAAGTACCGTCGAGATGATTACCCTCTTTGAACTTAGAAGATCAAGGTAGAAAGATACACTAATATCATTGTTGTGCAAAGCATATCCCCTAGCATACCCCGCCTTGCTTATGCCAAAGCCATACTCTTGTCTGACCTAGTGATTGTTCGCAATTGTGTTTCCTCATGCTGCAATTGTACATGTTTACCAAGCCATGACAAAATTTAAACTCGACTCTAGATCTCTGATGGAAAAAAAATTCACACAATTACCCAATTTTATGTCGTGTTTTATTCTAGATCTCTAGTGGCGCTAATATATTCTAGTCGTATTTTATTCTAGATCTCTTTGTTTTGCTGCGTCTCTTACTTCCTTGCATGTCTATCTCCACCATCAATGTGCTCGCGCGTTCGGTGTAAATTGACAAGAGGGAAAATCCAAGGGGGAGCCACTTAGAATACCCCCCAAAACCACGTGTGTAAACACGAAGAGGGTGTTTTTGAAGTTGTGCCGTATGTATACCTACAACACAAAATATATTATTTGTTTGAATTTTTTATAGAAGAAAGGAGAGGGGTGTACTTGGCAGGGAACCAAGTCTCCTATGATACGGGGAGGGGTTAATTGTTTGGTATCCTATCCTAGAGGAATCAATCGGTGTGGAACAATAATTCAATGGTAAGGTTTTTTGTCTTCTTCTTGAATACTTTCTTTTTCTATGATGGATCACGAATGTAAAACGATTTGCTTCCTCTTTATTTTTTCCCTCTTGTTTGGAGAATGAATTGCGAATTTTGGATTATAAGGTTCAATTGCAACGCATAGATAAATGCAGCTTTGCTCTAAATTTGTTGACGGTATGTGCGAAATCTATTTTTCTTGACGTTTGCATATACTGGTGAAGCTTAATGTTTGAGATTGCGTAAGGAGAATAAGGTAGGCTCACATATTGAGCAAGCTCACATATCGAAGGCCTAGATGTGAGCCTATATGATTTCTAGCATGCCAAGCCTAGATGGTTATCAGAAAGCCATCTATAACTAGAAACGTGTGCCCGGCGATGCCGGGCATTAATTGTAGACGTGCAAAATAAAATTTTAAATGTGTTTGTGTTCATAAACGTAATGCAATGCCAAGTGTGAAGGGCTCAAAATGTACTTGTGTCTGTAGTGTAAAGGAGTGTCACCTGTAATGTTTATTTAGTTATTCTGCTACCTTATGCGAAATTGTTGTAGAAACTTGTATTGAACCTTTCGTTGTAGAGCCTTTTGAGTAACATATTTTGCCTCTTAAGTCCTAAGTACAGGAAGAGTTAATTTAAATATTTTGGACCTATAATAACAATATGCTTTCAAACTTCAGATACCACCAAGAGGCCTCTCAAATTCTCACGATAAGAGGCATTGGAAGTTAAACCAACCAATAACTTAGCTGGGAATTAGTCCAAAGATAAAGTAATCACAACTTGGATGGAGATGTGATATTGCAGGGACTTAAAATAAAGTCATATCGTCTTCTCACAATCTGAAAGTGGAGGTAAAACAATATTGAGAGATGTACCAAGAAAATGCCTAATCATTCTAATAAAACTACTTGCGGCTTCAAGTTGCACGATTAGTTGTTCTTCTATGCATTCTCCATTAAAGTTCTCAAGAAATGAAGTCCGCATCTTAGGTGGAAAATCTAGGTTATTTTCTTATTTAACAACTACCGAAGGTACCATCGGGTAATTTACTAAACATTCAATCCATTGGGCACCGATAGACAAATTATGTGCATGACAGGTTGGTTTTTGTAAGGAAATGGAGAGTTTGATATCATGCTTTTTCACCCTTCTCTGCACTTGCACTATTTACTGTACAATGCTGACTTCTGCACGTATTGAGCAAAATAAACTGCCTTAGAAAATCTTGCATTTTCCTGTAGTAAAACATAAATGCAGGATAAAGAAAACAAAAGATACAAAGAACAATTAAGTAGAAAATTCAGGAGAAAGAAACAGATCTGCAAACGCAATGCACAACGCAATAGTATTCCTGAGCAAACAACCTTAAGAAATCATCCCATCAACCCTATATCTTCTATACAAAGATAAAAAACAAATCCAACATTTAAAACCAAAGAACCTACTTTTGCTGCTGTATCAATTGCCTCTTGGAAATAACAAACACCTTACGTCTTTATCAACGCATTGCATTAAGGCCGCAATGCAAAATCATATTGGAAATATGGGGCCATCCTTCACTGATATATCAACATTAATTAACAACAAAAGAGGAAAAAACCTCATCCAGCAGGGTGAAATTTGCATTGCAAAGGCAGGCATTTCGGTTATAGATAGCTTTTAGATTGCATATAGCTATGTCTGATTGCACATTATTATAGGCACCTAGTACTTGTTCTGTTTTCTTATTCATCTCCCCTAATTTGATACGGCTGAGCATCATCTCCACGATTCAGGGCAGTACTCGAAATAAAAATGATCCCGTATAATGATGGAAGCAGCTCAGTTTTTGTGGCATGCAAGAAGATATATCTTATTGGCCAACGAATCAGGATGAAATATATGCATTCTCCAAAGAGGTCCATCACTAATAGCTCAAGTAAAACTAACAGAGCTATGAATTATGTTATACAGTGGCTCAAGAAGTGTGTCTGGCTGATGAAGATAGGTTTATGCATAAATTAGTATACAATGGAGGATTTGTGGTGGGGTATGGAAATATCAAGCATTTAGCATAGTGAGGTGTTCACTGATGGGCTGAGGATTCCACCGGAGGTGAATGTATTCCAGATTCAACACCATCCAGTTTGCATTCCAAGTCACAAGGTCACAACACATCTTCCCATGTAGTCCTGCAATATACAATGCTTTTTAGAGGCAAATAAATTTGATATAGGCAGAAATGCTGTTCCTGAAGACTAAACATAGAACTTTACATTACGGAAAGTATCATGGTCCCAGACTTTGAGAATTAGCAGGTCGTGGATGGCATCCTCCACCACGAAATCAAATGTTTGGTTCCACTCCGGATTTAGAGTTTTGTATATTATCTGTCACCATATGCAAAATGTCAATTGAGCACTTACATTGCCATATTAGAAGTCTGTATCACACACCTTAGTTTTCTGCTTTTGGTCGCTCTTTTTCATATTGAGAACTACGTAAGGATCTGACTTCCCATTATAATCTGCGGGAATAAGGTCTTCTGCCCGTTCAATTGTTACTGAAAGAATGCCACGAACAAAATCTTCTTGTTTTGAGTCTGTAGGTGAAAATATGGAGGGAGAATAATCTGATATAGACTCTGTTCTTGGAGATGGCATCATAACCTCAGGTGATGACTCTGCTTGCTCCTGGATACTTGCTTGGAGAACTGTTTCTAGTGGTGTGAGTACAACTCTTCCCTTTGCTGCCATTCTGGCAACTTTGCGCACTTGACCAAATGGATTGTACAAAAGTTCTAGACGCACCTACATTTTAGAAATGCAATTAGCATAAGAGTTTGTCGCAGACAAACTTCTGAGAAGAGTAAGCCAAGGAACACACCAAACCCCTATCCTTATGTTCTCGATCATTTTCCAAATCCTTTACCAATGCCAATTGAACTTGTTTTAAGACCCCAGGTTCCAAATCCTTTAGAGGGAACCATGCGCCACCCAAGAGTTGAGCAGCCTGGACCCCTTCTTCATCATAGATCTGAACAATGAGTTCTTGAGTGGCGACATCCTCGACCTGATAGTAAATAAGTTAGTCAGAGCTCGATTCAAGTTCAATAGAACAATTTTTCCTCCATGCAATGCCTCTGCTGTATGTGTAAAAACAAATGTCCCACAATTAGGGTCCAAACCTGGATAAATGCAAGTAGCAACATTAAACAAAAAGGAAAAGGAAATGTGATTTGACACCCAAGAAAACAAAATAGAAATGGCAATTACCCATCCAATCCTGAGGCGTTCCTCACGGTATCTGTGAGAAAATGATGATCAGCACATGTTGTACACCATTAACGTGATTGTAAAAACATATAACAAAGCTGACATGCTGCCCTTCACACAATTTTTGAATGGCACATTTTAGGTATCATCCAGATCTTCTTGAGTTACCCGTTGAAGGTTTTAATATATAGACATGGCATGCGTCAGATGTGACACTATTATTTTTAAGTTAATGTATTTTACAACTCAGCATTTATTACATTGAACCCAACATAAAAATCTAGCATCATATGACTAATTAATGCATGGTTTAAGGTGAAGAGGGTGAAATCAGATGCATGCAAAAAGTGATTTGATGAAAGGATGAAGGGGTTTGATGCAAAAAGTGTATGAAAAACATTAAAATATAGTCATGAAATATACCTTTGCATCGATATGGTAGCGGTCTATGCGCAGCCAGCTATCCACATCATAGACTATCATATGGTTGCAGCAGGCAGAAACCTTGAGCGAAAGACTCCTCTGTGGAATCCTCTTCTTGCAGACCTTTCTTGCCCTCTTCCCCATCTCCATGCTTCCTTCCCTCTTTACCATCTTGGATCCTTGACAATATTTATACTTGAGCTCCAGAATCTGAGACCAGCCTGCCCAAGATTATGCATTGCTCTTGCTTCTGTGGAAACAACATATATTTTCGTATCAAGTTCAAATCATCACTTGAAACATCAAAAAAAAGGGGGGAGCAGAGAACCTGGCCAATATTGTAAAACAGAGAGGTTTTGTAATCTTGTAACTTCGTGAATTGTTTTTGGAATCACTTTTTTATACACCAGTATCATCAACTCTATTCAGCTGAGCTATGACAAACAGGATTTGTACCAAACCCGTTTGCTTTCGAAGCAATAAATCATGCCCACTCAAATTCTCCATTCTGAGCCCTAATTTCAACTTTTACTCCACTTCAAATACAACATATGAAAATAAATGCTTACAGGCATCTTGACCTTGTTCTCAAAGACGTGATTGTTGCTAGTTCAATGCCAACAATGATTGGTGAATGATGCCTCTTAATGCAACCCTGCCAAAACTAAAAAAAGACCAACAATAAGTAAATGGGCAAAGCAAAAATTGAGTCCAACTGAAAGCATTCTATTAAAGACCTCACCTTGCTTGCACACGGGTGAGAGCTCCTCTAACACGTATAAACATCATCAAACTGACCAAAGTAGACCTTGCAAGCTAACTCCATAACAGTTCAAACCACAGCCATCAGCATGTGAATGTCCAGATGCTCCTGAATACACATTTAAGGTATTGGTTATATACAATTAGAGCATGCAAAAATAAATTTTAGAAAGAATTCTCATGTCTTTGAACCTGCAAGCAAAAGCAAAAAGATTCAAGAAAATACATGCCAGCACCATGTTCCAGATGCTAGAAATTGTTACAGTGGAGCTGGAGAATGGAGTAAGCTTGCATTTTATTCTTTCACTCTCTTCGTATCAATAATACACAATAACCCGGATGATGGGCGCCAGCTCCTTGATTCCAGAAGCTAAACATGCAGCTGCAAGCCTGGAAAAAAAAAAAAACAATCGTAATGTAACAAATATCTTGCATCATAGTTTGCATTCCAAGCATTCAAGCCCAACGCACCATTCAAGCCCAACGCACCATTCATGTGTTCATAGAAAAAGATGAAAAAGTTAATCGTTAAGAGCTTATCTATCAGAAATAGTAAGCCCGCAGTAGAGCGGTGCCTGATGCTGAGGCCTGGCAATAGAATCAGACAAAACAATTTCACAATTTATCAAATGTTCCATTTACTTGCATCTATTCACAACTATAGTTTTCAATCACCACGAAATTTAGGTTGAAATGCATCAGGATACTATATGATATGGTGTGCAAACCTGCTTCAATGTTTAACAGTAGTATGAACAATGTGTTGCAGACTGCTATGGTCCCTGAATGTCAAACTCTGATCTAGATGAAAAACCAGACATGGAGATGAAAAACTTCACAAAATCTTAGCCAAAATCCTGCCTATTACATCGTAAGAAGAAAATATCATTGTCTTTTCAGACATCCAACGACCTTGCCGCAACCCATGAAGTATTATGACCATAATTCTGCATCTTTATTTGTTCATGAGCTTGCTTGGGAAAGGAGTATCCTCATAGAACCCAAGAGGCCTAAACCAAACAGAAATTACTTTATTCTTCCTTGTTGATAAGGAGTACAACAGGTTGGAATGATGGACAGCTTTCCAAAGAAAAGGGAACTTTACGATATTGTAACGACCTCTAAGAAAGTAAAACGGGCAGCAAAACAGAAGCATATTGATCCTTCAGACGGATCTGGCTACAACTGCCGGCTTGGCGATGCACTGGAGTTCGCTTTGCCGGCTGACGACGCACTGGCGATTTTCTGCATTAAACACCTTCCGGCTAGAAGAGCCGAAGCAAGCAAAAATATGTAGCTGCTTCGTAGTTTGCATTCCAAGCATTCAAGCCCAACGCACCATTCAAGCCCAACGCACCATTCATGTGTTCATAGAAAAAGATGAAAAAGTTAATCGTTAAGAGCTTATCTATCAGAAATAGTAAGCCCGCAGTAGAGCGGTGCCTGATGCTGAGGCCTGGCAATAGAATCAGACAAAACAATTTCACAATTTATCAAATGTTCCATTTACTTGCATCTATTCACAACTATAGTTTTCAATCACCACGAAATTTAGGTTGAAATGCATCAGGATACTATATGATATGGTGTGCAAACCTGCTTCAATGTTTAACAGTAGTATGAACAATGTGTTGCAGACTGCTATGGTCCCTGAATGTCAAACTCTGATCTAGATGAAAAACCAGACATGGAGATGAAAAACTTCACAAAATCTTAGCCAAACTGTGGAGATGAAAAACCTCAGCCAAACGTGGAGATGAAAAATGTTACAAAAACTTAAGCTTTGAAGGCAACAAAAAACTTGGTTGAGAATCTTACCTCATAATATCGGCTCCAGAAGTAAAAGAAGAACAACTCCATTATAATTTCGAATGGCCTTTAAATTCGAAGGGCTTTCTGTATCTGATTCGCTGATTCAATTGAAAAACGTGCTCACAGAAATGTAAAACTCAAACAGTTGCTTACAAAAAGACGTGCACACAGACGGTGCTCTAGAAATAAGTGAACAAATCCAAACGCCAAGCCCTGCAAACGTCTTCATTAGTTTTAGGAACATTAGGCTCTGCTAAGCCGACCAATGTAATCTACTCACATTTCCAGGATCCAACCCAGCCCTGGCGACCAACTCCAACGCTTTCAGTCCTGGAATAAAAAAAAGGCTCGTTAGTTTCAGGGAGATGCGACCCAGCTGATCAGAAAATTTTAGGAAAATCCGGCCCCATTGATACTCACGTTTCACGTTTGCAAGAAAAATGCTATGTCCGAGCTAGGTAAGGCGCCAATATGAGACCATGAGGCGTCAAAAATGGGATGAAGAGAATGCTAGTCGATGGAATTTCGTATAGCAGAGCAGTAGGCCATTCAGATTTTCGTCATTCAAATTCCTATCATTCAATGGCGGTGCCTGAGTTTGAAATCTTGGACACTCCTGGCATTCAATTCGAGCCACCAGCGTCCCGCTAGAGGGAACGCAAGCTGGAAGGGAACGCCGCATGCGGCGTAAGATGCGGCGTTCCCTTGGCACGGAACCCAACCCAATCCAAAAATAAAAAAGAAGATACTCACATATCGAAGGCCTAGATGTGAGCCTAGATGATTTCTAGCATGCCAAGCCTAAATGGTTATCAGAAAGCATCTATAATATGTTAAATGTTAAACAGCATGAAGGATGTATAAATCAAAAAGAGAAACCGTCTTCCAAATTTTACTCTGCATGGGAACAATAGCAACAGAGAGCTGCACATAACATCAATTTGTTGCTCCAAAATTTCACAAAATGTCATACGTCCTCCTTACACTCATCAAATGACAATGACAACATTTTTCCAGCAAGTAATCAAGTGATACTATAGGTGTCATTTCTGCACTTTGACATTATAATTTACTGCTTAGGAGTACAATGTTCCTTTCAATCAACTTTAGAATGGGAAATGCTCAGTAAACATCACCTAATCTAATCAGGGTTTCCCTTAAGGCCAAATTTGTCTAAGCATAATTTAGAAGGTCTGGCGAATAATAGAGTTGCAAGATTAGTTATGCTGGCGAATGTTTTCTAAGTACATGAATGTTTTTTATAGAAATCTAGGCGAATCATGGCCAATATTTTGCCAAGATTTAAGTGTCTTTATTTTTCAAGTGCAATTTCTGTGGTGTTATTCACCGGCATCCATATTTAATCAAGGACACAAACACATTATAACTATAGTTGCATGATGCAATACCACAACTTAACCTTTGCAAATGGGAATGTGGCTTATCCTTGTAGATAAAACAAATCTATTAGAAAGGGCGTCTGTAAAAATATACTCTCCAGTGCATCCTTAGAAGTACTTAAAATTATCATATGCACCTGGATGGATATGGAGAATAGATTAGGTTATGAAGAAAGCCTAGAATATTAGGTGATTCCTTAAGAAATCTTCGAGGGTAAGGATAAGGCGAATCCATAGTTATGATGCTTTAGTGGATGTGGCGACTTTTCAAATGGAGTGAGATTTGGTTGTAGAAACGTTGGCTAATTTTATTTTTTTCATGTATAACGGGCCCTACTAAACCATAGCATCAAAATTTCTCGATACCCTTAAAAAATAGCCTTTTAGCGAACTTTCGTCCTTAAGGGCTACCCTGAATCTAATGTCACCACCGTCGTGTCCGAACGATAGGCCAAAATCTGAAGAAACATTGCCCATTATTGTGTTTCTTTGATATCCACTTAAGAAAAAATAGAAAGACCTTTTAATCGGTTGTCATTATTCGGCACAATGCAGGGCCTTCTAACTCAGTGATATAGCACTTGGCTTGCAAGTTCATCATGAATTCGCAACATGAAGCACGTACTCCAAGCATTTCAGAAATACAATTTCACTTTGAGAAAAAGTTTATAATCTGCTTTCTCCAACCAAATTGCCAGCACCTGCAAGAACCAGTTCACAGATGCTTTTCCAGATATAGTTCATCATTAAGTTTCTGGCACACTCTCCACCCCTAGTAACCCTTCAAATGCTGTACAGGGTTTGATCTCGTAGTGACAAAACTTTTCCTTTACTGACTGTACCATGGGACTAAATAATGTTGAATGGATGCAACTACTTTTTGTTGCCACAATTTCTTGGGGTCATGTTTGAAAATGTCGAAAATTTCTCAGACCATGCAAGTCAACTCAATCGAAAGATCAACTCTTTGCGCTATTGTATCAGTAATTCAGGTCATGCAAGATCTTCTGTTGGAAACAAAGAAATTGAGTGTCTTCATCAAAAAATTAACAAATCATCGGATTTGTAACACCTAGTGACAACAATTCAAGGCATTTTAAAAGCTCATGTTTTAAGTTAACTTAAAAAAACAGTGGCAGTGCTTGAGCCTCTTAAAAAATTATCCTATTTAACATAACAGTATTTTGTTAAACAAGTTTTTTATTAGTTTAGCACGTCGATAACATATAGCTTTGTTAGTTGTATAATATATATCTGCTTCCAAGGTTCATGATCCAGCGAAAATTTTAGTGGCCCCGGCGGGCCATTTGGCCACAAATTACATGTTCAGGCAAAATGCGACGGCCGGCTTGAGTAGGATGCCTTACCTACGGACTACCTGCAGATTCGCCATTTTGCGGCACTTTATTGCCTATTACGACATGAGAATGGCCAATTACATGTTTGCTAATTGGAGTGGTATTGACTTTGGGGCCAATTTAGTCCCAAGCGAGAACTAGATGTGCTTATAGAATGGCCATTTAGGCCACCTGGCCAAATCCTGTATTGGCTTAAGTTCGCCAAATCTTAACCCATTAAGAGGCCCCCTCATAAATTTACACTTATAGGGGGCCAACATTATTAGAAATTTTTATTCCTATATATATCTACCAATCCCGCTCTTTTGGAAAATCAAATGTCGAGGCACTTTTCAATCCTCTTTATGAAGACTCCGGCACCCGATTTCTGATTCTCCCTACTAGCAAGCTGTGCATTATTGAAATACATGGGGTATGAATTCAAATTCATACAACATGTAACTTAACATATTTATATAGGGTAGCGACTTCTTTATGTTTGGGCAACTAGCTCTATAGTTAATAAGAATCTAGCTAAAAATCGCCATTTGAGCTACACATTATTAGATATTTGGTTCAAAAATCGCCAATTGGGTTGCAGCCACATTAGGAAAAAATAGAAAAAATGGCCAGTTTAGGCTACACTTTTGGGGGCATATTTTACAAGGAATGGCCAATTCATTATACTTATACAAAATTATATAGGTCCCTTAAAATTTTCCTTGTCATGATCCTACACCGCTTTGCATGGAATAACGCATTTATAAGATTATATAGGTTACACATTAAAGGTGCATACCTCATCAACATTGATGACAAGCTTCCTGGAAAACTGACTGCATTCTGTACATTTCATTACGCCCTGGAATTGACAAAAGCAAGAATATTGGATCACTTCATAAAAGGAAGAAAGATGCCATCATAAAAGAGAAAGATGCCATCATACAAGACAGGCACAAATACATGAGCACAAATAACTCGACAAGAACTTGAAGAGCAATTTGAGGATTTAAATATTTATATCGACTTATATAGTTTAATGCTCGATATAATTACTTTACTCCTAATAGCTCAGCCCACATAGCCCAGAGTTCCAAGTTCAAAGGGACAAGTCAGAACAGGCACCTTTTATACGTACTTACCATTCCATTGCAGGTGGGACAGGTTTTAATTGGAAGAGGTAAGCTCATGTCAAAAGATATGGGAATAAGAGCAAGATCTGCCCAACCTTTAAAACTGTGAGGGTTCTGAGCGCTTTTCCCAAATATCCGCTTTGGTTTTATTAAGCGACTTCGAATTGCTACAGCTTCCAATCATGTCATTACTTGTACAACTACAGAACATCAGAAATGTATTACTATAGAACAGCATCCTCAGCTCATATAACTTATCTGGCTTCCAGCAAAAGGCCCCACCCAAAAAATAGTCTGGCCATAGAAATAGTAGACATAGGCCACCAAGAGATACTTTTTCCAATGTACATGCCGAACCGAAAGCACAAAAACAATGGAGTATACAACCACCTACTTCAAAAAGGGCTTCTCTATGTATGGCCATCAAAATGGTGAGCAATAGCACAATAGCCCAATAGCCGCTGCAACAAAAAAGCACTTCACTTTTTCAAATTTGTGCGGGACAAAATTCTTTTTCCATAGGGACTGCTTCTTAGTGCAGAGCGATGTGGCCGAATCGCTTCCACCAGGGCACTATGCAGATTACCCTAGTAGACATAAACTTGTGCATGTCAACACTGAAAGTATGTAAAAAACTTGCAAATACGAGGAACTGTTACCTTTGTTTCCGTAAGAGCACACCGCATGCCATAATTTGCGAAAGGGTCTTGCAACAAGCGGGAAAGTAGCAGCGGTATTCATTATTGGGCTTAACTATGCATGTTTTGTTGGCCTCAACCCCGAGTTTTCTTGCATCTCCTTGGTATACAAAGCGCCGAAACGGACTTTGAAGTGCCTCCACATAAAAATGTTCTTTCACCGGCATCGTCAAGTAAGGGTGATCGGCTTTTCTGCGGTTGTCGAAGTTTTCTTGCATCTCCTTGGTATACAAATGAAAACTTTGAAGTGCCTCCACATAAAAAATGTTCTTTCCGGCATCGTCGAGTAGGCTGATCAGCTTTTCTGCTTTGTTGTTGGAGATGTGGATGTCGCACAATCTTATATTATAATGTTTTTCTTGGATTGGATCTCCTTGATCATACATCCAAAATTTCTCGCGACTGATCATATTTTTGATCACTTTGGGGAAAGTAAAGAAAAAAGGGGGAAAAGGGAAAAGGAAGAAGGAAAGAGAGAACGGAAGGGCAAACTTTCGGGAAAAGGGAAAAAGAGAAAGGAAAAGGAGTTGAGGAAAGAGAAGAGAAAAAGCATGAAACCTCCAAGGAAAGAAGAAGAAGGTAAAGAAAAAAAAAGGAAAGGGAAACGAAAAAGGGCAAAAAGGTTAAGAAATGGGAAAAGGAAGGAAAATAAAAGAGCATGGGAAAAGGGAAAGAAAAAAGAGCATGGCTAAAAAAAAGGAAAAGAAAAGGGAAAGGGGGGTGAGGAAACGGCATAGAAAATTGGCAAGGGAAAGGAAAAAGAGAGAGGAGGGGAACGAAAAGGAAAAAAGGGCAACGTAAAAGAGAAAAAAGAAAAGAGTAAAAAGGTTGGAAAAAAATGAGGAAAATGAAAGAAAAGGGGAAAAAGAAGAAGGGAAGGAAAAAAGGCATGGAAAAAAGAACCAAGGAATTGAAAAAGAAAAAGGGAGGCAAAAAAGAAATGGAAAGGGAAAAAGGGCATTAGAAAGGGAGAAAAAGAAAAGGGAAGAGGAAAAATCCATGAGAAAAAAAAAGGAAAGGAGGAAAATGAAGAAAAGCAAAAATGAGAAAAAAAGACATGGAAAAAGAAAAAGTGGAAGAGGGAAAAGAGGAAAAAGAAAAAGAGGGAGAAAAATGGAAAAAGAGAAAAAAAATGGTAAAAAGGAAAGGAAGGGAAAATGGTGAAGGAAAGGTAAAAAGAATTGGTGGAAAAGGAAAAATAGAAAAGGATCGGGAAAGGAGGAAAATGGGCACATAGGAAAGGGGAAAGGAAAAAAGCCGAAAAGAAAAAAAGAGAAAGGGTCAAACGGAAAAAGAGGGAGAAGGATAAGAACCAAGGAAGAAAATGGGAAAGGAAGGAAAAAGGGGGCAAAAAAAAAGAGGGAAGGGAAAAAAAAAGAAAAACGGAAAAGGGAAAAAGGAGGAGAGGGTGGGGAAAGGAGGAAAATGGGCAATACATAAAAGTGAAAAGAGAAAAGAAAGAGGCGTGGGAAAAAGAGAAAGAAAAAAGGGAGAAAGGAAGGGGAAAGGATAGAAAAAAAAAAAAAAGGAGAAAAAGGGAGAGGAAAAGGAAAAGGGAAAGGGAAGAGGTGGAAGGCAGAAGGGAAAAAGGAAAATGGGGGGAAAAGGAAAAAAAAAAGAAAAAATCTATCAAAAAAAAAAATGGGGAAAAAAGGAAATGAAAGAAAAGAAAGAGGAAAAATAAAGGAAAAAAAAGGGCGGGAAAACGCTTAAGGGAAATGAAAAAGAAAAACATTTGATAATCTCATCACAAGCATCCAACTATGTTCACTCACAAGTAATGGTCCTCCTCGGCTTGGTAGTATGGATGGGTGAAAAAATGTTAACCCCTGTTTGTTGAATGCATCTTTGCTAAATTCTTCACAACTACATCACCGGAAAGATTACGCAAAAACAAGGATATATAAGAATCCACATAATGTAGAATTACTAAGCAGGAACTACCTCTATGACAATGTTCTTCATTGAAAGAATCTGGGTCCGCTTCCTCCTCCGTGTGAGAGCCGTGGAAGTGGTGAAATGAATGAGTAAACATGTATATGAAGCATGGATACAAATGATTACAAGCATAAAATCATAAGTATTTTTTAAGATGCAACACGAATAGCTCTAGAACGTGATACCTTGTTCCGCATCTTTGCCACATTCTCCCTTTCCTTGGATAGATTTTCCGTAAGAGAAGTGACATGATTAGAACCAATGGAAAAGTCTATTGTTCTGGTCATCACCTTACCTTATTAGCATGCAGAGATCTCAGATGTCCTCTTATATGTCTTTGATAATTGACACCGGAGAAATACTCTTTGAAGCACTTATCACATTTCGCAGCCTTTGATGAAGATAAGAGAAGCCACCCTAAACCAAAGCATTAATAAGAAGTGTCGAAATGAACATTACGCTGCGGAAGGAGTTAGGGTAACAAACTCACCATTCACCTTGGCCGCCGCTTGAGCAAATGCAACCACAGCCTTTTCCGGCAATCCTCTCATACCACCGTGGAGACCACCAAAGCCCCGAATCTCTCAATCCATTAGTATCATGAATGTCTTGGACCCATTTTCCTTACGCCAGTCCAACCTCTAATTTTAAACCCTTTGTTGTCTTTCCCGGAAACCGTTGTTCAAAGGTATCGGGCCAATACAAGCATTGACGTGCTTCTCACTGGACTGCCTCGACAAAGGAACTGTAAGGTTCCTGACCTATTGTTTGCCTTATGAGATTATCTAGTGACTCCTGATATTTACGGTCATTGTCAATTTGGTCCTTTGACTTGACTTCACCCATAAAAGGTGGTTTATTCCATCCTTTCCCAAAATTACTCATACTTCCCTAGTAGCAACATGACGATGTTTATATGGAGTCCCTGAACATGCATTTAACATGCATGTCAGAAAATGCATCAAAAGGAATCTCATGGCATGATAGTGTCACATTTAACTAATGCTCTTCACATTCAACATAACTACCCTCTCAGGTAATAAATGGCTTACACGGCAATATGGATGTAAATAGCTATTTATTTTCTTAGATAATACCTCTCTATGTTGGGAAATAGAGAATTCAAAGTTATTCTTGCTATGCATTGTCCAGTTTATACCATGCCATTCACAATTAAAAAAACGCACCTTCAGCAATATATCTTGCTACCAAACTTCAGGAACAGATTTGTGCAGATTCAAAATTCACCCCTCATCCAATATCTTTATTACCACTTGCAAAGCAAATAGATGAAACAAATAGACCATGGGAAATATGGCTGGCTTTGTGATGATATTTCCGGATGGTGTCAAGCAGTTGCACACAACGCACAACCCTAGTTTCTAAAGTTGAACTCCTTGTCTGGGATCGGCACTATTTCAAACCAGATTATGTGAAGAAGTAGGCCAAATCAATGAGGCTGTGATATCGATAAGATTAATCAAGAAACAAAAAAAGAGCACCAAGTTTACCTCAAGGTCTCCACGAATTCGACCACCTCCAAAAACGACCTGCTGGAGAGCAGTCCCTCGAATCCCAGTACACAAATACCTCAAGGTCTCCACGAAATCGACCACGTCCACAAATGAATCGGGAATTGGCAAGGAAAGGCGCCCTCAAAAAACCGTGTAATGAACGTAAGAGGCAAAAACAGCTCATGATTCTTTTTAGTTTTAGGGAAAATTGTTCACGATTGTTTCAACAAAATAATAACTAACTATTAAATGGCCCAGAATGAAAGTTGTGAAACAAAGCAAAATGAAGGGACAAGATCGCGCACAAACTATCCTAAAACGGCTTTATTATTATATATAGATGATATATAATAATAAAGGCGTTTTATGATAGTCTGTGCGCATTTTTGCCCCTTGATTTTGTTGCATTTTAAAACTTCCATTTTACAGCGTCAGATTCAAAACAGTTGGAAAGTTTTGTGCGAAACGAAGAGGCATGCTGGATTTTGCATTCTAACATCGACTCTCTTCCTCTCAAATGATGTTTCGTATTCGATTGGGGTCATTGCCTGCTACCGGAATTATATGAAGATCATGTCTTTAATTTAGGGCAACACATTCGAAGCTTTTTCTAGATTGGAGCAAGCATTGCACCAGGATTTTTTCAATGGCATTCAGGACCGACTAAGCATTGCACCAGGATTTTTTTAACGGCATTCAGGACCGACTGTTTCAAGTGCGGCATGGTCCTTTAATGTCGATTCTCTTCATACAGGAGCACATGGGTTTTCTGGCCCTTGGATGGATCGTAGAATATTAATTTGCTATGATTTGTGATTTTGAAATCTCATGGCTTTGGCTTATCCGTTTGAAATTTTCATGGATCTGGCTTATCATCAACATGCTTGCCACGATTTCCCTTCTATACCTACGAGAAAGAGAACTGAACCTGAACAATTTTGCCCAATTTTGAGAGTATTTTCTCGGAAAATCTTGGATTCACTCGGATCATGGGAGCTTGACAAATGCAGGTATGGCGATCTTGTGCAGTTTAGGTTTCGAAAATGAAGGGTTTATTCAAGTTTCAATATGGACGTTCAGATTCTTCTATGTAATGCTTTTGGTGGGACAAAGACCAAGCCCTGCAGAATCCAGTTCCCTTGAAGATCAGTTGGTGCAAAGACTTCAACGTTTTAAAAGCCCAATCTTCAAATTTCGGCCTCTTTATTGTTGGGAAATGTTTGTATGTTGGGGCTCAGCAACATATGGCTTTGTTAGTGGCAATCCAAAAATGAATTCCTGGCTGGTTATCAGGCAAGGGGCAGTTTTAACCTTAGTGTTGTCGGTTTTACAATCTGGGACCCAGTCTATATTGACAGATGTTGTTGGCACCGATCGTGAAGGCAAGATTGGTTGTAAAAGGGGATCTTACATTTTTGGGGAAGTAATGCTCCATATTGTGGAACATGATGTTGTGGATAGTGTCTTGGAGGTATTATCATCCATCTTAGATCGGGTACATTGGTAGCCTTCATACCTTAGCATCGGATATTATAACTCAACTCGTGGAAATTGAAAGCGCCCTATCAGCAGCCTTGATAGATTCTGAGAAGAAGCTTGGTCTTCGGGAAAAGTCGGATTGCACTTGCCGACCTTGAAGTTGATCTTTAGGTGGGGTTTGCATTCGTGGAAAAATGATCTTTGTTCACATGAACATGGATTGATTCTAATGTGGTAGTACCGCACTTTTACATGGATTTCCTACATGTTCTCATCCAAGCAAAGGCGAAATAACTTCCTATTTCCTTTCTTTGGAAAACATCATTGTGAGATTGCAAAATGCATTAATGCTTATGCAATTGTCAAGGGTAAAAGATTGAGCATGGCAGATGCAAATGTCCTTGAAAATCTTACATTGGTAACGGTGAGGATGAGTGCAGACAGTGTCTTTGAAAGTGTTCATGCTAAGTGCAAGACATTAATGGATTGTCTTATCACATCAAAGGAAGAACAGGGAGTATACATTGATCTGTACTTTTAAAGCATATCAAGGATACTTTTAGCTCGCTTGTCTAAAGACAAAGAATGTGCTTCCGGGATGTACGAGAGGCTACAATCATTCAAGCTGTTGAGGAAATTAGCAGCTTGCGCACAAATCCCAATAGGTGTGAAGCATTGAGGCTTTGCTTTGGTAATGGAGAACCGTGGAAGTCATCAATAGTTTGCAGGCACTTGAGTGGGCAGGGGGCCCCTTCTTATGTTGTAAATGTGCTCCAGGGCTGTCTAAACGAGACTATCAATATAAAGTGCCTTCAGCTCATGATAGATATTTTGGATTCTCCCATTGATTTCCACTTTGGCTTCATGCATAATATTTGTGTAAAGTTTTTAGAAATGGACAGTGCTACGCTTGCAGCTTGGTTGGAAGAAAGGCTTTTAGGTTCTGTAACAACGGCTAAATCTGGTGTGCATGATGATACTGGTAAATCCGCAGTGCATGATCTGGCTGCAGCATTCATTCAGATGCTTGTATCACCACAGGATTCTATTGGGAAAGACATGAGAAGTCATGTTGTTGAGGCAATGCTCTTGGGTTTAAACCATGCCTTTAGTTTCTATGATGTTTTTCTGCGACATCTTATTTCAATCTGGTAGTGTGATTGGCCATAGGTGAACCTTATCTGAAGCTTGTGTTACAAACTGTCGTGTGTTGGGTAGTATCAGCTGCCCAACAAGCTCTCGAAGCAACCCTTATGTTGTTGAATCGTATGTATACTTGTGAAATCATGCTTTCATATGCATTTATGATGTTGGAAAAAAATACCTGAGCATTATTTCTGATACTCTTCTTTGCTCTTACTGCAAATAATCCATTAGGAAACAAGGGTATGTGGTTGGCATTGGACGCATCAAATGACCACCAGGATGATTCAATTGAATGGCTGGAGATGAAGGTTACTGCTGTGGTACTATCAGCTGATGCATGCTTTTTGCCACCAGACGCAACTATATGTACTGCATTAACTAGTGCCTTCTACACTTGTGTGGAAGAAGTAATCACTAATCAAAGACAGCTATCTGTGAGTTCTTAATTTTGACCTGAGTTGCCCTTGTAGTTCAATTACATTCTCTCTCTTTGTTTCGTTGATATGGTATGGCATACAATGCTTTGTTAGATATATGCTTGCATATTACCTTTTCACCATGATGCAAAATACACTTTGATCTTTTTTTGCTAAAGCACACTGGCAGAGATAAATAAAAGCTAGCATTTGCCCTTGATACAATGGCAATACACATGGTAGAATCGGTACGCGTACCTAACAATTTAGGTACCAAAACGAACGTTCAGGTACGAGTCGCGTATTTTTTCCATAGATACGTCTTTTTTTTGTTAAAAAAAAAAAGACGTTGCCTTCCCGACGTTGGCGGCAGCAACGGAAATGGGAGAGCCACGTCTCGCCGCTATGATGCCAGAGAGTGGGATAATGCTCAGCTGAAGTCGTTGCCAACAGATTTGGATCTTCTCCCACCAAATTATCTTATTTAGGGTGCTCCATGGCCATCTTTGTTTCTTGCATTCTGAGGCATCCGTCTTCAAGCTTGTAGTCATGCCTAAGAGATTAAACAGCATCTGGGAGCATGCAACAATTCTGGAAAAGGTTGGGAAAGGGAGTGGAGTCTGTAGTTGGAGATGCAAATATTGTGCTACTATTTTCAAATCTAGCACCACTAGGCTGAGAATGCATCTTACTGCAGGTGGAAATGGGAGCAGTAGCAGCAGTCCACTAAGGTTCCTTCTCATATAATTATGGCTGTGCAATCATTAATTGCTGGTTTTTCCATCGTCATGTATCTTATTAGTGTAGGAAAAGAGGCCTGATGTTTTCTTTGAACGTACCTTATACTACACGTACCTCAAAATGTTTAGGTACTGTAAGGTTCTCGTACCTAAAGTACCGTACCTAATAGCGTACCTAAAAAAGCGTCTACCATGGCAATACAAGCAAGGGTCCATTTGTCCATCCATATGCAGAGATGCTGCGCAGCAACTATGGTCTTCGCCTTGTGTGCCTGTTAAATGTGAAGCTTTCCTATCTTGTTCATTATTAAACCAATTTGGGCTAAGGAATTTATGAATTATTTGCTGATCTGTTTGTGCGCAATTTGTTTTATGATTTATGAAATTAACCACATTTATGGGATCTGCATTCCTTTCAGGTGAATGTAGTTATCAATACATACAATCCCAGCTTTGTGGATATATTTGTTCGTTGCTTAGCAAT
The DNA here is from genome assembly GCA_021234155.1 of Isoetes taiwanensis. Lineage (NCBI taxonomy): Eukaryota > Viridiplantae > Streptophyta > Lycopodiopsida > Isoetales > Isoetaceae > Isoetes > Isoetes taiwanensis. The sequence continues at coordinate 17,280,458 of JAJEKV010000021.1, read as the reverse complement.
TGAGGGGGATGGGTTTGGATACACTGCACATGATGGTGGATTACTCAGCACTGTTGTTGTAGCTGGAATTAAAGGTAAAGCTTTAGATGCAGTATTTTTATGTTATTTGAACTGGAAATCAGTTCTTTCTACAATGTGTACCAGGTGAGCTTCAGCATTTTCAAGTTGGTGTTATGCTGGAAGTTCTGCGCCTTGACGCATGGACCATAAACAGGGATGGTGCTAGGAAACCTGCAGATTATATTGTAAGAGGCCTTTGTCGCTGTTGCTGTCTGCTAGAGCTTGTTTTGAGATGCCTGCAGGTGGGCTTCCTTTTGAACTTCTATATATGTTTGTGTTCCTTACCTTGTTAAAACCATTCACGACTGCTACATCAATAAAAGACAATTCTTTTGCTACTTAAATGAGCGTTTCCTGTATATATAAGAACATAAAAAGACAGTTTGGAACAACATAATGACCAAACTAAGGTGTCTTCGAACAGGATTGGCAAGAAAGCAATGGAAAAATGTTGAATGTGTATAAAAACAGATCCTAATTAGCGAATCAGGTGGAAGTCTCTGGATTTAACTATGGATGATTAACTAATGAACTTTTAAGGATTCAACGGATTGAGATTTATTGCATGCATTGTACAACAGGTGAATGAGATATTGCAAATTCTATTTTGTTTTCATTGGCTTCTGCAATTGCAATCAAGCAGATTTTTCCATGAACTGGCAGTTTTATGGCGGGTATGAACTGGCTTTTACATGCTTTAAGGTTTATCTCTCCGCAGCAGGCTCCTCTTTGTGTGATTCTACGTTATATGTCTGTTAATTTGACACTCATCCCAGAGCCAAGCTTGGCATAAAAATCATTAAGCGCATTGGCAATACAACTACCAAGAAAAAATGATTTTGCTTGGTGCGAGAATGATTCTCTCTAACTTGTGTAAGGGAGGTTGTTGCAGTGCATTCTTTCAGGCTGCAACAGTCATACATCTATCATTTCTTTGGAAGAATCATTTTTTAACCAAAATGTTTCGTTCTGCTCTTGCCAAAACAGAACCTTCATCACCGCTTTGCCTCTATTTCATTTCATAGCAACATCCCCTTATTCCTCTCTCTTTAACTAGACGATATCTGGGATCACTTCTCTATTAGGGGACTTGGACATTAATTGCATTCGGATTTCTATAGCTTGGACACGCATTTTGCCAGGTTTTCCTTTTATCTTGAAGCATACATATTTTCTATCCTTTGTATTAGGTTTCTTCACAACACAATTTTATAATCGTACTTCATATTGATGGTCTTGATGTTGCTACCAATTGTACATTTTTGTAAATTTACTAACAAATCTCAACTTATCGATGCTCCTGGAACAGAGGAACAAGTAGGTCCAGTGAATCTAGAGGGCATGAGGCACTATAATGAGCGGATAAATAGCTTATCGAAAAAGGTGTTTTTGCAGCATAATTTCAAAAGTATGTGATTCTCATTTCTGTGGTATGAGGTTTATAGGCTATGACCATAAGTCATTGGGATCCGCAACTTGCACTGGAAGAAGCGTATGAAGGCTGGTTAAGTCCAAACATCCCTGTCATTAAAACCCAATTCCTCGAGAATTTATATTTTTCCTTTTAGTAAGGACGTTAACGCATATGCCAAAGTATGTTTTGAAGCATTTGGTGAGCATGTGAAGCACTAGATAACATTCCATGGGATATAACGTTGGAATACTTCCACCCCAATGATGCTCTTTACCCCTATGCTGCTCTGATAAAAATTCGACAGTCGAGCCTTATATTGTCATCATAATATGCTGCTCATAGTACTGCTTGCCCATGCTTCCTGGTATGAATTAATAACCTTCATAACAGTTCTGGCTTTTAGCAGATCCAACCGAACAGGACCTGCAAGGAAACCAAGATTCCATGCCATGGCAGCGGAACGGGAAGGCGGCATCCAAAAAACGGTCCCAGAACTCTTCGAATGCATTCAGGAAGAGTTAGTTCACAGAACTAAGCGGAATGTGCCCCCGGCTGTGGCAAAATCGCAACAAGGGCAAGGCGAGAGGTAAGCCATGCAATCGATCTTGGCATGCAGAAGAAGGAAAATGAATGGGCATATGCATACCATCCAACCGCCTCAATGCGCCATAGCCAGAAGATAGTGAAAAACAAAGCAATCGAGAAGGCAAAATGATACACATTCTTGCCATTAATTTTTGCTGCAACACATTTATGGCACTTAATATGTGTGCCAAAATCTCGGCCATTCATCCTGCACATTCAACGGCGAGATTGAAAGCCCCAAATAAGGGGGTTGCTTATCTTATAGCACCGAGATCCCCATAACCTAGGCATATTTAAGCGCCCAGATTGCACCTTCCCTCTGATCCAACGGCTTAAAGATGGGGGGCATGCCCCCCATGCATGCCCATACATGCCTATACACTTAAATGTGCGGCCAAGATTCAACCTCTCAGATTTGACGGCCTAGATGAAAACCAGCGAGTAATGTGTCCCACACATCAAAGTGTCTTCCCCATGCATGCCCATACATGCCTATACACTTAAATGTGCGGCAAAGATTCAACCTCTCGGATTCGACGGCCTAGATAAAAACCAGCAAGTAATGTTTCCCACACATCAAAGTGTCTTTATATATATAATGATAATGATATATAATAATAAAGGCGTTTTATGATAGTCTGTGCGCATTTTTGCCCCTTGATTTTGTTGCATTTTAAAACTTCCATTTTACAGCGTCAGATTCAAAACAGTTGGAAAGTTTTGTGCGAAACGAAGAGGCATGCTGGATTTTGCATTCTAACATCGACTCTCTTCCTCTCAAATGATGTTTCGTAGTCGATTGGGGTCATTGCCTGCTACCGGAATTATATGAAGATCATGTCTTTAATTTAGGGCAACACATTCGAAGCTTTTTCTAGATTGGAGCAAGCATTGCACCAGGATTTTTTCAATGGCATTCAGGACCGACTAAGCATTGCACTGTGATTTTTTAACGGCATTCGGGACCGATCGTTTCAAGTGCGGCATGGTCCTTTAATGTCGATTCTCTTCATCTGAGGGGGCACATGGGTTTTCTCGCCCTTGGATGGATCGTAGAATATTAATTTGCTATGATTTGTGATTTTGAAATCTCATGGCTTTGGCTTATCCGTTTGAAATTTTCATGGATCTGGCTTATCATCAACATGCTTGCCACGATTTCCCTTCTATACCTACGAGAAAGAGAACTGAACCTGAACAATTTTGCCCAATTTTGAGAGTATTTTCTCAGAAAATCTTGGATTCACTCGGATCATGGGAGCTTGACAAATGCATATATGGCGATCTTGTGCAGTTTAGGTTTTGAAAATGAAGGGTTTATTCAAGTTTCAATATGGACGTTCAGATTCTTCTATGTAATGCTTTTGGTGGGACAAAGACCAAGCCCTGCAGAATCCAGTTCCCTTGAAGATCAGTTGGTGCAAAGACTTCAACGTTTTAAAAGCCCAATCTTCAAATTTCGGCCTCTTTATTGTTGGGAAATGTTTGTATGTTGGGGCTCAGCAACATATGGCTTTGTTAGTGGCAATCCAAAAATGAATTCCTGGCTGGTTATCAGGCAAGGGGCAATTTTAACCTTAGTGTTGTCGGTTTTACAATCTGGGACCCAGTCTATATTGACAGATGTTGGCACTGATCGTGAAGGCAGCATTGGTTGTAAAAAGGGGGATCTTACATTTTTTGGGGAAGTAATGCTCCATATTGTGGAACATGATGTTGTGGATAGTGTCTTGGAGGTATTATCATCCATCTTAGACTGGTACATTGGTAGCCTTCATACCTTAGCATCAGATATTATAACTCAACTATGTGAAACTGAAACTGCCCTATCAGCAGCTTGATAGATTCTGAGAAGAAGCTTGGTCTTCTGGGAAAAGTCGGATTGCACTTGCCGACCTTGAAGTTGATCTTTAGGTGGGGTTTGCATTCGTGGAAAAATGATGCTGTTCACATGAACATGGATTCAGATTCTAATGTGGTAGTACCTGCACTTTTACATGGATTTCCTACATGTTCTCATCCAAGCAGTGCAGAAATAACTTCCTATTTCCTTTCTTTGGAAAACATCATTGACAGTATTGCAAAATGCATTAATGCTTATGCAATTGTCAAGGGTAAAAGATTGAGCATGGCAGATGCAAATGTCCTTGAAAATCTTACATTGGTAATGGTGAGGATGAGTGCAGACAGTGTCTTTGAAAGTGTTCATGCTAAGTGCAAGACATTAATGGATTGTCTTATCACATCAAAGGAAGAACAGGGAGTATACATTGATCTGTACTTTTTAAAGCATATCAAGGATACTTTAGCTCGCTTGTCTAAAAGACAAAGAATGTGCTTCGGGATGTACGAGAGGCTACAATCATTCAAGTCCGTTGAGGAAATTAGCGACTTGCACAAATCCCAATAGGTGTGTGAAGCATTGAGGCTTTGCTTTGGTAATGGAGAACCGTGGAAGTCATCAATAGTTTGCAGGCACTTGAGTGGGCGGGGGCCCCTTCTTATGTTGTAAATGTGCTCGGGGCTGTCTAAACGAGACTATCAATATAAAGTGCCTTCAGCTCATGATAGATATTTTGGATTCTCCCATTGATTTCCACTTTGGCTTCATGCATAATATTTGTGTAAAGTTTTTAGAAATGGACAGTGCTACGCTTGCAGCTTGGTTGGAAGAAAGGCTTTTAGATTTTGTAACAACGGCTAAATCTGGTGTGCATGATGATACTGGTAAATCCGCAGTGCATGATCTGGCTGCAACATTCATGCAGATGCTTGTATCACCACATGATTCTATTGGGAAAGACATGAGAAGTCATGTTGTTGAGGCAATGCTCTTGGGTTTAAACCATGCCTTTAGTTTCTATGATGTTTTTCTGCGACATCTTATTTCAATCTGGTAGTGTGATTGGCCATCTGAAGCTTGTGTTACAAACTGTCGTGTGTTGGGTAGTATCAGCTGCCCAACAAGCTCTCGAAGCAACCCTTATGTTGTTGAATCGTATGTATACTTGTGAAATCATGCTTTCATATGCATTTATGATGTTGGAAAAAAATACCTGAGCATTATTTCTGATACTCTTCTTTGCTCTTACTGCAAATAATCCATTAGGAAACAAGGGTATGTGGTTGGCATTGGACGCATCAAATGACCACCAGGATGATTGATTGAATGGCTGGAGATGAAGGTTCTCTTTGTGGTACTATCGGTGATGCATGCTTTTGCCACCGGGCGCAACTATATGTACTGCATGGCGGTGCCTTCTACACTTGTGTGGAAGAAGTAATCACTAATCAAAGATGACTATCGTGAGTTCTTAATTTTGACATGAGTTGCCCTTGTAGTTCAATTACTGATTCTCTCTCTTTGTTTCGTTGATATGGTATGGCATACAATGCTTTGTTAGATATATGCTTGCATATTACCTTTTCACCATGATGCAAAATACACTTTGATCTTTTTTTGCTAAAGCACACTGGCAGAGATAAATAAAAGCTAGCATTTGCCCTTGATACAATGGCAATACACATGGTAGAATCGGTACGCGTACCTAACAATTTAGGTACCAAAACGAACGTTCAGGTACGAGTCGCGTATTTTTTCCATAGATACGTCTTTTTTTTGTTAAAAAAAAAAAAAAAAAAGACGTTGCCTTCCCGACGTTGGCGGCAGCAACGGAAATGGGAGAGCCACGTCTCGCCGCTATGATGCCAGAGAGTGGGATAATGCTCAGCTGAAGTCGTTGCCAACAGATTTGGATCTTCTCCCACCAAATTATCTTATTTAGGGTGCTCCATGGCCATCTTTGTTTCTTGCATTCTGAGGCATCCGTCTTCAAGCTTGTAGTCATGCCTAAGAGATTAAACAGCATCTGGGAGCATGCAACAATTCTGGAAAAGGTTGGGAAAGGGAGTGGAGTCTGTAGTTGGAGATGCAAATATTGTGCTACTATTTTCAAATCTAGCACCACTAGGCTGAGAATGCATCTTACTGCAGGTGGAAATGGGAGCAGTAGCAGCAGTCCACTAAGGTTCCTTCTCATATAATTATGGCTGTGCAATCATTAATTGCTGGTTTTTCCATCGTCATGTATCTTATTAGTGTAGGAAAAGAGGCCTGATGTTTTCTTCGAACGTACCTTATACTACACGTACCTCAAAATGTTTAGGTACTGTAAGGTTCTCGTACCTAAAGTACCGTACCTAATAGCGTACCTAAAAAAGCGTCTACCATGGCAATACAAGCAAGGGTCCATTTGTCCATCCATATATCAGAGATCTTAAGCAAAGAACTATGGTCTTCGCCTTTGTGTGCCTGTTAAATGTGAAGCTTTCCTATCTTGTTCATTATTAAACCAATTTGGGCTAAGGAATTTATGAATTATTTGCTGATCTGTTTGTGCGCAATTTGTTTTATGATTTATGAAATTAACCACATTTATGGGATCTGCATTCCTTTCAGGTGAATGTAGTTATCAATACATACAATCCCAGCTTTGTGGATATATTTGTTCGTTGCTTAGCAATTGAGGGGGATGGGTTTGGATACAATCGCACATGATGGTGGATTACTCAAAGCTTTGTTGTTGTAGCTGGAATTAAAGGTAAAGCTTTAGATGCGTATTTTTATGTTATTTGAACTGGAAATCAGTTCTTTCTACAATGTGTACCGGTGAGCTTGAGCATTTTCAAGTTGGTGTTATTTGGAAGTTCTCGCCTTGACGCATGGACCATAAGCAGGGATGGTGCTAGGAAACCTGCAGATTATATTGTAAGAGGCCTTTGTCATTATTTGTTGTCTGCCGCGAGCTTGTTTTGAGATGCCTGCAGTGGACTTCCTTTTGAACTTCTATATATGTTTGTGTTCCTTACCTTGTTAAAACCATTCACGCATTCGCTACATCAATAAAAGACAATTCTTTTGCTACTTAAATGAGCGTTTCCTGTATACATAAGAAATAAAAAAAAAGCGGTTTGGAACAACATAATGACCAAACTAAGGTGTCTTCGAACAGGATTGGCAAGAAAGCAATGGAAAAATGTTGAATGTGTATAAAAACAGATCCTAATTAGCGAATCAGGTGGAAGTCTCTGGATTTAACTATGGATGATTAACTAATGAACTTTTAAGGATTCAACGGATTGAGATTTATTGCATGCATTGTACAACAGGTGAATGAGATATTGCAAATTCTATTTTGTTTTCATTGGCTTCTGCAATTGCAATCAAGCAGATTTTTCCATGAACTGGCAATTTTATGGCGGGTATGAACTGGCTTTTACATGCTTTAAGGTTTATCTCTCCGCAGCAGGCTCCTCTTTGTGTGATTCTACGTTATATGTCTGTTAATTTGACACTCATCCCAGAGCCAAGCTTGGCATAAAAATCATTAAGCGCATTGGCAATACAACTTCCAAGAAAAAATGATTTTGCTTGGTGCGAGAATGATTCTCTCTAACTTGTGTAAGGGAGGTTGTTGCAGTGCATTCTTTCAGGCTGCAACAGTCATACATCTATCATTTCTTTGGAAGGATCATTTTTTAACCAAAATGTTTCGTTCCGCTCTTGCCAAAACAGAACCTTCACCGCTTTGCCTCTATTTCATTTCATAGCAACATCCCCTTATTCCTCTCTCTTTAACTAGACGATATCTGGGATCACTTCTCTATTAGGGGACTTGGACATTAATTGCATTCGGATTTCTATAGCTTGGACACGCATTTTGCCAGGTTTTCCTTTTATCTTGAAGCATACATATTTTCTATCCTTTGTATTAGGTTTCTTCACAACACAATTTTATAATCGTACTTCATATTGATGGTCTTGATGTTGCTACCAATTGTACATTTTTGTAAATTTACTAACAAATCTCAACTTATCGATGCTCCTGGAACAGAGGAACAAGTAGGTCCAGTGAACCTAGAGGGCATGAGGCACTATAATGAGCGGATAAATAGCTTATCGAAAAAGGTGTTTTTGCAGCATAATTTCAAAAGTATGTGATTCTCATTTCTGTGGTATGAGGTTTATAGGCTATGAAGGCTGGTTAAGTCCAAACATCCCTGTCATTAAAACCCAATTCCTCAAGAATTTATATTTTTCCTTTTAGTAAGGACGTTAACGCATATGCCAAAGTATGTTTTGAAGCATTTGGTGAGCATGTCAAGCACTAGTAGATAACATTCCATGGGATATAATGTTGGAATACTTCCACCCCAATGATGCTCTTCACCCCTATGCTGCTCTGATAAAAATTCGACAGTCGAGCCTTATATTGTCATCATAATATGCTGCTCATAGTATGCTGCTTGCCCATGCTGCTACTGTCAAACTATACACGGAACAATTCCAGGTGAGTTCTTGACTAAAAGCTGGAAATGGTAGTTTTTTAAGATAGCTGACACACTATTGCTCATCATATCATGATGCAGGAAAAACAAGGGGGTACATGGGCATCATTTTTTATGCAAGATGGATGATGCACTTACTAATTCAGCCAAAGATATAGAAGCAGCGCAAAGAGACATTGATTTTGAACTTGGATGGTAAAGATTAAATAACTATAACCAAGAAAACACATAACTGAAGCTTTTATATACTTTCAATGTAGGGGAATGCATCTTGTAATTTTTTGAGATTATCCTCCCATAATGTCATCGATTCGCGTAGCGAATCACCATTCTTGCACGAGACGAGCATGCATGCATTGCATGCGTCGCATGCATGCATCGCATGCATTTCTAGGCCGTTCATCAGGTTGAGGGATCGCTACTTATTGCAGAGTTCTTCATCGACGTTTCATCGGCGCTTTCTTATCTCTCAGCAGTATCCATGGCTTCTATTCTTTGATCTCATGCAGAGGAGGGGCTTCTTCTTGCATGAGCTACGCTTTCTTGGCCATTCCTATCCTTTCTAACCTCTTCTATCTTTGCCCTTTTGTCCAGCCTAGGACAATCTTCAACCTTTTCTCCTCGGATCTAGTATTTGAAGTTCTCTGGTATCGGGATTTGTTGTGTTCATGCGAGTCGCAGTGCAAGAATGTCATCGATTCGCGTAGCGAATCACCATTCTTGCACGAGACGAGCATGCATGCATTGCATGCGTCGCATGCATGCATCGCATGCATTTCTAGGCCGTTCATCAGGTTGTGTGGACGCCCCCGCTAAACATCTGGCCCGGCCAAGCATTTTTCGGCAGAAATCCCCATCCGGCTCTACAACCGACGCGGGCCCTTCGTCTACCCCGACTCGAGGTGACCCTTAGTGCGGGAGGGAACACTGAAGGTGTCTTGCCCTTCCCCTATGGGCTCCTATAACAGCGGAAGCGATAACACGTCAGAACTAGCATCAAACATATACAAATACTACCTCGAAGGGTAGTGCATCACACATATACCAATGCAAAGATGATAATCATGAACCATAAAACATGAGAGCTCCTACCCCGGCTCAGACTCATAAGGAGGATGACTGACTGGCTAGGCCTCAAGATAGAGCAGACCGAGTCATGGCAATGGCGAGGGCTGGCATAGAACAATGGCTAGGGTTGACCACTCCATCCGCCCCTCCTGTGCATACTTTGCAGATGGGCTAAATCAGGCTCTGGCATGACTCTAGCCTTCCGGATACGCAATCCCCTGGCATCACCCATCGGGACTACTCCAGGTTGCATCTCCCTGGTCCGATGAGGCAGGAAGGGTTGCATCTCCCCTTCCCAGGGTCTAGAGGTGCGTGGTAAGGGGCTAGAGAATCGCGGGTGGCGACACCGCGATTCGTGCACCCCCTGAACCCCCAAAACGAGAGCCAAGCCAACACTTGCAGCTCTCGAGAGGCAGGGCAACACCATTGCCCTAGGAGGTGTCGGACCCATGCTCGGCCCACACGAAGTGACCGACCATAAGCCTAGCCCACTATGGGATCCCCCGAAGCCCCCACTCGGCAGGGATCCTCCCTCCACATTCCCTCTAGCCCCGTTATGTGGTGCTGAGTCATATCATAGCCTCGATAGCCTGGTGGGCTCCTATGCACAGGCCGCATCTAATAGGAACTAAGGGATCTACTCTAGGAGCATACTACATATGGCCCTAGGTCTCTACCCCCCTTCCCAATACAAGAGGAGCAAACATGATCAACCAACATCACATAATCATCACATCATGAGAGTAATCATAAGAAGAACATCTTAACCTAATCATACAAATCTAACTAATAGTTAGGGTTCCTTGATTAGGGTTCAAGATGTTGAATACGGGTTCTAGGATGGCTCTACTCTAGATACAAGATACTAGCATATCTGGAATGCTAATTCCAGATAAGCTATCACAACTACTATCCTACATACCTGCTCCTGAAGCTCTCCCTCCAGATCCGTGTGCCTCCATGGTCTTCGACTCACAAGATGCTGCTCCTACTCCAAGAACGAGTCTACCCTGCTGGGGCTGCTGCACCAGCCTATGCCACAACAAACGATGTTCGAAACGGGGTTTCGAACGAGTAGGTGAGTCTCTGGGTGCTAGGGCTGGAAAGAGGCCTAGGGTTAGGGTTTAGGCCTATATAAGTTAGGTCCACTTAGGATGCCACGTGGCACCAATCGGGTGAGTCCTGTGTGGCGGGTGCCCAATAGGTTAAGGCCACGTGGATAATGGTCTAAACCTATGGTTGGCTAAGTTATAAGAATAACTTGGCCATGCCCCCTAGTGCCACAATCTATGGTATACAAGGCTATGAAGCTAGACTTGTATAGTGACGGATCCAGGAATATACGTATTTATGGCGTATATTCCCCTGGACCGTCACATTCTCCCCCCCTTAGGACAATGCTGTCCTCAGCATTGCGCTAAGGTGACGAACCTACCTTATGCCTGCAAAACAACAACATAACACAGCCTTTAGTTTACTTTAGCAATCAAGTTTTATTAGTTAAAGGTCAAAATTTAGGCTATATTTGTACATATACAAAATTATATAGCCTTAACACCGTTATTTCTTATAATAATTCAAAATACTATTATAAGAGTTATTAGGGTTCATAATCTAAATTTTGGCTCCCCCTACGTAACGCGCTCCTCGTTGAAGTCCTCCTTCTACTTACCTGCAAAAGGAGCATATTACGTTAGTTTAGTTAATAATTTGTGGTTTTAGGGGACCACCCCTTACCTCCTTGAGCGAACCTTTGGCTCAAGGTTGTCCTACTACCTTGCCCAAGATCATGGCCCTTTCGGATTTGAGCTTAGGGATCATTTAAGATGCTCCCATCATTGCCCATGATCGAGTGCTACCTTGTACACGATCCCCGGATCAGTACACCCCCGGTGCATCATGCCCCGAGGGTTTCAGCTAGGGAACGCGTCTCACGATCCCATCATCGCGCATGATCATTTTAACCTTCACCATGACCCTCCCACGGCCGGTGTGCGCATTCCCCCGCATCGTGGCATAGAGATCATCCGATCGATGTCCCATCATCGCCCACCATGCCTCATTCTCGCTCACATGACCCTAATGGTCATGCGCACCTCTTGGTGCGTGTGGCCTAGAGAATGCCCTAAAGGCATATCCCATCATCGCCCCACACGATCCAAGGTTTACGGCACATGCACCCTACTAACTAGAATGCATGCGCCCGGGCTTAAGGCTAACTAACAACATACTAGCTAACCCACGGCAAGTCGGGGTCGACCAAGTCGGAGCGACTCGCCCATCAAACTCCTTCATAAACTCTGGGTATTGCTTCTCCAAATCTTGCTTCAATACCCATGTCGCATCTTCCACGGGTAAGTGCTTCCACTTAACCAAATATTGGAGGAACTGAGACCTCCTAGTCTTCTTGAATGACTTATCAAGAAGTAACTCAGGCACTATTTCTACTTGCTCCTCCGTCATTTCCAACAAGGTTGGAGTATCCAAAACCTCCTCAGGGTTAGGATTGTGCCTTTTTATTAAACTTACGTGGAAGACCTTGTGCACCTTGAGATGGGCTGGAAGATCCAACTTATAGGCTTGAGAGCCCACTCTCTCCAAAATCTTGAACGGACCAGTCCACCTAGGGGCAAGCTTCTTGCAACTTCCAATCCGCAACTTGGCTTGCTTCACCTTGATCTTCAACCAGACGCTATCGCCTACCTTGAACTCCCTTACGGTCCTGTGCTTGTCGGCTACACTCTTCTGCCGACTTCTTGCTGCCAATAAGTAACCCCTTACTTCTTCCACTAGCTGCTGCATATCCCCTAACATCTGCTGGGATACTTCTACCTTGGACACGAGGATTGTGCCGGTATCAGGGGTTAAGCAATTGGTACCTGTAATTTACCATGAAAGGAGACATCCGAGATGACTCGCTTAAGTAATCGTTGTAGGCGAATTCCACCAAGTGGATGTACTCATCCCACTTGACTGCTTGTTCCATACATAACCCGAAGCATGTCTTCGATGATCCGATTCCTCTCCGTCGGCCATCCGTTTTGGGGATGATATGCCGTGCTCATAGAGAGCTTCGTGCGAATGGTGCTGAAGAGGTCCCGCCAAAAGGCACTCATAAACTTGGAATCCCTATCGATATTATCTCCGAGGCATGCCATGGAGTCTGAAAATCTCCCTTACAAATAACTTGGCAGTATCTAATGCGGTGTCAGTAGTCTTGCAAGGCACAAAATGTGCCATCTTAGATAACTTGTCTACGACAACCATCAATGCATCCTTGCCTCGAAGAGTTCTAGGAAGACCTGTAATGAAATCCATGCTTATGACCTCCCACTTTGCATTTGGCACTCCCAATGGCTCTAAGGCACGGAATCAGTTGCTCGCCTTTGGTGCTGACGACATAACGGCAATCTCGAATATATGCCGCTATCTGCCTCTTCATTCCTGGCCAGAAGTAACTACTTCGAATCTTGAAATAGGTCTTCATGAAGCCAGCATGCCCTGCTATTGGGCTGTTATGTGTGTCATGAAGAATTAACTTCCTTACCCCTGATGATTCGGGCACACACAACTTATGCTTGTGATACAACAGGTTGCCTTCCTTCTTATAATGCTTGAAGGCTTCCCGTTCCTTATCTGTTCTGGCTTCCTTGGAAAGACTTTCCCATACCTCCTTAAAGTCCACATCTGTTGGCAAGGACTCCTCAATCTTCTTGCCAAACTCACTCGAAAGAGTGGAAATCGCATTACAATGCGTCCTTGTGCGAAATGGTCTCTGGAGAGGGCATCTCGCTACAACATTAAGCTTACCGGGCTTATATATAATATCAAAATCATACTCCTCAAGGAATTCCATCCACCTCCTTTTCCTTAAGTTGAGGAGTGGCGGGTGAAAAGATCTTGAAGGCTCGTGATCGTAATATCTAAGCGAAACTTCCTCCCCGCCAAGTAATGCCTCCATATCCTTAATGCCCCGACAATGGCTAGCAGCTCCCCGATCATGGGTTGGGTAGCGTTGTTTTCGGCGCCGTTCATCTTCTTCGAAGTCGTAGGGACTACCCTTCCTTCTTGCATCAAGACTGCCCCGTTGCTATCTTGCTCGCGACATTTGCTACCAACTTATCTTTACTCGGGTCCGGAAGAACAAGCACCGGTGTCGTTGTCAAGGCCTCTTTAAGCTTTCGAAGGAAGCTTGGACTTTCTCTAACCAATGGCTAGTCCAATCCTTAATCTTCTTGGCCTTAGTGAGGTCCGGCGGAGGGGACGCCCACTTAGCAAAGTCCTTCACGAACTTTTCGTAGTATCCCGCCAACCCAGAAAGCTTCTAACCGCCACATTCCTTTGAGCTGGCCAATCAACTATTGCCTCAATCTTAGATGGATCTCGTGGAGATTCCCTCGGATGTTACTACGCGCCCCAAATATTCCACTTTCTACTGTTGCAAAGTGGCACTTCGAGAGCTTCCCATACAACCGATGACGTCTCAACTTTTCCAACACTTTCCTGAGATGCTGGCAATGCTCCTCAAGGGACTTGCTGTAGACTAGAATGTCGTCGAAGAAGACAATGACAAACTCATCCAAGAAGTCTCTGAAGATGTCATTCATAAGGCGCATAAATGTTGCAGGAGCGTTTGACAATCCAAAGGGCATTACTGTGAACTCAAAGTGACCATATCGCGTTCTGAAAGCGGTCTTATGGATATCCTCTTCTTTTATCCTTATCTGATGGTATCCTGATCTCAAATCAATTTTTGAGAATACCTTTGCTCCTTGTAATTGGTCCATTAGGTCATCTGCCCTTGGCAATGCATACTTATTCTTTATCGTCTGCTTGTTGAGCTGGCGATAGTCTATGCACATTCTTAAGCTTCCGTCTTTCTTCTTCACGAAGAGTATAGGTGCTCCAAAAGGAGACACACTTGCCCTTATGAATCCAAGCTCGAGCAATTCCTGAAGCTGCTTCTTGAGCTCAATCAACTCTGGGGTGCTCATCCTATATGGCGCCTTACTGGTAGGCTTTGCATCTGGAGCCAATGTGATCTCACATTCCACACCCCTGTAAGGTGGCAGCTGCCGGATTTCATCCGGAAATACATCCTTGAACTCTGAAATAAGCCTCGCTATCTGCTTGGGCAGCTGATTCCCCTTTGGGTTACTTCCCTCCTGCTTGCCTGGCTCAACTGATTCCATCCTCAAGATATAGTCCACCTTATTCCTTTCTATACTCTTTCTTAGCTGCTTCAAAGAGATACACTGCATGGAAGAGGCTACGTGCTTACCTTTCACTATCAACTTGTTGCCGTCCGGTGCCGTCATGGTGACTTCGTTCCGGTCACAATCAATTACTGCTTTAGCTGGCTTCAAGAATTCCATCCCCACAATAAGATCATACCTTCCGATATCCATGACTTCTGCCCCCATCGGCCACTTAGCCCCACTAAGGTCTATGTCAAAGATGATCCTCCTCCCCTTAGTGTGCCGAATGGCGCTTGGTTTAGCCACCGCCGGCCTTGGCTTAGACTTCAATACCTTATTCTTCATTAGGGCAGCCAATCTGGGAGATGCAAAATTGTGAGAGCTACCGTATCTATGAGGACTACATATGGATTACTATCTATAATCCCATCGGCCGATGACGATTCGACCGACTCTCAATATCATCGACTCAATGTTTGCACATATGTGGCACTCACCATCTATGAAGTCACGGGCCTCCTGGCGGTTGTCGTCTTCATCCGCTTCGTTGGGGAATCCCAATCCATAAGCTCTGCCAAGGCCGACCGCATGACAAATGGACAATCATGTGTTCGTGCCCCGGCCTGGAAGCACTGAAGCATAACTTTTTCTCAATGCATTCTGTCTCTTCTCCTTCAGCCAGATTGTCTAGAAGACGCTTTTAAGAGCACCCCCCGATGCATTACGTGGGCTTACGGTCCCCAAAGGCTTTGTTCGACTCTTACCCCGGCTGGCGGCCTCGATGGTGTAGCCGCGATTGCTTACCCCGATATTGCCCCCGAGCACGCCCCGAACTCTTACCCCGAAGGTTGATCGCTTCTCTGCTTTGGAGTTCTTTGGTGCCTCTTCCAAACTTATAGCTTTATCTTCGCCTCTGCAAGAATCGACCTTGGGTTGATTGCTCTAACAAGCCTCTTGATATTGCCTGTTCAACCCCTCAATGTAGGTATCTCTTTCGCTTTGCCTTTCGATACTCAGAACATGAAGCCTAAGTCTCATGAATTCTTTGGTATACTTAGCCACCGATAAGCTACCCCGATTCAACTCAGTAAAACTTCTTTGGATCTCGTCTACTAGTATGGGACCTTGGCACATAGTGCTTACTGGAAAGCCTTCTTTGAAAGTCTTAAACTGCAATTGTTCCTCTTGACTTGTTAGACTTAGCATATCCCTTCCACCAGATCCTTGCCGGTCCAATAAGGTTAGCTGTAGCAACTTTCCCTATATCCTTGTCTTTCATAATTGTAAGAGTTACCAAATTCTTCCATTTCATCAAGCCATGCTTCGACTTCCATGCGGTCGTCTTTTCCCCGAACGGCCCGGCTTCCTTTGTCTTCCACACATTGCTCATAGCACTATCCACCTTTTTCTCGGTAGTCATGTTTTTCTTGCCCTTTTCCTTGCCTTGGGTGTGCCGTGACCGATCGGCCGGAGCTAGAGCGATCCTCACCGGAAGAACTATCTCGATGTCTTTGGAGCTAGATGACGATGGGCTCCTGGTTCTCCTCTTCCTTTTCCTATCCCTGACGTGCCCCTGGTTGCCCTCCCCTTCCTGCTGAGGGACTTCGTCACCACCTGGGAGGCAGGGTGGAGGTGGAGGTAGAGGACCATCTTCCTGCTCATTCATCAGAGGTGCCGCCCAGTTGATCAGGTTTTGCATCTGGTTCCTCATCTGCACCAGCCTTGCATTGATTGCCTCTGGTGACATATCCTGTTCGAAATCTTCTTGTTCTCTGCCAAACAAATTCCTTGGTACCCAATTGCGTGGTCGGTGCTGGTCCTGAGATCCTGCACTTGAGTTCCTTGCTGCAAGGATTGATCATTAATACATGTTATTAAGTTAGGCAATGATCATTTTTGCTTACAATTAAATTGTTGTTAGGTACAAAAGAAATCATATGAAAACTTCATTTACAAGTCAAAATCATGGTAATACATTAATTAGCATATAGGAGTACTCTTAATGAACTACATGATAATACTTAAAAAAAAAAGAGTTACAATATACTTAAATCTTAGCAAACAATTCTTCCATCAACGATGTCGCTTGAAGAAGTTCTTGATTTTCTTGAATGTTGTGCCCTTGCCCATGTTCTGCAGTATTCTGGCCGCCGACCCTCCCTCTAATGCTCTTGCCACCTGTGGTGCTGGTAGTTCTGGTGCAGTTGCCGCCACCACTGACAAGTGCGCATCCCTGAGGTGGCCCCTTGCGAAGTCGAGGGCGTGAAGGGCTACTGCTCTCTTGAAGAGTATAACATGGTCCATTCCGACATCTATCTTGGCATGCTGCCCAAACCCTGTAAGTGCTATAAGGAGCGCCACTGATTCTTCACCCCTTGGGCTGAACTCCTTGTGAAAGACTATCATCTGTCCTTGGCTAAGGGCCGGAAGATAGTACCTGAGTGATTTACCCCTGTGTGGCCCCGTGGCTCCCGTGCCTCTCCTGCTAGCTGCCTGACCGAAGATATCTATTGCTGTAAGATCTTCGTGGTCCCTCCACATTGTTGCTGCGTTTTCCAGATTAATGCTGCTAGATGCTTCACGCATGCTCCTGGAGCGGACTGGTCGGCTCGAACTTGGGCCTCTTCCCGGCTTGTACAACCTGCTTTGGATCTCCTGGAATTCCTCCTCTGGAATGTCGGGTTGCTGTTGTTGAAACATCTGCCTTATCTGCTGGTATGCCTGGATATCTGACATGGTTTCCCCTGCATAGGAGTGTCGCTCGGCTACCTCCCTTGGGATCTCCTGGTAGAAGTAGTTGATGAAGTCGCTACCCTGTTCCTGTGCAATTAGGCCTAGGAGCTCGTCTATCCTGAGGTTCTCCTCTTGGCAATAGGGAAGGTTAAGGACGTCGGTGGCGAATATATACTCCTCACCGTCGATGATCACTGGGGTGATGGCCGTAATACCTATTGGCGGTTCGAAGTCTCGCCTTAGCACCTCCTGTTGCTGAGCTAGACGCCTCTCCATCCTTCTTGCCTCTCTTATCTCCCAGCTTGGGTCCTCTTCCTCTTCCTCCTCATAATCCTGTTCAATCTGCAACCTAGGTGTTTGTGATGTGGAGCCATGGTATTCGTACTCCACCGTTTCGATCTCATGGATCCCTATCTGCTGCCTTCGAGTGTCGAGAGGTGCTAAGTCCAAGGGTTGAATGGACGGCTCGCCTGGTTGGTTGACTGCCCTGTACTGCATGAACAAGGCTAAAGCTGTCTGGCTTGAGACGTACCTATGCCTATGGTGCTTACAGGTCATGTAGTCTGGCATGTTTCTGGTTCTATCCCACAGCCTACTCTTGCCCCTGGATCCCCCACCTATGGCTTGGGCAAGGGTGTCTAAGGAAACCCATTTCCCTCCCCTAGGTGGCAAGCTAACCTCCCCGGGTAGAATGTGCTGATCATATTGACATATGATGTCAGTGTAGTAAGGAGTTCTGGTTAAGGTGGCATGGAGATCAAAGAGATGATCAAAGACATGAAAGGCTTGCTCAGCAGGAAAATCACGGATGTGATTTGCCCACTTTATTGGCTCCCGAAATTGAGTCAACATGTTGCGGGTTCGGCCCAGCGAACCCCAAAAAATTCGCCAGCGAACCCGGGCCAGATTCGCCAGCGAACCCGCCAGGGACGTGGCATGACGGTTCAGGGCTAATCGCCATGGCATTCTTTGCCGGTTCGCAAAGGCGAACCCAAACCGCTGATTAAGTGTCGTGGCAGGATCGGGCGCGGCGGCGTCGAGAGTCAAGCGTGGGACCACCCCTACCGGGTTCGCTTGGGCGAACCCACGCCAGAGCGTCAGATCGGACCCGTAGCGTCAGAGCGGACCCGCCCCGCGTCTGGCGTCAGGGGCCTCGGGTTCGCAATTTGGGCGAACCCATCGCCGGTTGGCGGGGCGGACAACCACGCGGGAGGGAGCATTTCGACGCCATGCGGGGAGTTTCAACGCCACCCGTGAGCAGTTTCCAACGCCATGCCGGGGAGTTCAAATTCCGCACAGATTTCGATCCGCCCGCCCGGGCCGCAGCACCTTGCATTTTTGTTCAATTCTGCTCTGGTGGGCTCAATTCCGGCACAGATTTCTAATCTGACCCATCTAGAACGGATTGTTCTTTTGCAAATCTGACCCATCTGAACGGATTGTTCTAGAACGGATTTCTAATCTGTCTGGAAGGTAAGATTACTGACGAATTGGGCAGTTTAACAAATCTGAAGCAGCTAGTAATCAGCCACAATAGGATCACAGGCGCAATTCCAGCCTCAATTGGAAAGCTAACAGATCTAGCAATTCTAGACTTAAGCGGGAACAAAATCACAGGCCAAATTCCAGATTTGAGCGCTCTCACGAAGTTGGTAAAGCTAGATTTAAGCCAGAATGCGATGAGCTGGCCAATTCCGGCATCAATCGGGAAATTAAAAAGCCTGGAGCTGCTGGATATAAAGGAGAACAATCTGATAGGGCCAATTCCGGCAGAATTAGGGCAGTTAGAGAGCTTGAGAAATCTGGCGATGGGGGATAATCCGTTGGGATGCAGCATACCGGAAGAAATGGGGAATTTAAAAAGGGTGGAATAGTTCCCGTGGGTTCGCTTGGGCGAACCCGGCAGGCCTGCCCTCATTCATTATGCTCGTACGAATCCGCACGACTGGCCTCAGGGGCCCCCGCCCGATGGGTTGGGTTGGCTTAACCGGCCAGGCAGCCCAAAGACCGACATCGCGACGACGGCTAACCCCGGGTTTGGGTTCGCTTGGGCGAACCCGATAGGTATTGCCACGCAGACGCCACGTCAGGAGTGCGGGTTCGCTTGGGCGAATCCCAGGGGTTCGCCTGGGCGAATTTTCTGGGTTCGCTTGGGCGAACCCGGCTGGCTCCTGAACTCAATTTCGGGAGCCGATCGAAGCACCGGATGTGATTGGAGTCATTGTACCATCTAACAAAGCTTGATGGTGCCATTGAGCAGAGATGGCTATGAAAAATGGCTGATGGAGACAAGTAAGGAGCTAGAAAATCGCCAGAGGGGCTGAGAGCACTTTTGGTGGGGAGAAAATGACAAATGAGGGCCCTTTTTATAGACTAGGGGTGCCTCGGGTTCCGTGCACAAAGGTTCTTGATAGGGCAGACTTCGAATCTATGGCCATGGTTGTCCAATTGAGCTATCATGAAGTGCAATTCTAAACAAAACAAAGCAAGAAACACTACATGGCAGTTTGTTGGGTAAAAATTGGTCAACTTAGGCAATTTTTAGGCGAAATCGGGTGGCGTCGCGCGGAATGGGTCTGCGTCGCGGGCGCATGCGGGTTTTGCACGACGGGACCCGATTTCGGGTTATTTCTACTTTTACAAGGAGTTTTAGGGTAATAGAAAATCCTAATATGACTATCTAGCATGATTCTAACTTAATTAACAACTTTTATTACTTAATTTGGGCATGGATTAGCTACAAAATGGCGAAATCGGGTGACGTCGCGTGGAATGGGTCTGCGTCGCGGGCGCAGGCGGGTTTTGCGCGACGGGACCCGATTTCGGGTTATTTCTACTTTTACAAGGAGTTTTAGGGTAATAGAAGATCCTAATATGACTATCTAGCATGATTCTAACTTAATTAGCAACTTTTATTACTTAATTTGGGCATGGATTAGCTACAAAATGGCGAAATCGAATGGCGTCGCGCGGAATGGGTCTGCGTCGCGGGCGCAGGCGGGTTTTGCGCGACGGGACCCGGTTTCGTCAGTTTTGCTACTTAAACATATTTTCATATTCGAATTTAGGTCAGTCTTACACAAAATTTTATATTTATGGAGAAAAACTTAATAATTACATTAGTTTAACAAAATTGCATCCTCAAGGGTATTCCTTGCGGATGCGACGCGCCAAGTGTATATCCTTGGGCATCAGGGTCACCCTCTTCGCATGGATTGCGCAGAGGTTTCCCTCTTCGAACAACTGGGTGAGCTCGGCCTCAGCGGCTACTTGCAACACCCGAGTTGTGAGCGACGTCACCCTATAATCGGTGGCGTACTCCTGCATTACCTCCCGCATGAGCCGCTCAAACGGCGCCTTCCTAATCAGGAGATTAGTGCACCGTTGAAAGTGCCTAACCAGAAAAAACTTCGGTCGCAGGGAATTAGGTCCATGGTGGACCTTCTTCAGCTTCTCGGGTTGTAGCGGCGGCTTGGCCGCTTCTTTGGTGGCGGCCCCTCCACGCGGTAAGGGTTGGACGTTTTGCCGGCAGTACCAATCATTATACCTCGTCCACTGACGGAGGTATTGTTGGTACGCCTTGAGGCGGGCGCTGTTGGTAAGTGGGTCCTCCTTCAAAGAAGGCTTCATTTCGCCGCCTATACGCTTCTTAACCACCTTAGGTGGCTCGGGCCACACTGGGTAAGGTGGTCTTGGGTCCGCGCCCTCCTCCTGCTCTTCTTCCTCCTCTTCAACTTCATCCGCCTGCTCCTCCTCCTGCTGGGGAGGCTCCTCGATCACGACGGTTCGGCAAGGGCCGTCGTTTCTTCTCTTTGTCCTCCGCTCCTGCCGCCGCAGCTCCTCCTCCCGTTCCCTCTTCTTCCTCGCGGCCCTCTCTTCTGGCCACTCCGCAACCTTCTCTTTACCCTTCTTCTTTGGCGCCGAAGGCCCCGCTTCCTCCACCTGTTGCTGGACTTGCTCTTCCACTTCTTCTTCTACCTGTTCTTCCACCTCGGTGTCTGTGGCCCCGAAGTGGCGAGATTCACCCGTTCTCTGCGTTCCTCCTGATGACGAGCTGCTGCTAGGGCTCTCCTCGGCATCATGAAAGGAGTCTTCGCTGCTGCTACTGCTGCTGGAGTGAGGCTCCTCGTCGCCTGGCTTGGGCCGAAGGTGTTCAGGTACCTTCTTGACATGTCGCCTTGCTGCCTGCGCCATGGAGAGGGTGGGTCTCGGTCCAGGCTTCCTGTAGGTTTGTTTGGTGCGAGCCATATCTTATGGTTCAGAAAATGGGTGACGAAAGGCTGAGCAAGAGAGAGGTGAAGGTGAAGGGTTGGAGAGAGAGAATGAGGTGTCAGATATTTAAAAAGGAGGGTCCCTGGGAATATTCTCCTACCATAATTACCCCTATTTATTAGCCCCCCTTATTAATTACACCATATTTAGTAATTAATATATATATTAAATCTATATTAATTGATATTATGCTTAAATTTCCGAATTTTTCTAATGGTTCGAAGTGCTAATTATGAATTTGCGCCATTTTTCACCTGGGTCTCCGATTGGCATGATTCTTCGACCCATTTTAGGTGAAATTTGATGCAGATGCACAATTTTCACTCCAAATTTACTAGAAGATGAGTTTGACTCACTCAAACCTTCGTCTAACACTTAACCTAAGTCCTGACCCACTACCTAGGAGAAAAATTTTTCCCCCATTTTCGCGGTTCAATGGTGGAAATGTTTATTTCACACCCCTATAGGCCTGTTAGACTACTTCATGGTTATGGTCAGTACTAGTTCTTGGTCAACCAAGAACATCGCTCTGATACCATTGTGATGCTCCCTGCTAAACATACGGCGCCCAGCCGTACACTCGGCAGGAAATCCCCCATCCGGCTCTACAACCGCGACGGGCCCTTCGTCTACCCCAAGACTCGAGGTGACCCTTAGTGCGGGAGGGAACACGAAGGTGTCTTGGCGCCGCCCTTCCCTATGGGCTCCTATAACAAATGAAGCGATAACACGTCGTAACTAGCATCAAACATATACAAATACTACCTCAAGGGTAGTGCATCACACATATACCAATGCAAAGATGATAATCACGAACCATAAAACATGAGAGCTCCTACCCCGCTCGGACTCATAAGGAGGATGACCGACCGGGCTAGGCCTCAAGATAGAGCGGCATCGAAGTCATGGCAATGGCGAGGGCTGGCATAGAACAATGGCTAGGGTTGACCACTCCATCCGCCCCTCTGTGCATACTTTGCAGATGGGCTAAATCAGGCTCGCATGACTCTAGCCTTCGGACACGCCAATCCCCGGCATCACCCATCGGGACTACTCCGGGTTGCATCTCCCCGGTCCGATGAGGCGAGGAAGGGTTGCATCTCCCCTTCCCGTGGTCTAGAGGTGCCGCGGGCGGCTAGAGAATCGTGGCGACACACGATTCGTACCCGACTGAACCCCCCAAAACGAGAGCCAAGCCAACACTTGCAGCTCTCGAGAGGCAGGGCAACACCATTGCCCTAGGAGGTGTCGGACCCATGCTCGGCCCACACGAAGTGACCGACCATAAGCTTAGCCCACTATGGGATCCCCCGGAAGCCCCCCACCGGGGGATCCTCCTCCACATTCCCTCTAGCCCCGTTATGTGGTGTTGAGTCATATCATAGCCTCGATAGCCTGGTGGGCTCCTATGCACAGGCCGCATCTAATAGGAACTAAGGGATCTACTCTAGGAGCATACTACATATGGCCCTAGGTCTCTACCCCCCTTCCCAATACAAGAGGAGCAAACATGATCAACCAACATCACATAATCATCACATCATGAGAGTAATCATAAGAAGAACATCTTAACCTAATCATACAAATCTAACTAATAGTTAGGGTTCCTTGATTAGGGTTCAAGATGTTGAATACGGGTTCTAGGATGGCTCTACTCTAGATACAAGATACTAGCATATTTGGAATGCTAATTCCAGATAAGCTATCACAACTACTATCCTACATACCTGCTCCTGAAGCTCTCCCTCCAGATCCGTGTGCCTCCATGGTCTTCGACTCACAAGATGCTGCTCCTACTCCAAGAACGAGTCTACCCTGCTGGGGCTGCTGCACCAGCCTATGCCACAACAAACGATGTTCGAAACGGGGTTTCGAACGAGTAGGTGAGTCTCTGGGTGCTAGGGCTGGAAAGAGGCCTAGGGTTAGGGTTTAGGCGGAGTTAGGAGGGTTTAGGAACCTGGAGAAAGTTAAAAAAATAGGGGAGTCATCCGCGGAGAAAAAACCGAGGAAGTGAATATCTGTGATGGGGGCAGGTAACAATAGAGGAAATGAGAAGGGCCGCATGTAACCCTGTGCTTTTGCTTTAGCTTTAGCTTTAGTGTTTCGTTTTGCTTTGCCTTGCCTTTATAGGTTACTTTTCCACTACTTTATGCTTCAATCTTATGCTTCAGCCCTTCAGTTACGATTACTATAAAGTGTAACAGCATAAGGTCGCAGGAAGTGTTTGAATGATGCGGGGAAACCCGAAATAGTAGAAAATTTTGCCTGTAATGCTTGGTAATGGCTGAATAAGCCAAAAACATGTAATTGCAGATTACCTTTTGAATATAAGACAATTTTGGCGATAAGAGATAGCTATTTTGGTTAGGAGACTAGGGTTCGACTACCGGCTATCCTCAACTATTCTCAATTACTTTAGTTGAACTCCACGAGAGATAGGGTAATATTTTCTAACCTTAACGATTGAGTTAATATATGCTAAAAATATCAAGATAGTAATGTTCTAGATTGCCCCAAGAATGTAGCTTTTCGGCTCTTCGCGGCACTTCTAAGGTAAGACTGATTGAATAGCGAGACACCCCAACACGGCAGATGGCAAAAATAGAGGCGGGTACAGACAAAAGGCAACATGGACATCCACCCAAAAGGCGGGGGGATATAATGGAACAGAAAACGAGAAAACGAGAGAGCAAGAATGTATTCAGAGAGCAGGAAAAGGTGGTAGCATGCAAGATAATAGAATATTGATCAAACAGGATACCAACTCTGTAACGCAGGAACAGGTACAGGTGGCGGATAACGGTAAACCCAAGTACACAGTGTACACAGAGTACAACGCAGGGAATAACAAACAGATGATGACATCGGCAGGAAAAGGTAATAGGTAATGCATTACGGGGACGATTGAAGAAATAAGAGGAAGGATGAGGTTAAAAGAAATAATTGAGACCCCAAAAACAACAAAACGCGGAGGGAATGCATGCAAGAGGAGGGACAGAATGAAAAGGTGAGACGAGCGGACGGACAATCGTGAACAATGGAACAAACAAAGCGTAAGGAGCAATACGGGACAAAGACTAAGTGTGGAAACAGGAGCCCTCCGCCACACGCCAAGATAGCGAGGGCTAGACCCACCAACCGGTCAATCAAGTACCCAAAATCTACAAAAAGGTGAATGCATAAGGTCGAAAAGACTAAATGAGTAAAAGGTGGATGTAATAAGATACGGGGATGAGAGGCCAAACCGCCAGACACCGTGATAGCGAGGGCTAGACCCACCAACTGGTAATCTGGACCACTATAAACTCAAACCATGTGCAAAGTACACGAAACTATGGATCGAAACTAAGAGTAAAAAGTGGGCGGAATAAGATACGGGACAGAGAGGCACAGCCTACGCCGTACACCAGGATAGCGAGGGCTAGACCCACCAACTGGTAACCGCGCCGCTGCAAACTCAAAAGGACGGCGTATACGGCACAGATTACCTGGACAGAGTACATAAATATATAAGTATGGAAGGACGAGATCTCGAATCGCCAACCAATCATTATAGAGAAGGTATGGTATGGACACGCCCGACGAAGGGAGTGGATATTAAATATTGGAAACCGAATAATTAACGGGAATTCCGAGATTCAAAATTCAAAAATCGGGGTTAACGGTGAAAATTTCGAAATAACATACCGTTTGAGGCTACCATATATACTAATGAAGTTTAATACGCAGTAACGGCAAGATACGGGTTGTGGTGAGAACACAAAGCGAGGGATACAAAGAAGTAGCGGTGTAACACGGCTCAAACTATGTATGAAAGCCAACCATAGCCATCCTAAGAGAGCAGAGGCAAGACTAACACCGGCAAAGCCAACAAGATCTCAAGGATTTTCTAGCTCGGATAGACAAGCGGTTGGAGACTAGGTTACCCAACATGGATGCGCCAACACACTAGCTTTAATCGGTCAACCAAAAACAAGGTAGCCATTGCAAGCATGGACGGAGGATAGTAGGAGTGGAAAAGACAAGTTTAAGAAATGCAAATAAGAATGGACGAGATTGAGGAAGAGAAAGCCAAGATCCTGAATAGGTTGGTTGAATTAGAAAAAGGAAATGTTCAATTGAATGCATGGGAGTCCTTTGATAAAATAAAACCGCATATTGTAGAATATGAGGAACAGACTAGAATTAAGCATGACGTTAGGCTCATAGGGATAGCAGAGAAACCTAACGAAGATACATATCAAGTGACTGCAGAGGTGATAGAGGTGGTCTTCAAAGAACACAGGAGCATCATTGTCAAGGCAGTGCGATCAGGACAATGGAGGGGGAGAGCGAGGCACATAAACTTAACACTCAGGGATCGAGCAGCCAAGGAGAGGGTATTGCGGATAGGATCCAGACTAAGAAACGGGATCAAAGTACAGGAAACACTCACGGTAATGCAGAGGCAAGGGTTACACAGAGAGCTGGCCAAGGCCAGAGAACTGAATCAGGCGGGGGTACAGGCGGGGGTCAAAAGCGGCAAGGTATTCTTGCACAAGAGAATACGGGAAATGACAGGAGCGGGACAGGATCCAGGGCTGGGAGTCCAGGAGAAAGGGAGGTTGATAGATCGGGAGACAGAAATGGAGAAGGAGAATACCAGCCCACAGGGGGGCTCCATACAGGTACACGGGAACATAGTGGAGACAACAACAGCACCCGACATGAGTCAACACAAAGGGGAAGGAAGAGGGGGAAAAGGGGACGGCGAAGGCCGAGCAGCACGAGCCGGGAATATGATCCCGACTCCGACCATGAAAACAAGAGGGAGACCAAGAAGAATGGAAAACGTAGCAGAATACACGGACACCCAGAGGGAACAACCGCGAGGGAAAAGACGCTGAAGATATGGTACTGGAACTGCACGGGGTACCCATGGGACGATGGGGAGAGGCTGGAAGGGGCACGCGGTTCTGATATAATATGTCTGGTGGAGACATGGGAGCACAATGTAAAAAGATTACCAGAGGAGGAAGGATACGAACTATTCACGTGTTGGAAGGATAAAAACTTCAAAATTGGAAGAGGGAGCGCAGGATTAGCCTGCTATGTTAAAGATAATGTAGTAAAAAGTGCGTGTATTTTGCAATCTGATGTCAATAAGAGATACATGGTTTTGAGTTTACAGTTAGAAAACAAGATAGAATTAATTTTGATTTTGGCCTATTATCCACCAATTGTGATGATAAGTCGGATTTGCTAGAACTTGGGGAGACCATGATGAAATGGAAAGAACAGGACCAATGATATTAATAGGGGACTTGAACGCTAGAACAGACAGGGACAAAGCACAAATCAATTAACATGGAGGACAATGCATGCACAATGGACAAGCAAGACAAGATCAGAAGAATGGAACAGCAAACAGAGGATGAAAGCGTAAGCCAATGCTAAGGGAGAGCTACTACTTGAGATATGCTCGACCACGAGAGCCATTATAGCCAATGGGGTACGTAAAATGGACGGGTCGGGAAGTACACAAGCCGTAATGCACATGGGAAAAGTATAGTGGACTACGGATAATTGAATGACACCTCAAAGAGAAATGATATCGGGATTCACGCCCGTGGACTCCGGGCCGGTCGGCAAAAGAGAGAGCCACAGACCCATACAGCCTAACACTTATGGGGAAGGATACACCTTTAAAGGTACGCAACAAAGAGACAGAGGAAATTAATGGGAAAATGAAAATACGGGTTTCAAGAAAAAGAAAATAGATGTATTTGTACAATACATTCGGGAAGAAATGGGTAAATGGACATTCAAAATGGGTGAGCTCCATTTTTTTCAAAATGGTTTGGAAAAGTTCTAGACAACAAAAGTCAAGAGTTGGGCAGAGGGGGAAATCGGAGAGCACAAGGACAAAGGCGGGGTTTAGGCCGGATCACTCAACAAATGCACCACTTAGTGACTTTCGTAATAATCGACGTAACGTAATAGAAGCCAAGGGAAGAAAATAATATCTTTGCTTTGTGGATTTTAGGAAAGCGTTTGACACAGTCCCAAGGGAAAAGCTAATACAGAGGCTCATAGATATGCAGCACCAAAGGATATGGGTGGGGGCAATTGCGAGGTTATACTATACCGCGGTATGCGAAAATGGAAGAAGAAGGAAAAGCGATAGATTGTGACACGGGGGTCAAACAGGGGTGCCCACTATCTCCCACATTATTTGGGATATACATAGATGCCCTACAGGAATTTATAGCAGAACAGCAAGGGGACACAGACGCCCCTACCCTAGGGAACACCAAAGTACCCATCATGCTATATGCAGATGACTTGAGCATGATGGCCACAAAGAACAAAGGGATGCACAGGTTACTTAAACTGTTAGAAAATTTCTGTGAGAAGACAGGGTTGACAGTTAATCTCGGAAAAACCAAAATAGTCTTTTTCGGGCAAAAAGGGAGACATAAACCGTTCAGATACTTGGGAACAGAACTAGAAGAATCAACAGAATACAGATATCTGGGATATGACGCACATGGCACAGGAAAATGGGCCAAAGGGGCAGACACAAGATTCCAAGCAGCCATCGGAAGCTACTACAATATGAAAAATTTCTGCAACAAAAGCAGGATAATAAACTGGGAAATTAAATGCTACTTGTTCAGTGCAGTAGTTGCAACTACACAGCTATATGGGGCGGAAGCCTGGGGGCCAGGGCTGACGGAGAAAAAGTGGGAAAAACAGGAAGGGATTTACAGACAATGGCATAAGCAGGAATTTAAACTGAGAACGAATACACCACAAACAACAATAGTATATGAGACAGGGCAAAAACCGATGGAAGTAAGGGCATGGGAAAGGACCATAAGATATCTTATAAGGAGCAATGCAGGCGGGAAACCAAGCAAGCTAGCAAACATTGCGATCAGAGAATCAGCGAAAGCCCACATAATCGAAGGCAACGGGTGGTTCAGGGATGTAGCAATATGGACGAGGAAATTGGGGATGAACTTGAGCGACCTCATCACTGAAGGGGAATGGAAAGACGAGTGGGCGGACAGAGCCACGCACACATGGCTGCATAACCACACGGGCCCCAAGACAATGTGGCTTATGATGGTTTTAATCCGGGACAACAGATAGGGCAACAGATGTACCAGGACGACATAATAGGAAAAGCCAGAAGAGACACTCTAGCAAGATTCAGAATGGGAAGTCACGAGCTGAGGATTGAAAAAGACAGATGGCGAGGGATAGAGAGAGAGGATCGAATATGCAGAATCTGTGACAAAGGGGAAGTGGAAGATGAGAATCATATGCTAAATGACTGCCCGGTATATGAAAGCATCAGGAATAAGTACAGAAAGATAGGGTGGGGTCAGCCCGTACACATCATAATGACAAAGTCAGAAACAAGGAGGGACCTGGCAGACGCAATACGGGAGATGACGGCCAGGCACAGAGAAGAACACAAAGAAAAAGGGTTTCTGTTATGAACGCCAGAGAGGCGCAACATAAACACCCTGAAAAAAGCTCAGCTCAAAGCTGATTGATAACGACGCGCCCGTGCACGGCCATGAAGCCGATCCAAAGCTGGGTGCCGGTATTAATAGAGAAAAGTCAAGCCTTCAGAAAAGGCTACATTGTAAATCAGCATGATGTGCTAGTAGCACCCGTAAGGGAGCTCGCCCATGCTACATAAGTCCACGGGCCTCAGGGTACAAGGGACAATAATGTATCTATCTATCTATCTATCTATCTATAAGTTAGGTCCACTTAGGATGCCACGTGGCACCAATCGGGTGAGTCCTGTGTGGCGGGTGCCCAATAGGTTAAGGCCACGTGGATAATGGTCTAAACCTATGGTTGGCTAAGTTATAAGAATAACTTGGCCATGCCCCCTAGTGCCACAATCTATGGTATACAAGGCTATGAAGCTAGACTTGTATAGTGACGGATCCAGGAATATACGTATTTATGGCGTATATTCCCCTGGACCGTCACAGGTTGAGGGATTGCTACTTATTGCAGAGTTCTTCATCGACGTTTCATCGGCGCTTTCTTATCTCTCAGCAGTATCCATGGCTCCCACCCTTCCCCCCCTTAAAATTGTTATTTATATGTTCATATTTGTTAAATAATTGTCGCGTGGCACGCGTGACCAGCCCCTCACTTTTTCGAGGTGTAAATGTTGTTTTTTTGTCGCGTGGCACGCGTGATCAGCCCCTCGCTTTTCGAGGTTTTTTCTCTATTGGTTTTTCTGTTGGTGATGTGCAGGTCCAGGGGTGATGCACGACTTCGGTATTCTATGTGGAGCGTGGGTTTTTTTGTGGGAGCGTTTAGCAGCCCTGCGTTGTCCAAGCCCCTTGCCGAGATTTTATCGCTAGGGTTTTTCCTCGAATCGGGATGTTGTTGTGTTCATGCGAGTCGCAGTGCAAGAATGCTTAAGAGGGTTGGAGAGTGTCTCCAAAGATTTACCAATAAAGAATCTAACTTGATAAAAGGTTCTGTAGATTTCATTATACGTCTGTTTATGCTACAAATAATCCACCTTATGACATCGTTGGCAAATCAGCTCCAGCTCAAGATGTTCACATTCAGACCACTCAGATGCTCAAGATGTTTATGCACTCTTATTTTATACGAACTTTTAGCAAATTTATTTGTGATTTCTCAATCTAATTGTGATATTTCTGCAGCAATCAAGAACGGAGTTCCTATTGGACTGACCGTAAGTGTGTGGCCATTACATTTAGACAATGATGCTCTGACCGTGCTGCATGTTGATGCAAAATGTTTTTTTATAGGTGCATGACTTCAATGTTGTTCCTTGGGGTATCTGGACAGAAAATGGTAGAAGCCTCATGTTTGTGTTGATTATCTAGCTCCAAATATCATCTAATATCTTCTGCATTTTGCAATAGTGCAAAAAGTTCACAGGAAATTATATAAATCATGCAAGCTCTTGACTTCAAAAGAAACAATAAGCGTCGTTTGTAACCACTGTTACTATCTTATGCAAAAACCTGTTTGACAAATGATTATTAATCCGCTCAGGCATTTGCATAAGAAAATAAAACATAATCCTTTACTGCATATCTTCGAACAGACAATCCTCCAATATTCCACAATCGACAATCTATCACAAATGTGACGTGGTATACGTATAAATATATTGACACGTCACCCAGTACTGATACGCCACCATGGGGTATGGTAACCTAGGGGGTTGACTTAAAAGGGATTAAATTAGCTATGCTAATTTAATTATTAAGGATAATAACCTATACTTAAGGAACTCATATTTAAAAGGCATAATTAAGTTAATTATGGTTTGGGAAGGCGCCACGTGGTCACCATCGATTGGCTAACATGGTAATGCTAATTGAGACCAATAAGGTGGATCACCACCCCCATATCAGCCACTATTCACCTTGAGCAGTGGAGCGCCACCCTTGTGACCAGAACTGAGTGCCACCTTGAGCAGTTGGACGCCACCCTTGTGACCAGAGCTGAACACCAAGACCGAGAAGATGGAAATCCCCAATGATAACGGGTCCAGCAGAAACACAGGTGGGTGGCTAGTGTAGTTGTGAATTCTAGGATAGCGCCCCTGTTGGGCACATGTTGGGTTGGTTGTCTGTTCTCTCTGTGTTTATACTCGTAGGAACTAACCCTTGATTGTAAAGGTAAGTTCGTTCTCTTTATATTCTGATTCTGGGATTGTTTTCAAAGGATGGATTGATGGTTCTTTGCCTAGTATTATTCTGGAAATGGGGGAATTAAGGGGGGGTAGAGACCTCTGAGCCCATTTATTGTAGTATGCTCCTAGATAGAGCCCTGTATTATCCTGTTAGATGCGGCCTGTGCACAAGAGCCCACCGGGTCATAGATGCTATGGACTGGCTTAGCACCAGACAAGGAACACAGTGGTGAAGTGGAGGTGGGGTCTTGCATGAACATAAAAGGCTCCTGAGACTCCTACAGTGGGCTAGGCCTGATAGCCGGTCACGTAGAGGGCCGGGTATGGGTCTGACACTCCCTGGGTGTAGAGGTGTGACCCGTATATGGGGCACCTTGCACTTTGAGTAGATTTAGGGTGAGTAAGTCGGGTACGGATGCGGGGGTCGCTGATGCGGCACGTATTCTCTAGCTCACCCATGGAACCACTGTGATTCTGGAAGGGGACGCTTCCCTGACCTGCCTCATCGGACCGGGGCTTCATGAACCCTGGAGTAGGCTCAGCAGGGTGATGCCTCGAGCCTGCGTCTCCGGAAGGCTATAGCGAAGCCATAGCGTGAATTGACCCATCTGCAAAGTGTGCACAGGAGGGGCGGATGGAGTGGACAACCCTAGCCGATGTTCTATGCCAGCCAACGCCAGGTTATACCTCTGTCTGCTGATCTCTTGAGGCCGAGCCGTCAGTCTATCCTCACAGGAGTCTGAACCGGGGTAGAACCTGGGGTTTGGGGTGTTTTCTTAGGTTTAGATGCATATTCTTTGCCGTTGGTATTTGGATGGATGTGCCACCCTTCGTGGTGGTTATTTATATGTGATTTATGCTGTGTGCTAACCCTTGTATTCACGCTTCCGCGACGTAGGCGCCCATTGAAGGCGTGGGCCGAATGACCCCTC
Organism: Isoetes taiwanensis; assembly: GCA_021234155.1. Classification (NCBI taxonomy): domain Eukaryota; kingdom Viridiplantae; phylum Streptophyta; class Lycopodiopsida; order Isoetales; family Isoetaceae; genus Isoetes; species Isoetes taiwanensis. Next base: position 17,248,151 of record JAJEKV010000021.1, on the reverse strand, counting down.
TGTGTCCTTCACTTGAGCGTCTTATTATAGACGGCCCGAGTTAGACGGAGGGCCTTGCTTATGGCAAGTCGGTTGCCATGGGAGGGGAAAGTCCCCGTATGTATACGGCCGGGGGTCGTATATGTTCTGGGAGCGTCACAGTGGTATCAGAGCCGTGATTTTGGTTACTCGAAATCATAGCACTGACTAAACCCTAACTCGCTAGTTCGGTAGTTAGGAGAGAGAGTTTAAGCAAGAGTGATTGTTTAAGTCTTTGATGTTTGATTTAGTGCTAGGTTAATGTAATAGACTGTAATTCCTTAAGAAGTCTGGGCCGACTGGAAGACCCAAGTTTCGAAGAGCTATAACATTTTGTAGGTAGCTCGGATGAAGGCGAAAATGGCTCCAATGGATCGGGCACCTCTCAAATACCCTAGGGGGCACGTCTCCCGAGGTCAAAAAGACAACAGGCCGCCGAAAAATGAAAAGGGGCGCTGCTGTACTCAGAGGTGTTTCTTTTGAAAAATAAAAGCCGTATAAGCAACGCAGCGCCCCATACGGTCGCGCGTATTTTTATACGCGTCCGTTTAAAAATTTTTATAAAAAAAAATAATATTTTTTTGAAAATTTTAATAAAAAGTTAAAAGTTAAAATTTAAATTTTGAACCATATTTTCGGACTTGTGCTTTCTCTGAGCGCCCTTTTCCGCCATAGCCGCCGGACTTAAGCTCCAAACCCGCCATAGCTGACCTCCACGCCTCCCTTGCATCTGCCCTACGCCTCAGCGCCCTTATTTACTCTTGAGTGCCGTCCACCCTTGCCTGAGCGCCTCACCTTCCTCCTCCCTTGCTGTTCTTTGCTAGTATAACCATGATGCGCTTTAAGCTAACCGTGGACTTGAAGAAGTTGAGCGTATTCCAGCTATTTGCCGCGCTAGTCGAGCATCTTGCCGACGAAGACCCTATGATAGATACCATTCTTAATCTTTTCGTCAAGCACTTTGTCGAGGGCCGAAGAGTCCCCTACCCTATCTTCCATTTCAACGAGCGCTTTCTTATCAAGTTGAATGAAGTCGACCAGGCCTACACTCTCGTGGAGCAGCCGGATCGTGCATGGGCTGTGGTTAAGTTTTACCCCTCGCCAGGACCAGATGAAGACCCTGCCGAGCTTATTCGGGATGAAGCCCAGAGGATCATGCATCTTGCGAGAGTGGAAGACTTGCAGCAGATAGCCAGTGCACCACCAGACATAAGGATGGACCGCTTCTATTACTTGGGAAAGGGTCGTATACTTACATACCAAGAATACTTTAATCTTCCTACCTTTTCTTGGAATGAAGGCCTTAACAGCTTCATTTTTGAAAACGTTCCGCCAAGGTTTAGCCAATGCCACCTGGAATCCATCCAAGAAGACATGCGGGCACGGCCGGACCGGTACCATACTGAGATTGCCCGGCGCACACATCTGGATAGAGAGGCCAGGGACGAAGAGAGAGAGCGGCTCCAAAAGGAAGGGGAGGACCTTCATAGCCAGCAGAGCGAGAATCAGCAGGGGGATCAGCAAGATTACCAGCAGGTGGATCAGCAGCAGAACCTTGATGTTGACCAGCAGGACCTAGGTGCAGCCCAGAACGTTAACCCCCAGGAAAACCCGGACATGCCTGGCGACGTGAACCAATCGGCAGACCCACAGGGAAATCCCACAAAGAGGCAGCAATGGGAGCGGGGTAACCGAACCCTGAAGAGGAAGAAAACTAAACCCGTGAAGAGTGGGGTACACTATAAGACCCGACTGCAGCTGGATGCAACCATTGCCAAGAAGACATCGGCTCAGAGACGGGAGCACATTGTCCAGCGGACAAAGCATCCTTCAACAGGCGGCAAATCCATTCCGTCGCTTAAGGCGACCCTCAAGCCGCGGAAGCCCCATAGGTTTCGGCCCGGCACGGTAGCTCTTCGAGAGATACGTAAGTATCAGAAGACTACCGAGCCATTGATCCGCCGGCTTCCCTTCCAGCGGCTTGTACGGGAGATCGCCCAGGACTTCAAAACCGACCTAAGGTTTCAAGCTTTCGCGGTTCTCGCCCTACAGGAGGCTGCCGAGGCTTATCTAATTGAACTTTTGAGCGACGCCAACCTTTGTGCCATACACGCAAAGAGGGTCACTATTATGCCCAAGGACCTTCACCTGGCACGAAGGATCCGAGGGGATTTTAGATGATTAGGCGACCGTCTTTTTTTTTTCCCCTTGTAAAAATTTTTGTAGCGTATTCATGTACTAGTCCCATTTTTGGGGTTGTGAATATAAAAATAATTTTCTTCTTGGAAATATATTATTAAGTAAATAATAATTTTTAATAATAATTTTGGGGAAACGTGCCAAAAAGCATAAAACCCCTTTCTGACCATTAGGGTTTCATTTTCCTTTTTGCTTCAGCGCCTTCTTCCTCCTCCTTTACGCCTTCACTCCTCATGGCTCGCCCAACCCTGCAGCAGTGGTATTTGGACGGAGAGCATTGGGACCCTGCGGTTCCCTTTGATCTTCTTCTCCCCTACCTGCTTCAGCAGGTAGATCTTATCTCCAACATGCAGGCCCATCCAGATTATGCTGCTTTCCTTCAGTTCTATTGTGAGGAGATTGTACATGCATGCGTTTACAATGAAGACGATGAGCAGCTCTATCTTGACTTTCACACCCTGCACCAGATGTTAGGGGGTGATGAGCATGGCCGCAACGTCATCAAAGGCATCAGACGGCGAGGGACCGACCTCCCTATTGTTACAATAGATTGGGAAACTTGTTTTGAGGCCCGATTTGCACTGGCCATTATCATGGACCAGTACATAGAGGATGAGGAGATTCCTGCTGAGCATTCTTCTACGCCTCTACCCCCTGACCCGGAAGATGACGAAGTCGTCGACGAGCAGGATTTTGTAAGGTGGAAGGAACTTGCCACAGAAGCCCCTGCTAGCCGACAGAAAGCCCTCAAGCTCGAAGGGTTAAACCTTCTTCCTACTGTACTCTTGAATAACCAAGAGTACCTGATTTTTGAGGATATCATGTGGGCCTACCGCGTTCTTACTGGGATCCGCCGCAAGAAAATAGAGATTCTCTATGACCTTGCGGAGTATTGCCAAGATGACTTCATCGACTTCACCACACCGGTGGTGCAACCCGCACAAGTAGAGAGCCTATTGGCATATCAGTCCGAAGAGCAAGAGCCCGTTGAGACTCTTCTGTCACTTCGTCAGTTCTTACTGAGTGACACACCCCAGCCTCCAGAAGAGCAGTTTGCGGCCCCGACACGGCCATCTCTCTCGGATCCGCCTTTGCAAATCACCATGGGAGAGGTGGATCAGGACGAGGAAGACCTTTGGGACACCAAGGTCAGCCTTAAGGATGACAGGGAAGAAGAAGAGGAGGAGAAACTCCCCATCAATTTGGAAAAGGAAACGGAGACCTCCACCGACCCTCAGGTTAGGGCAATGGGCAACCATGTGGCCCGATTCTTTCTCTCAGCCTTCCGCCAAGGAGAGGTGCTATTTTTCTCCAAGAACCTAGGGCTTTCTTCTGAAGCTTCTTGGTGGGCGCTCCGAGCCATATCCACTTCAGCGGGCCATAAGAAGATTGATTATCACGTCACCACCATTACTTTGGTCCGTAGAGATTTGGCTATAGCCGCATTGGGGGACGTGGCGGGCTGCGCCAACATGCGCCTCCTTGTGGCGGCACCTCTGGCTACTTGCTTACCACCTGAGGCAGCAGCTCGAGCCGCCCTTTCTGCTAGCCCTAGCGCCACTTTGATGCGTTACCGTCCACCTCCTCAGGCAATGGACGAAGACGAGGGACCTAGCTCCTAAATAATTGTATTATGTATTTTGCATTTGAAATAACTGTAAAATTTTCATTGGCAATGTCTTAAGTCATGGTTATCACTCGGGATGTGTTATCCTTTATGATTACTGTCTATTGTATCAATCAATACATGATGCCAATATAATTTTGAATCAGTCTCTTCCATGACGAGTCATTATGCCTCCTGGAATTGTTGGTACTATATACTCACTCCGCCGTTTTGCAGAAGAAACACTAGAGGAGTACGAAGAGAGGATCACAGACCAGATATTGAGGGATGACCAAGGACCTCCTGAACAAGATTACGGCCAAAGATACGGCGAGTATCCGGAACGAGAAAGTGGAGATGAGATGGAGGAACCTGGAGAGCCAGAAGAACCTTATGACCCAGACAAGGGGATGGAAATAGTTACCCTCCTCCGGGAACGAGCTTTCGACGACCTGAAATGGACCCTTTGCCGCACTTGGGACTATTGGAATATGTCCAGACATGAAGCCTTCGAGGATGCCAATGACCACCTGTGGCAAATCTTCTACGCTCTAAGGAGGCTTTTCAATTTTCTCATTATTAGCCCCACTTGGGATTATCAACCCGTTATCATCCAGGCTTGGGCACGTTACAAGCTCGTCAGAGCTGTGCGTGAGAGTGTGCGCTATTCCGTCATGTATCCCTTTGCAAACTCCTAAGCCGGATCTTCCAGTTTTGTGTTCCTATGCTTCAGTATGACTAAGGAAGTGGCCTGTATCAGGTCCACGTATGTATTATATAACTATAAGTTTATAACTACTTTCAGTGTGAAGTTCTTCGATGTAACAGTTACTTCGCCTATAATTAAAATCTTCCGTCGTTTTTCGTGTTCATGTTGTTTCTCGACATTACCCAAAATGAATTTTCTGTGAGACTTAATGTTACTGCAATTTTGCTTATATCATCTTATGTTTAATATAGACGGCACACGCAACGCCGCTTGGCAGACACCCTCGAACGCCAGTCGGTTAACACCGGAACAAGAATTGATGTTGATGAAAAGACAGCTAGGCGAGTTACAGGCCTATGTGTTTCATGCTAACCCCCCACAGCATGTACAAGAGGACGGACTGGAGTTACCTCCGTTGCCGCCTAGTCCATCTACACAGCAGCCGTCCCCACCACAAACCAGCTCTCTACCTGCGCGAAAGAGGCCCCACTCTAAACGCCGATGGAGCTCCTCCAGAGACAGTGCCACCTCTTCAAAATCTGCCACTTCAGTGTCAACTGAATCGTCCGCATCATCTGGCGGATTGAATGCCGAATCCTGGTTGGACGAAATGAAGGAGTTCGGAAGGTCCTATGGCATGACAGAAAAGGATACAGGAAAGGTTGCCACCACAAACCTTACCGGAGCTGCCCGTATTTGGTGGAAGGGCTATGCCAGAGCCAAACATCTGGACAGGAGTAGATGCAACTTCAGAAAGTTTGCCAAGGCCTTCAAGTCGCATTATGTGCCCCGTGCACACAAATGCCAACAGATCCAGACTTTCTACAGGTTGGAGCAGAAGAGTATGTTCGTACAGGCTTACACGGATGAGTTTATGCGCTTGAGGCTGTATGTACCTGGTATGAATGAGAAAAGGGCAGTGGAAGGTTATATTGAGGGATTGGCACCATCAATCAAACGGATGGTTAAGGCCATAGACCCGAAATCAGTTGCAGAGGCCGAGGCTAAAGCATTGAGCCTCGAGGAGGACACATCAAGGAATCAGTATCCGCGTCCTGCTCCTTACTCGCAGCCACGGCCGTCCACACCTTACAAACCCCGCTCACCAAGTCCGGGGCCCTCTCAGCAGAACTCTTACGGCCGCCAGGAGAAGAAAGTCGCCTTTAGCACGCCAGATAAGCAGAACAATGCCGGTAAGAAAGTTCGGAACCTCTTACAGGGTGAAAGCATGTTAGGGCCTACATAAAAAATTACCAAAAAGGTACTTTTTTGTGTACTTCTGTGCAAGTACATAATTGTATTTTAAAGTACCTAGACTACAAGATTGACTAAAAGAAATTGTGTTATGTTCAAGAGTAGTAGTACATACATGTTGTAAGGTACTTTGTGATCTCAAGAAGATGTTAAGAACTCAAATATACCATCATCTTTGACTACCCAGAGTATTTTCCAGGTAGTTTCCAAAACATGTAGGCCCTAACATGCTCTTACCCTACAGTCCATTCCTAAAGAGGCTAGAGAACAGCTCCGCCGAGAATGCTACAGGTGTATGAGGCCTGGACACTTCATGCAGAATTGTCCATATGTTACCCAGACTGCCCAGCTGGCCATGGCCGACCTCGATTGGGACGATCTTGAGTCAACGTTACCTGCTGATGAGGACGCTCCCGAGTACATTCACGGTGCGTCTCATATCCTTGGAGCTATAGAAACCGGCAATGCTGAAAGTCAGCCTGCTGTCATTTCCACCATAGGCCAAGTAGACAGTAAGCCTTTCGTAATTCTTATGGATACGGGGAGTACACATAATTTTGCTTCTCCTAGAATGGCCCAAGTCCTACAACTGGAAACCCTAAGGTCACGACCGAGGCCTGTCACTTTAGCCAGTGGTAAGGTTAGACATACTCATGGTCGTCGCATCAATCTTAAGATGCAGTTGCCCGGCGCACCAGTTGCTATGGGTGCCGAGTTAATGGATATTGACAAATACGACCTCATTGTTGGTATGGAATTCCTGGCATCTGCAAAAGCCAACATAGACTGCGAGAAGAGAGAAGTTACCTTCAACGCAGCTAATGGAGCCCGCGTAACTATAAAAGGTGAACCATTCAACCCTATCATGCAGTCTATGTCCATCCGACAGTTAGATAAAGCTGTACGCAAGCAAAAGCTCCTCTGCGTTATCAGCCTTGCTTCCATTGAGTCAGATGCTAAGCAAAATCAAGTAATCAATACCTTGCCACGGGGGATTGCCAGTATTCTCCGCGAATTTAGTGATATGTTCCCAGACGAGATCCAGAAGCTTCCTCCTTTTAGAAGGGTAGAATGTGAGATAGCTTTAGAGCCAGGTACTAAGCCTACCAGCAAGGCCCCGTACCGTATGAGTCCCCCAGAGTTGGCAGAGCTTAAGAAGCAACTTCAAGAGCTACTAAACCTAGGTTTTATTCGACCTAGCGTTTCGCCCTTTGGCGCTCCTATTCTTTTTGTAAAGAAAAAGGACGGCTCCTTGAGAATGTGTATTGATTATCGGCAACTCAACAAGCATACCATCAAGAATCGCTATGCTTTGCCTAGGGCAGATGATCTAATGGATCAGTTGCAAGGAGCCAAGTATTTTTCAAAGATTGATCTTCGCTCCGGATATCATCAGATAAGGATTAAAGAGGAGGACATCTATAAATCTGCTTTTCGCACTAGATATGGGCATTATGAGTTTACCGTTATGCCTTTTGGATTAACTAATGCCCCCGCAACCTTTATGCGGTTAATGAATGATGTTTTCTGACAATACTTGGATGATTTTGTTGTTATTTTCTTTGACGACATTCTCATCTATAGTAAGACTCTTGAGGAGCATGAGAAACATCTTAGACTGGCTCTACAAAATCTTAGACGTCATCAGTTTTTTGCCAAGTTCTCTAAGTGCAAGTTTGCCACTCCAAAGGTTGATTATTTGGGCCACGTCATTTCCGCAGAATGGATTGCTACAGATCCGGCAAAGATAGAGGCCGTAAGGGAATGGCCTATTCCAGGAAATGTCTCCGAGGTCCGAAGTTTCTTGGGATTAGCAGGATACTATCGAAAATTTGTAAAGGATTTTGCAAGGATTGCAGCACCTCTTACAAATCTTACAAAGCATGAGAAGGTGAAGGATTGGATGGAGCACTGGAAGACTAAGGTTCAGGGAAGTTTCCAGCAGCTTAAAGATGCCTTAACGTCAACACCCGTTCTCACGTTGCCCGATCCTGACAAGGATAAACTAGTGGCCACAGATGCCAGTCAAATTGCCACTGATGGAGTCCTAATGCAGGAGGGGAGGGTTATTGCCTATGATTCAAAGAAGATGAACGAGACAGAACAGCGATATCCTACCCATGATCAGGAATTGTTAGCTGTTGTTCGCGCCTTGCGAATATGGAGACACTACCTCCTTGGTAGAAGATTCCAGTTGGACACGGATCACCAAAGTCTCCGTTATTTATCCACCCAACCGAATCTCAACCTCCGTCAGAGGAGATGGATGGAATTTCTCGAAGAATATGATTTTGAGATCATGTATAAGCCTGGCAAGCACAATGTGGTTGCGGATGCATTGTCACGCCATCCCTTGGTAACCCGAACCCATTGTAATGCAATTTCACCAGTGAGTTTGGGAAACAGATACAACACACCTTGGCCACGGATCCCGAGTTCTGTGAAATTTGGAGTAGTCTGAGTAAGGAGGCACGCACAGATAAAGAACGCGAAGCTTTCCGTTTATATAAGAAAGAGGGCAATTTGTTGTATCACAAGGATAAGTTGTGTGTACCTCAGACTTCCGGAGTGCGTAAGTTAATCCTCCATGACACACACAACAGCCCTATAGCGGGACATGCAAGGTTTATGAAGACCTACTTTAAGATCCGCTCTAGTTATTTTTGGCCTTCGATGAAGAAGGATATTGCTAAATACATTAAGCAGTGTCAGGTGTGTCAGCAAACCAAGGCTGAGCAATTAAGAGTTCCAGGAGAGTTGCAACCTCTGGATGTGCCCAACGCAAAGTGGGAAGTCATAACCATGGATTTTATTGTGGGTCTTCCACGAACTCTCCATGGATATGATGCACTAATGGTGGTCGTCGACAAATTGTCGAAAATGGCTCACTTCTTGCCATGCCGTACCACCGACACCGCCTTTGACACCGCCTTGCTTTTTGCAAAGGAGATCTTCAGGTTGCACGGAATGCCACGGGTTATTGTATCTGACAGGGATCCCAAATTTGTAAGTGCATTCTGGAAAGATTTCTTCGCCACCATCCAGACCAAGCTTGCTATGAGTACAGCCTATCATCCTCAGACGGATGGTCAGACATAGCGTACCAATCGTATTATAGAGGATATGTTAAGAAGTTATGTGTGGAGTAAGCAATCCCAATGCGCTGACTATATTTATCTGGTCGAGTTTGCCTACAACAGCTTGGAACAGGAGTCTTCCAGAATGTCACCCTTTATGATAAACTATGGTTATCAATGTCTTACTCCAGACACCTGGCATAACCCTGTTTCTAAAGTGGAGGTCTCTCAACAACTCCTTTTGGAAATGCAGGCCTTGGTTGAAGAAGTTCGTGGTTACTTGTTAGCTGCACGCAGTCGTCAGAAAAGTGTAGCGGATAAACATAGAACCCCACGAGTCTTCCAGGTGGGCGAATCGGTTTGGCTTAAGATCAAAGTGAAACAAGCCAAGCTTAAAATTGGTAACTGCAAGAAGTTGGCACCCAGATGGGCCGGACCGTTCAAAATTACTGAGCGTGTTGGAGAGCAGGCTTATCGCTTGGATCTGCCGCCCCGCTTGAAGATCCACAAGGTCTTCCACGTGAGTCTTCTGAAGCAACACACCCCTGATCCAGAGGAGGTTTTGGAAACCCCAACCCTCCTGGAAATGACAGAGGAGCAGCTAGAGATAGTGCCTGAAGCTCTCCTTGATCGAGCTTATAAACAGACCAGGAGGACTCAAATGTTGCAATACTTGGTCAAGTGGAAACACTTGCCAGTGGAGGATGCTACGTGGGTGATGGAAACAGACCTTGAGAAGCACTATCCGGACTTCATGCGCGAATCTCAAGACCGCACCATCAACGATGCTATCAACCCTGCTCCCGGCGGTAAGCTTGAAGGCTTCATTCGCCGAGAATCAGGCAGTAGAGGGGTAGATGCATCATAGTTGACAACAGTTACTGATGATGGGATCACCTTCGTGTTCCTTAGGACGTGGTGGACTGTCAATGTGGACACGACCGCGAACTGCTTGTAAAGCATGTAGATGATAGCCGCATTCATCTTGCCTATAATAGGAACTTGACCATTCCTTACGCCGCAATGAATTGCGAACCATAGGCATGATAGGTTCCTTGTAGATAAATTTTCTTTTATTTCTTCTAGGGGGTGGACCCTTCAACCACAACCTAATTATTTTATCTATACAGACTGATATATTGACATGTGCAGGCCAGTGAGCAGTACGTGACCTGCCCATGTTAGAGGGTTGCTGATGGCCCGAATTCTTCACTTTATGTTGTCTACATGTTCTGTTTGTTGTTCCACTGATGTTGGTATTGGACTTTGGTCCTTGCACTTTTTAATTATGATAATCATGTGAACTGCACTTTGGTGCTTAAACTGTTGTAAACTTTGAAGTTTTAATATATTACCTTCTGAAATAAGGAATTTCCTTCCTTCATAATGTCATTTACTATATTTGTATCTAACCCCAATGCTGAGGACAGCATTAATTCTAAGGAGGGGAGAATGTGACGTTTCAAGTATTTATACGGTATACGTATAAATATATTGACACGTCACCCAGTACTGATACGCCACCATGGGTTATGGTAACCTAGAGGGTTGACTTAAAAGGGATTAAATTAGCTATGCTAATTTAATTATTAAGGATAATAACCTATACTTAAGGAACTCATATTTAAAAGGCATAATTAAGTTAATTATGGTTTGGGAAGGCGCCACGTGGTCACCATCGATTGGCTAACATGGTAATGCTAATTGAGACCAATAAGGTGGATCACCACCCCTATATCAGCCACTATTCACCTTGAGCAGTGGAGCGCCACCCTTGTGACCAGAACTGAGCGCCACCTTGAGCAGTTGGACGCCACCCTTGTGACCAGAGTTGAACACCAAGACCGAGAAGATGGAAATCCCCAATGATAAGCGGGTCCGCCAGGAAACAGGTGGGTGGCTAGTGTAGTTGTGAATTCTAGGATAGCGCCCTGTTGGGCACATGTTGGGTTGGTTGTCCGTTCTCTCTCGTGTTTATACTAAGTAGGAACTAACCCTTGATTGTAAAGGTAAGTTCGTTCTCTTTATATTCGATTCGGGATTGTTTTCAAAGGATGGATTGATGGTTCTTTGCCTATTATTATTCGAAATGGGGAATTAAGGGGGGTAGAGACCTCTCGAGCCCATTTATTGTAGTATGCTCCTAGATAGAGCCCCTGTATTATCCTGTTAGATGCGGCTTTGCGTGCACAAGAGCCCACCGGGTCATAGATGTTATGGACTGGCTTAGCACCGGCACAAAGGAACACGGTGGTGAAGTGGAGGTGGGGTCTTGCCACGAACATAAAAGGCTCACGAGACTCCTGATGGGCTAGGCCGATGGCGGTCCGTCGTGAGGGCCGGGTATGGGTCCGACACTCCCTGGGTGTAGAGGTGTGACCATTATGGGGCACCTTGCACTTTGAGTAGATTTAGGGTGAGTAAGTCGCACGGATGGGGGGCCGATGCGCACGTATTCTCTAGCTCACCCATGGAACCACCGTGGATTCGGAAGGGGACGCTTCCGACGACGCCTCATCGGACCGGGGGCTTCATGAACCTGGAGTAGGCTCGGCAGGGTGATGCCTCGAGCCCTGCGTCTGGGAAGGCTATAGCGAAGCCATAGTGTGAATTGACCCATCCGCAAAGTGTGCTGGGAGGGGCGGATGGAGTGGACAACCCTAGCCGATGTTCTATGCCGATAGCTAACGGGTTATACCTCTGTCTGCTGATCTCTTGAGGCCGAGCCGTCAGTCTATCCTCACAGGAGTCTGAACCGGGGTAGAACCTGGGGTCTGGGGTGTTTTCTTAGGTTTAGATGCATATTCTTTGCCGTTGGTATTTGGATGGATGTGCCACCCTTCATGGTGGTTATTTATATGTGATTTATGTTGTGTGCTAACCCTTGTATTCACGCTTCCGCGACGTAGGCGCCCATTGAAGGCATGGGCCGAATGACCCCTCTGTGTCCTTCACTTGAGCGTCTTATTATAGACGGCCCGAGTTAGACGGAGGGCCCTGCTTATGGCAAGTCGGTTGCCATGGGAGGGGAAAGTCCCCGTATGTATACGGCCGGGGGTCGTATATGTTCTGGGAGCGTCACAACAAAGAGATATTGAATGTCTGCAAATCCCTTGATGTTCGGAATGACCTCAAAGCAATGCATTGATGTGCTCTTATTTTAAAAGACGATTGATGGAATTTGGCAAAGAGATATGGATTTATGAATGAGGGTTGGAGCATTGTATTCTCTTAAAATTTTATGCAATAATCAAAGAACTCAAACCCCCTATTTATTTCTCCACATGTAGGGCTATTCATATATTTGTGAATTTCTTTTGACTTACATACTCTAGAAAGGATTGTTGAATTTAATAATAAAAATTGAGATTTTATTCACATATATATTGGGATAAAAATAGCTTATTGCCATTTTGATATTCGATGTAAAGGAGCCCTCTAGAAGAACTCCTTAGGGAAGATTGAACACCTAAAGAGTTTGTGAGTTTTTTACTCCAAATGTAGATGCAAAGCTAGACGAAGAAGGAAAACGAGTATGGCATGTTCCTTTGATGATGAAAGAAATAGGAACAAAGCATATAGATCTTCGTCTCATAAGTTTTAGAATCAAAGCTCTAATCTTTGATTTTTATTGTCGGTCCAAAATTTACACATGGCAATTTTTTAGGCAGAGCAAGTGCGATAACGAATCCCAATCTCCTAAGGAAGCTTTTGAATCTAAAGTCTAAACGCAAAGTTTGAAGAGTCTATGCTTAAGAAAGACAATTGCTTAGAAAAGAGAAATACCGGAAGATAGCAAACATATTTTGAGTGTAAAGCTAACAGTGCAAGTGTCACTTACACAACTTTTGCTCCTTAAGATGTTCTCAACTTAAATCCACCCTGTTTATCACTTTTCTTAATTTATGCACGATAAAAGCCCAGCAACGCTGGGCACTTTTTCTAGTATAGAATTGTAAATATATCTATTTAAACTCAAAATTACATAGTTTGATTAGAAACTACTATTAATTTAGATAGAGCTCCGCTAAAGATGGGGGACAAATAATATCTTATTGTGATGGTTTAAAGAAACACATGAGCCATTTGATACAGGTGCCTGCCATGGGTGACGTAAGGCTACCACGCCAAGAACAAATTAAGAAATAGAGTCGTGGGTCTCATGGACTGCAATGAAGACCAAACCGAAGAATCAAAAGCTGAAGAACCAAAATCTGAAGAACCAGAAGCCAACGAAGAGGCTGGAGGCACCAACGAATTTGGCATAAGGGTTTGATCAAATTCTTCACAATGTCAGCACCGTGAGAAACCAATGCTACTCTGCTTACTGATTTGAAGCGATTTGGGGTTGGATTCTTAAAGCCAACTCATGTTCTCCTCTTAAATTTATCATCTCCACGTTTTTGCCTTTTGAAGCTCTTCTAATCCATAGACGATAAAAAATCTATTCTATTCTATTCTATTCTATTCTATTCTATTCTATTCTATTCTATTCCATTCTGATCCATTTTGTGAATGTCCAATATATTGAAATGCTGCATTTCCCGTAGCTTTGCATGCCTATGCAATTCTTTGTCTGAAACCTCTTATGCTGGAGTAAATAAACAAACAATACAAAACAAATAGAATGCAAAGTATTCTAGGCAGCATGAAGAGATTCTGGATTTTTTAGCTTGAAGCTGCTCTAAGTTTTCAATCCATTGTTACTTCAATCCATTGGAATATGATAGCTACCCAGCTCATCAAGGAGATGCAATACTCTGCATCAGGAATAAGAGATGCAATTCAGCATTATATTCCCAAATCCATCGCCATATTTACGAATCTCTACATCGTGCCCCCATGCAAACCAAGCATATCTTCCTCCGCAATCCTGTTCAACTATACTCATTTCTGCCACAAAAATGAAGATGCACGTCCTGCGCACAAAAATGGGGCATAGAAAAAGGCAAAATCGTGGGATAAAATATAGCATCTCAGAGGGTTTGATTTGGAAGAAGAGGTCCTAGCTATGGAAGAAAGGTTCCGGATAGTGCAATTTCTGATTTTCGAAGTGTTAAGACAGATAACTTGGAGGCAAATGGGTCGAGGAAATAACTCGTCTGCTCCTCTAGATATGGAAAAGCATATTCACACGGGGGGTGACTCCAGGCAACGAGAGCTGTTGGATAGGCATATTCGCCCCTTATTCCTTAATCTATACCGTACATAAAGTTCCTCGTTTGTGGGGTATACAAGTACAAAATTTGCTATACTGTATAACAAGATTCGCAAAATACTATAAGATTTCAAGCAGAATACTATATGGTGTTGATTTCGTACGTGCAAAATACAATTATGAAGGCTCTCGCTGCCCTACGTCACCCCCCGTGTGAATATGCACCCAAACCAAAGGGGGTTTAAGGGGGATTTTAATTTAAATGTGTTGGACCCAATGGTTGTGTTAATTAATGTCAATGGTAGTTATGTGTTGATTGTTAATGTCAATGGTTGTTATGTGTTGGTTGTTATGTGTTGGGGGATTTAATTTTTATATGTTGGATGTTAATGGTTTGTGTTGCAAAAAAAATTTTTTGGCCCCCGGGGCCTTAGGGGCCGCGTGTGACAAAAACTTTAGAATTCAAACCAGAAAAAAACTAGAATTCATTTGAGGCTTTTATCACCTGTAGCTTTTGAATTTGATCACAATAAAACAAATAGAACATAAGTAAAATTTACCATAAAGATAGAGCAGATTGATCCCTTATTCTGGAAGTCATAAAGTTTGCAACACAAAGAAAACCCCCTGTTATTATGCTACATATTGTTACTTCCGCTACAACTATTTCTCTTTCACAATGACACCATTGTTTATCAATCCATATGATTTTGGATGCTCCATCTCTAGCTTAAAGGTAATGCATGATTCACCTTACGGTTTGATTAAAGTTCCAAACCTACAATATAAATGCATTCTTGTGGCCACCGCTTGTTTGGTGATCTCATTGACATGGAAAAGGGCGTGGAATAATCCATGTTGTGTGCATAAGAATCCATTTGTTGATTGAAGCTAAAGGCTGGCTACTATGAACAATCCGCAGCCCGGGAATATCCAAGAGTTGGAAGCAAACAGAGGGCCTAAACTTGAATCAAAGAAATCTTAGGAAGGAAACAAAAGAGGGTTTTGCAGCACTACATTGTAGAATCAGGAAACCAATACCTTGTAAAAAAAACATTATGCTAACTGAAGAAACATTAAAAAACAAATACCTTTGTAAGTGTGAGCAAAAAATCCATCTTGTGGTAGTAAAATTCACTCCGGCAATAAGAATCCAAGAGGGCAAGTACACGTGCATATGCACACATGCACATACATGCACACATGCACATGCACTTGCACTTGCACTTGCACTTGCACATGCATATGCACAATACACATGCACATGCACACACATGCACATGCATGTGCACATGCACATGCATACACATGCACAGTGTTCATGCACAAACACATGCAGAGAAAGACAACAACCCTCGGATTGTTCCCACCAACGAAAATCAACGGCCCATAAATGGTGCACTCTAGAAATACTATTTAGTACACCTCAACGAATACAACAACGAAATCATAGAAAAACCATGTGAAAAAGCGTATAAAAATCTAAAAGTAACCCCCTGTTATTGTGCTACATATTGCTGATCGAAGTCTAATTGAAAAATTGTCTCTCTTGTTTGTTTCTGTTGCTTCTGATCAACATTTCGCGGCAGAATGGAAGTGCAGGCAAGAAAGGGTGGTGTAGAGTGCATTATACAGCCCCCTCCTCTACGTGGCTGATTTCTAACCGTCGATGCTTGAAATGGAGGGCTACGATAGCACCACGTAGGTGAAGAAGACTGTATAATGCACCCGTCCCAAAGGGTGAGCCCACAAAGGCCTCAATGGCAAAACAAGCCATAGAAGCTTCTCCCTACTGCCCTCCATCGCCACAACGAAGGGCTAAATTTCATGGCGGCGGATTTCGGAAAAAAGTTAAATATAGTTGATTGACAACGGGGAGAAAATAAAATATTTTTGTAGGCAGACGGAAAAAAGCAAGTTGCTTTATATATGTTTAGATAATGGGCTATGCATGGATAAAAACAAAAATTTGGCCCCTTATAAAAGATGGACTTCATTCATTGTAAGTAAAATGATGCATTGGAACTACTTAGAAAATGGATCATGGATTATCGAACAACATTAATTTCTGTAGAAAAACATGGAATAATAGATACACCAGGTTGTATGGTGGCATGGCCACCGAGACCACATTCCAGTGTGGATCAGTGGGGCCTTGCGACAGAAAACTGACAGAAAACTTGCATGATTCAACCATTTTTGCTCGTTACAGAGCCTTTAGATTGCAGAGTTGCATATTTGGGGGCCTATACATAATCCTAGTTTTGGAAGACTTAATACAAGGCCCCCAGAAATAATATATTATATTTAACTACCCCTTGAATATCTAAAAACCATTATATCTGTGGTTTCTTATGCATAAATTTATTTGATAGAAGAAAACCGCATGTCATACTAGTTTGTTTAATCTGGTAGTGGTTTGTAAGATGGTTATCAATGTGGTTATCAATGTTATCGTAGTTTCTTATAACTAATTGTGGTTTAAGAGAGACTTTTGTGCTTACTATAATGGTTTGTTAAAACTAGTAATGGCTTGTTAAAACTACTATGTGAATGGACCAACATAAATAAATGCATCATGTTTTTGTTTATAGGAATTTGCTCAAGTGATTGATTTTATGGTATTTGTTGAAGATTTGCATTACAATTGATTATGTATTAGATTTATTCGGATGTCCTCATTTGAAAGTAAGCTTTTGTTGTTCCTATCTTTGTTAAGTAATAGCATACTTTGTGTTCAAATGATTAGAGATGGCAATATGAATATTCTTGCTAAGAGGGGTTATTCACAAATTTGATACGCCTGCAGTATATTGGAGTCATACTTAAGATTATTATGGTCAAGCATCTTACACCTTTTTTATTTTTATTGAAGGACGTTGTTCTATTCATCATGACATCATAGTACATTCTACAGATCACATGGAAGCCAATCCACTACCTAGGAGCGATATGCTAGAAACTGCTTTGCATGTGATTATTTAGTACATGGAAGCCAATCTACTATCTAGGCACGATATGCTAGGAACTGCTTTGGATGTGAATGTGATTGGAAGCCAATCTATCTAGGCGCGATATGCTAGGAACTGCTTTGGATGTGAATGTGATTATTTAGTACATGGAAGCCAATCCACTATCTAGGCGCGATATGCTAGGAATTGCTTTGCATGTGATTATTTAGTGCATAATAGGTTTAAGACAGGATCGTTTGGGCGTTGCTTTGCATGTGATTATTTTACACATGACAGGTTTAAGGTTAGTGCATAATACACATGACAAGTTTAAGGTCTCTACTACAGGATCGTTTGGACGTAATTGAACTTGTGACCTCAAGGCAATGGATTTTTAAGGTCCCCATTACTAGATTGATGTTGGCCATGTTCGAGCCCGTGACCTCGAATGTGGTGGTTTAAGGTCTTGCCACTAGACCATGGCACGTGACTTAGGCATATTCCAAATTGATTAAGAATTGAATCAAGTGCAAATTTTGTATACCTCATTACATATTATTAAAGAAAGGAAGAGGGAACACTTTTAATCTCGCTTATAAGCCGACAACCAAATATATGTCCTACACCAAAAATTGCTTGGGGGGTTCACCTACGCCTATACGGGATATGGCATATGTGTGCATAGGGTTAGACAAAAACCCCTCGTATACACCATGCCTTATCAAAAATCCCCTCCTATATGACATTGTAACCCTACAAAAGTTGCATCTCAACCATATATATACACACAGTTTTGCAATAATAAGTATACCCCTTTCACATAAATAGAATGGAATAGGTTTCTATCATCCATGGAGACCAATTGGCTTATGGGACCTAAAAGAGAGCGCAACAGACTTGTTACTATCCGGGTTAATAAATCCCGCTCGAAAGAGTGCTGTCAAATTGTACAAATATATATTTTGTGTAACATATATGCAAGTCACTATACAAATATACATTTCGTGTAACAAATATGCAAGTCAAGCAAGCGTCCAAGAACATAGCTGATCCGTGTATCCATGACCTCCTGGACGTACGATCCCAATATCCGTACTCAGTAAGCCGTGTCCTCAGTATCACATGTAGCGGCTGGCCAGGCTTGACCAACTCAGCATAGTGTGCCCAGATTTGATCGTACATCAGACAACCCTGAAGGGTGCGGCATTCTCTCCCATTTGGCATCATCGACAAAGCATCCTGTCGTGGCTTCCCAATTCATCTCCCTGTCTCAATTCAGAGACAGTGTGCACCTGTGCGAATCGAGGCAATGAGGTGCGCAGATAGCGTTCCGGGCCTCGTTCCAACATGGAATTTATGTGGCATTGGTAATGCATTGCCTTGGCCTATTCAAGAGCGCTGGCATCCCAGAGCTTGCTGAGGAAGCAAGCATAAAGGTAATGCCTTAAGTTGTGGCGATCTGCCTCTGCTTGCACCTGTGCTCTTGCACATTCCATCTGGCGAGCCACTGAGCTCGCTTTTCCTTTCAACAGCCTTGAGGCGTTGTGGCCCAATTACCATAGTTTTAAATACTTAATCAGTTATTATTAACATCATTTGGAAAAACTTTTTCAAGAATTGACATAAGTTTGTTGTGTTAAGAAAGTATGTAGCTCTACTTATGCTTAAGGATCTTGTTTTTGCTCAATCTAGATATGCAAGAACTTTATTAAAGCTTACCTTTCAAGGTAGGTTTAGGTTGCAAATGTCTCTTTTCTTGCTTTGCATAAACTACTATATGCATAGAAGAGAAGCGTAATATCCATTAGTAAAAGCAACTCTTTCAAAAGTCTTGTCGTCACTTAAGATGATGAAGTTGAAAATGTTCAATGGAAGTCCAAGGGATAACAAAGATACTTAAGCTGAATTGGATGAATATGATTCTAAAATAGCTTGCCCTATTGCAATTAGTGGTCATCTTTGTTTTGCACCAAAAGCTTGGGAGTCATGGATTGTTGTTGCATCAAAATCTTTAAATGGCGCGACAATCTACGCACATTAAGTTTCCGCGAGCATATTCGCGTAACAATTTGAGCTAGATAAAACCTTGTAGATCAAGACTTGATGTAATTAGTCATATAAGTAAACAAGGTGCCAAAACACTACGATTGCTGCAATGCCATGGACCCATTCTTTTTTCCTGTAAGAATCGGCTTGTGTAACCCTTTTTTACTTAAATTTTTTGTTGACTTTGCTTGTTGGAACTTGTGAAATGATGTTTTCCTTCGTTTCACCGAATAAAAAGAAAACATAATTCTAGAAGCACGATGCAGTTAGGGTTAGTTATGCTGGCAGTTTCCTAGATCCCTATTTAGTTCTATTCTATTCTTAGCATCTCCGTCTTCCTTTCCTACAGTCGGGCCATCAGCATTCTTGTCTGTGTACTCGCATAGTAGTTCTAGAATCAATATTTGAATGTTGATTGGACCTCTAACAGCTATAGCAGCTCAAGCCTGCACTATTGGTCTCATGGAGGAGCTTTTAGCCTCTAGTTATAGATCTGTTGATTGACCGCTGTACATTGTATATCATTCTCTAAGAAAACTCAATATTATCAACATCACAAAAGATTTTATTCACCATTTAGGTGAATGAAACATCTCGGGTCACGAAACACCTATGATAATAAGCAAAAGTACCATATAATTGTTTTCAAACAAACGTTTTATGCTCCTTAAGCATCAAAAAGAATTTATTACTTGCAACCTTCTTGATGTACTTGCGCCTGTGGTTCCACCTCCATCACCCTTAAAAAATAAGGGAAAAAAAAGAAAAAAAAAGGTACTTTTTTTTTTTTAAATCACAATCAACTCAATTATTTTTGGGATATGGTCTATGGTTTCAGGAATTGTTATTTTTACATCCCTATCAAATTTCCTTGGAACCCCCTGTTATTGTGCTACATATGGGGGCTCAAACCTCTACCAAAATAACTCAATATTCTAATAAGGCCCAATGAGTTAATGTGATTATTTTTTATCTTGAATTGAGTTTTTTTTTTCTTTTTTTTTTTCTTTTTTTTTACAATCCATTCAATTGTTTTAGGGATATATAGTCTATGGTTTTAGGAATTGTAATTAATACATCCATATCAAATCGCCCTGGAACCCCCTGTTATTGTGCTACATATTAATATTATTGTGCATATTGACATACGTTTTATTATTATTTACACATTTGTTTTTCAATTTGTAATGTAAGCGTAAGATTCATGATTGTTATCGCTTTCCTTTATTTGTTCCTTTTATTACTTGCTACAAGGTTGCCTTCGACTCTAAACATATTTCAATGGTCTGGCAGGTTGTGGTATATTTCTAAAGTATTTGAGGCTGCAATGCAACCTACCAAAGAAGAAGGTGTGCTTGATTAGGGAGATTTACACTTCGTTGTATTCAAGCACATCGTATCTGCCACCGCTCCAGTAAGAGCCCTGATTGTTTGCAAATTTTGGATCCAATCGATGCTCCTTGCCATGCCCAGCATCCGTCAGGAGTAGAGTGTGGCAATGTGTGCAGAAGAAGTGGAGTTTACAGAACATTTCTAGGGTATAGTTTGGTCGCCCTAGCTTCAAGGGCTTAGATGAGCTCACGGCTCACGGGCCTACACGGCCACGGTTGAAGATCTCATGGGCAATCATGTCGTGATCATATGGCCATGCCTTTAGCTATTTATCAGGGTGCTCACGCACAGTCATGCCTGGGAGTCCATGCACAGGCCTTGAATGTGACATTTTTGTCCCATGCCACTCATGTTCACGCTCACAGAGTTCACGTCTTGGTTCATGACGTTAAAGAAAAAGGTATCAACATCATAAATATAACAATTGAAATGATGAAAAGGTTAACTTTTTGCAAATAACTTTTAAGTAAATTACTCTAGGGCTAGTTAAACTAAAAAGTGAAACCAAAGTAGAAAGTCAATATAGACTAATAAACGTGTGCCCAGCGTTGCCAAGCTAATGTCCTGCCATGTGATTTATTCAGCCTTTAACATCCATATGTGCAATTTCTGACAATAGCACATGTTGATATTGGAAAAGAACGAACGGTTGGCATTGCCACACATCTATAGTTGTGTGTGAACTTGAATCACAAATCACGCATGGACTATTAGAGTGCTTAAAATAGTTGGAGCTGCTTGTGAATATTAGTAGTGTGAGGTTGCCGAGATGTCAATTGGTAAGCGAGGTTGCTATTGGCGTAGGTTGATGCCAAGCACCATTTTTTAGAAAGCAAGATGGTGATAGTGATTCTCTTCCTATTCTATTCTATTCTATTCTATTCTATTCTATTCTATTCTATTCTATAAGATTTAGTCATAGGACTCTGGCTTTTAAGTGCTATTAGTATATAATCCTTCTACGGAGGTCCATTGACTTATTGAACAATACTTGGGGCAATAGTATGTGCAATATGTGTCCAAAAATATAGTTGGAATGGGATTATTTATACCTCAACTCACGTACTAATGTTTGGAATCTACCTAGAGTAATTGCATCTCACAATATACCTCAATATTAATCCTAAAAACAAATCGGATATCTTGCCACTTTCTTGGAAGCGTGACACCCCAGTAGTATCTTTGAACTACATAGTCACTTATGGTATAGTGTGCTCTAGCATTGAAAAGCCTTTTAATATCAAGCTTGCTTAAATAGACCCAACATGTCTCTAAGCTTGCATGATTTAATGATGAATGAATGAATGAAGGAATGAATGTATGTTTTTTATCTGAGAACCCTTCAATAACTGTCAGAGACAAAGAAATGATCTGACAACTCTATAAATGCTTTATGCAATAGTCTTGACCAATCTATCAAGATGCATTCAACAAACCCCAATTAACAAATTTCGCCAATAACTTATGAGCATATATTATCTTGCAATATTTATACAATAAAAGATCTGACAATGATAAAAAAGTCTTTGTGTCTAGACCTCTATGTCTAGAGTAAAGATATCAACAAATATGGGTAAAAGAAGAAAGCATTACAAAGAATATAATATTGACATGCAAATGTTAAAATGTACTTAGATAGATAGATAGATAGATAGATAGATAGATAGATAGATAGATAGATAGATAGATAGATAGATAGATAGATAGATAGATAGATAGCATGCTTTGTTGATTTGTGGCATCTATCTATCTATCTATCTATCTATCTATCTATCTATCTATCTATCTATCTATCTATAGATAGCATGCTTTGTTGATTTAGATAGATAGATAGATAGATAGATAGATAGATAGATAGATAGATAGATAGATAGATAGATAGATAGATAGATAGATAGATAGATAGATAGATAGATAGATAGATAGATAGATAGATAGCATGCTTTGTTGATTTGTGGTAGATAGATAGATAGATAGATAGATAGATAGCATGCTTTGTTGATTTGTGGCATGTTGTTTAATTGTGCATTGTTGATTTGTGGTATTAAGTGTATGTGTATAGAAAATAGTCCACACAATAATAACAAATAACAATCCAACCAACGCATCAATAAGCTATGCTTCCATATTATGCAACCATTCGTGCCAAGAGTGTACCTTTTTTCATACAAATCATTCCAAGTGTAGTACATTGCAATAGCACTTTGATGAAGTAGAGACATTTTTGAGTATCCTGAATAGGATACAATCCATCCTTCCCTATAATAGTGTAAAGCAAAGCTTTCTAGAGATGCATTTGCTTATAAAATGAGAGACTTATTAGGAACAGTGTAAAGTGTAAAGCATAGCTTTCTGGAGATGCATTTGCTTATAGAATGAGAGACTTATTGAGAAAGACACAACCTTAGTATAACAGTCAACATGCTTAAGTATATTTTTGCTTACAAAATGAGAGACTTATTAGGAACGACGCCACCTCTATATAACATTCAACCATAGTTGCACCGGAACGTGTTCCTATGCATCTGGAACGAAACGGAACAAAGAGAGGAACGGAACATGTATCGGAACGCTAACGCAACAAAAAAATTTATTTACTAGTAAAGGCTTATCATTATATATGAGGCAGAAATTGAGTAGGACTAAGTCCAAAACTGAAATAACAGTCCAAAACTCATAGCATGGCAGCCTATTAGTCATTGAAACTATACTAGGTACTAAATACAAAATTCAGAACTTGTTGGCCTCTGCTTTGGGCCATGGGATCCTTAGGGATGGAAACAAGGAACCTACTGCAGCAAAAAACCAATCAAAGAAAAACATGGCATATAACTTAAATAGACATGGAGCAGTTGTACTAGAAGGCAGACCACTGGATGAGGAGTTGGTAGATACTCAGACGATTGCACATGCTCTTGCAAGATCCCAGCAAGGCTCATTAGCAGTGGATGAAGAACAGGTGAAAAGAAAGAGGCTGAAAAGGGTACATGAAATGACGGAAATTGAAGATCTTCAAGGTCCACGTTGCCCCTTAAACTTGCCCCTAATTATTCAGGATACTCACAAGTACTTTGATTTGCTGGAAGGTTGAAATCAATTGCTGCTGATTCAGATTCTCATAAAATTCTTGCATCATTTAGATTGCAATTTCAGCATGTCAAGGTGGCTAATAAACTGTTGAAGGATGTCACAAAAAGAACGTCCTCCATCAAGTATCCTCTAGGAAAGATGGCAGAAAAAGATGATCTATTATTGGAAAAAGGTAAAAACGTCTCTTTTTTGGCCAAAAATAAAAAAAGTTGATCCGGAAGAGGTCTGATCCGCATGCATGTCCAATCCGTTGCTTTTTCCTTATTTTTCCGATCCGTTCTGTTCTGATCCTATGTTCCGGTGCAACTATGCATTCAACATGCTTAGATATATTTTTCACGATGACTGAACATGCTTATCATTAATATTCATTACATGCAAGTCAACAAAGAACTCAATGATGTAAAAAATGGGTTTTGTGACATTTCATCTATTTGATTAGGCTGTGTAATGCAAATGTTTGGCTAACAGACACATGCAAAGGAGGCATTTGCAATTTGTATTCTGTGTGGTGAAGTTACCGCATTCTAGAACTCCGAGCAAACATGAGGTACAATGCCTACAAGCACTTGCCTTTCTGGTTCAGCATTACCCTTGGCAATTTCTTGTATAAATTCCACACAAAACATCTTGCTTTAAAATGGTATCTTAAAGCCCAAGTTAGCATGTCTCATATCAATTTGCATCCCCAAACGTCCAATGGATCTTCGGCCAAAATTGCTTCTCTGCATAAAATGAGGATAACATTCAGTTTTATGTCCTGCTGCAATAAGACCATTACCAGTGAGTTCGCAAGTGAAAGGCATCCTGCTAAAAAGTCCAGTTTTTATCCAATACATCTCCTTTGCAATCACTGGGCCACAACCATCTATGCCAAACAGGTTTAACACATATTCTTGTAAGTACAGCTTCACATCAGAAGAACATGCTCAACAGTATAATGAGTAAAATCCTTAAACCAAATGATTCTCATAATAGCTTTTAGGAACGTATTGCAGCATCTAGCAAAGCAGTTACTGTTGCCTCGGCAGAAATAGTATTGCACTCCAGTATCCTTGGTTAAAACAGGTGCATTTTCTCAAAGCTAAATTTCACAAACAATGAGCTACAATAAAGCCTGCATATATAATACAATAACATTGAATCAGCGGAGCACCAAAAGAGTTTGAATGATGAAGATTAATAAAGAAGAGAATAACAGACAACGTATATGATATTATTACTTGAATCTTGTTACCACTTGCTCAGTAAGATCCATTAGGTCTTTCCTGCACTGCTGAGCCTTTTCTGGATTACATGGAGGAAAGTTAGCAATAGCATTAGCTGCCCTAGCTGCATGGTCCCTTGCAAGCTCTTCAGTCCTCTTGATCCCATTACTTGCCATTACTATGCCTGCTCCACATCACCAGGCTCCTTAAATTTTCTATCAATAAGAACCTCCATATCAGGATGCTCTTTTAATGCATATAGAACAGGAGTTGTCGCAATACCTTGCTTTAAATCATTAAGAGCTGGCTTCCCAAGAGTAGCTTTTGTTCCAGTAAAATCTAGCAGGTCATCAACCAACTGATAAGCCAACCCTAAATTTCTACCATAATCAAATGCTAGTCCAGCAACATTTGCTATGCCCTGCCAAGAGGGCCACAGCCTTGCAGCTGTTAGCCATCAAAGATGCAGTCTTATAGAAGATTTTCTGAAGGTAATAATCCATGCTACGACTCTGTTCAGCATCTGTCGTCCATTGCATAATTTTCCCAGTAACTAAATGCTCTAAAACTTTTGATAACAACTCCACTACTTCTGTATTTTTTAAGGATGCCAATGCTACTGAAGCCCTAGCAAATAAGGAGTCCCCAGCCAAAACAACAAGTTTATTGCCCATTACAAAATTCAAAGACCCAATACCTCTTCTTGTATCCGCATTATCCAAGACGTCGTCATGAAGAATGCTTGCAACATCGATCATCTCAGTAATCTCAGCAATGCGCTGCTGCCTCCAGCATTGTTCATCCGTGACAACATCCGGCACCACAACAGTCAAGGAAGAAGCCATAAGCAGCAACACTGTGGGCCTGAACCTCTTTCCTTCAACGCCCATCTTGAAAAAGTACTCAGCGGTAGAAGCTAGTTTGGGGACTTCTGCTATAACCATTTCCCTCAATCTCTAGGCCACAAAGCTCAGCTCATTTGCCACAAGCGAAAATGGATCGATCTTCTCTTCATCGCTCTCTTCTCTCTTGCTAACACGAAAAGCTCTGTATATTTGAGGGCAGGCAAGAAGAAGAGGTGTATCGTCAAGGAAATTTGTGCTTGGGAGCCCTAAATTTCTTTCTCGATATGGCGATCTTGGAATAGATTTTCTGGGTGCAAAAGATTGAGCTAATCCAGTGATGGATATGCGACGGAATGGATTAGTATGGCGAGAAATGGCTCTAAGCGCCATAGCCACGGGGCTCAAGGGACATGGGGAAGGAAGAAATTTCCGGCGGCGTTGTAACCTAGGGACTAAAATATCATGCCCAGGAAAAGGAAACGAAGGCGCCAAATTAGGGGCTAATGTTTTGATCAGGCAACCAATGTGTCCCCAATGGTCTACAACATTTTCCTAGATCCCAATGGATGTACTATCATCATCATATATAATTGTGATAGAAAAATAGGAAAAAACCTTGGCCGAGTTAGCATTTGTGTTCTCCGTGGACGATAAAATCATATTCTATTCT
Source organism: Isoetes taiwanensis (assembly GCA_021234155.1). Lineage (NCBI taxonomy): Eukaryota > Viridiplantae > Streptophyta > Lycopodiopsida > Isoetales > Isoetaceae > Isoetes > Isoetes taiwanensis. The sequence goes on along the minus strand of JAJEKV010000021.1, from coordinate 17,221,928 downwards.
ATTCTATTCTCTGCATCAAATCACTATGCATTTATATAGGTCTAAACATACACAATTGTGATAGAAATAGGGAAAATTACTTAAATGCCCCTATATTTTGCATATTTTACCAAAATAAACTTTGTATTTCAATTATTTCCGGAGTGCCCCTCGTTAACAAAATACCACTATATTATAGCGTATTCACCTAATGTCTGTCAAGTTTTTTATAGAATTACTAAAATGTCTCTCAAATATATTGGAATTTACTAAAATGCTCCCATTTCATAAAAATAGACACATTATAACCATAGTTATGAAACACGGTCGTTTCGGCCGTGGCCCACGGCTACCACGGTTTTTTGGAAGATTGCATGGCGAACACGGCAATGACCGTGGCTTTTGGCCTGATATGAACCACGGCGTGGTTTAGCTTGGAAACCGTGTTCTGGCAGAACAACGGTCGTAGTTATCAAAATTTGCTGCGACTGTAACAAATTTCTTTTCCAGATAGCTGGCTTTTGGCCTTGGGTATGCCCACTTTTTTTTTCCAGATAGCTGGATTTCGACTTGCAAATTTGTAGCTTGAAACGGCGTGTTGTGGAACAAGCAGCTAACTTTCCTGCCAGTCTGTTCCCCTCCTTCTATTCACCTAGACTAATATGTTAGGAAGCTCTAAACTGCTTTAGCCTAAAAGCCCTGGGTTGTGTCGGCTGGAGACTTGCCTGGACCTGGATGCCTGCCAGATTGAGAATGAGATGCCTGGCCGGATTGGATGCCTGCCCCTGAGAATGAGAGAATGGATTCATATGGAGAATGAGATGCCTGGCCGGATTGGATGTCTGGCCGGATTGAGATGCTAGGTCGCTAGTCTGTGGTGGTCATGAGCCCGCATTTGTTTTGCAGCAGCAGTGCATTGAAGCCTGTGTCTGGTTTTGAAGCCTGTGTTTCGTAACTATGGTCTACATTGAAACCATACTCCAATTCTTTTTTGTATATTTTAAAAAGTTTAAGTATCTTAAAGAATATTCTCGTGTTATTCGTTTCCGTGTTCTGTTGCCGTTTCCGTTTTATAAAATTTGGGGAGCCGTTGCGTTTCCCGTGGCCATGTTTCGTAACTATGATTATAACAAATAACATAGATATAGAATGGTCTTTTAAGATATTGATCACAAGAACATACATTTTGAGCTATTAGAAGTAAATCCTTTTGAAAATATTCCATGTGATATCTCCTGATGATGGTGCATGACAACTACGACGGTTATGCCCAACCTGCTGGCAACTTTTACATCGTAATGGCCTCTTTTATGAGCCACCATCCTCAGTGGATGCTCTCTTCTTTGGACGCCCTAGTTGATGACGAGCAATTGGCAATAATGTAACATCTTCATTTAGCTTCACCATCATGTGTTTTGTGGTATTTTTATTCTAGATAACTAGCAAATTCCCATATGTTTATGGGAACTGTTATTAGAATTTGTTGTATTTTCTAGAATAAAAACACATGATAAGTTAATGAAGATGTTACATTATTGACAGTTGCTTGTCGTCAACCGAGGTGTCCAAAGAAGAGACGCATCCGCACTGAAGATGGTGGCACATAAAAGAGGCCATTACGATATAAAAATTGCCAAGAGGTTGGGCATAAGCATCGTAGTTGTCGTCCACCATTAGCATGAGACATCACATGGAATATTAAAAAAAAAAAAAAAAAAAAAAAAAAAAACTTCTATTGGTTCAAAATGTTGTTCCGGTAATCAATTATCTTAAAAGAACATCATGTATCAAAGTTGGTTAATGTGTCCATTATGAAGCGTGCGCATTTTAGTAAATTTTAATGTACTTGAGGGGCATTTTAGTAATTTTGTGAAAAAAATTACACCAGGTGAAGAAGAACCCTTCACACTTTAATCTATCTACACACAAGACAAATATACACATTTTGTTCCACATAAAAAATCCATTATGCCTACCCATTCCACACGTCCCCGGCTAATGCTCGACATCCAGGCACATGTTCGTAGTAAATCCCATCGATCCGAGCCATTGGATCGAAATTCTAGAATGGGGCGAGCATGCATGCGGCGCATGCCTTCTCAGGTTGGGAGATCGCTATATTAGACGAGGTTCTTTATGAACGTCTCATCGGCGCTTCCTCTTCTCTCTCAGCAGTACCTTATTCTCTTTTCTTTGAACCCATGCAGGAGAGGGGCTTCTCCCTGCTTGGATTGACCAATTTGGCGTTTCTTTCATGTTGTGGCATGTCCTTTCTCGGCCTTGCCTCTTCTTTAGCCATAATCCTTTGACCTTCGTCCTCGATCCCGTTTGATAAGGAAGTTCTCTTCTATTCAGGAGGTTTTTGTGGTTTTCATGCGAGCCCCATTCTAGAATCCCATCGATCGGAGCCATCGGATCAAAATTCTAGAATGGGGCGAGCATGCATGTCTTGCATGCATACATGCGGCGCATGCCTTCTCTGGTTGGGAGATCGCTATATTAGACGAGGTTCTTCATCAACGTCTCATCGGTGCTTCCTCTTCTCTCTCAGCAGTACCTTATTCTCTTTTCTTTGAACCTACCTTCCCCTTCTTTGTTTAATGTATTTGTCGCCTGGCACGCGTGACCAGCCCCTCTATTTGAAGAGGTTTTTGTTTTATTGTCGCGTGGCACGCGTGATCAGCCCCTCCACTTTGGGAGGTTTGTTTTGTCACATTTTTTTCTAGTGTTGGTGATGTGCGTGTAATGGGTTGGCGGCGGCGGCCTTCCGACTTCTCCATTCGTGGGTTTTGGGAGTGAATTTTCACTTTACGTTTGTCAAGCCCCCCTTGTCAAGGCTTATCACTAGGGTTTTTCCTCGAAAATCCGAAAGGGCGGGGTTTTTTAATCTCGGTGATAAGCTTTCGGCAGGTACACAAGCCAAACATCTATTAGCATTGTATTTTATGGGGTCCAAATTATATAATTGGACATTCCCTTTATTTTTCGTGGGTAGTTCGCATGTGTGCGGCTACCCACTATCCACCATTGTAGAAAATCTACTGAGATGAACGAGAAGCCTATCTACGGGAGGTTTTTGTGGTTTTCATGCGAGCCCCTTCCTAGTAAATTTTACTAATATTACATCTTACACTATTGAACATGACATCCCACATATCAGGAAATTGAACCATTAGATTAAACCAGAACACTCCAGTTGTTTGTTCATAATCGTGTGAGGCATCCATCGGTAGGCTCAGATCGTTAGATGTTGATTCCGGACGATCTTGGCCATCATCAAGCACGACTCATTTAGCAAGTTTTAGTTAACTGTCACTTTCAAATAGGAAATTAAACCAAAGGTTGTGAAGTGCATTATACACGTGTACAATATATAGACGGGCAGGCATATGTGTTTGGAGCTCCTCACCAACTGTTGGATGCCCTGCATAAATATCAACAAAAACAACTGGGGAGTCTGGGAGGTTTAATCAACGGTTCAATTTCTTGATATGTGGGATGCTATGTTCAATGGTGTTATAGTAATCTTAATAATATTTATATGTACAAGAAATTTATCGCGGCGGCCAAGGCCGCCGTGAACATTTCTCTTTCTCGACCCCTTCTCTTCTGCTATTCACTTACTGGCTAAAAAATTGTCGCACTGCAAGTGTGCACCAATTTGAGAGTACTCGAGATTTGAACTCGTACAATTGCATTATTCCCATGTCGATATATTATTAGACGGTTTTCCCATTAAGCATCGATATTTAATTAATTGCAAATACATCTTTTCACCTAGATTAGGTACTACGAGTTGGAGTTAAAACCATATTATAGAATTGTAAATATATCTATTTAAACTCAAAATTACATAGTTTGATTAGAAACTACTATTAATTTAGATAGAGCTCCGCTAAAGATGGGGGACAAATAATATCTTATTGTGATGGTTTAAAGAAACACGTGAGCCATTTGATACAGGTGCCTGCCATGGGTGACGTAAGGCTACCACGCCAAGAACAAATTAAGAAATAGAGTCGTGGGAATCTCATGGGCTGCAATGAAGACCAAACCGAAGAATCAAAAGCTGAAGAACCAGAATCTGAAGAACCAGAAGCCAACGAAGAGGCTGGAGGCACCAACGAATTTGGCATAAGGGTTTGATCAAATTCTGCACAATGTCAGCACAGTGCGAAACCAATGCTACCCTGCTTACTGATTTGAAGCGATTTGGGGTTGGATTCTTAAAGCCAACTCATGTTCTCCTCTTAAATTTATCATCTCCACGTTTTTGCCTTTTGAAGCTCTTCTGATCCATAGACGACACTACCACCCCAAAACTGGGTCCACATGTTGTCTTTCAGTGTCTTTTTTGCAAAAAAACAACATCAAAAAACTACGTGTTGTTTTTTGTCCGGATTTGCTAGAAATGACGTGTAGTTTTTAGCAAAAATTTTATACATGTAGTTTTTTTTGTTAAATGTCTACACGTAGAGTTTTGTCAAAATTAAGGAATTACGTGTGTTTCAACGTGTTGTTTTTTAAAAGTAGTCGTAGTTTTCAAGTGTTGCTTTCGTGAAAAAAAGACGTGTGGTTCTTAATAAAACTTAAAAGGTCCACGTGTTGTTTTTAACTGTTGTTTTGCAAAAAAAACAAAAAAAAAATACACTGAAAAACTACATAGAGAATTTTGTCCGACTTTGCTAGAAACTACACGTAGTTGTCTACACCTTTTTTTTAACTATATTGTTTTTAGTTGTTGGTTTTCCAAAAAAATGATATGTGGTTTTAAGAAAAAAATGTGGTTAATCAAAACTAGGTGCTATTTTTAGTATTGTTTTACATAAAATCCACATGTGGCTTTTTAAAAATTAGCATTTTCAAGTGTAGTTATCAAAAAACTAACACGTCATTTCTTAAGGGTAGTGGTTGTTTCGACTGTTATTTTTGGGGAAAAATAAAAAAATCACCCACACGCAGTTTTAAAATTTACAAAAACAACGCATGCTGTTTACCAAAAATACATTTAAAGATAATATTGAGAAAAAAAAGCACTATGTTATGCTAATTTATTTATGAACCCTGGTACAAACTATTGTTAATTTCTTGCCTTTTGGGAATCGAACCCAAATAATTCCATTAGGCATGGTAGTTCTTAAAGCATATTGTGACTTCCAATTAAATTATGTATGTTTGTTCTTATATGTAGTTATTAAACCATAGAGTTCCATCTTTCAATGTTTCTGAACTTTTTGTGATTCTAGACATAATAATCATGATAGTAACAGTTACTACCTAAACAATGTATTTTCAATGCATGTATTTCCAATGCATGTATTTTCAAGTATGGGAAGCTGATTCCAGAATCCATATTCCAATTACTTAAACCTTGTTCTTTACATACTCTTGCTTTTCATATCCTCACTTTGTCTGCCAATTCCATGGGATTTCAAATCCCTGCAAAAGCTCCATTGCAGCTGGAGCTGCGGCCCAGCAGACCTTTGTTTCACAGTGCATGCCTTTATTTCTGTTGTTTCCCTAACTAAACTTTGTCAACCTATGAACAAATGCAAAATGCCAAACCTGTGAAAATGCAAAAAAATGGAAAATATATCTTATTCTCTACTTACAATATTTTGCCAGGGCAGACCTTTGTTTTTGTTGTACCTTAGCTAAACCTTCTGGAACCTGCCAAATTAATGCAAAAGAATGTTACAAGAATGGTGTCACATGAATGCAGATAAAGAAATAATGGTGTCAAGTAAATGCAGGTGAATTTTTTTTACATAAGAATGGAAGGACGCCATCTTTATCCGTAACTTTCTAATGCAGGTTGGGTTTTAATGGACAACAAAACCCAGACCTCCTCTTCATCCTTCCAGCTTTGAACAATTTGAGAAGAAAAATAGCATGAGACCATAATATACAAACTCACCTCCTTTGAGCAGATCACTTTGAGCAGATTAAGTTGAAGATTTGAGCAGGCAGATTAAGCTAAAGAGTTGAGCAAATTACCTGGAGCACCAAATCACTGCCTATTTGACATTCCAAGCCTCACAGGAGAAAACTTTTATTTGCTAGTGTGTTGCATGAAGCCGCTGGCTATCTAGCTATGGTGTAGAGCTTAGTTCTACGTCTATTAAATTGGCAGCGACACACTCCAATTGTGACGTTCCAGGCATTTATACGGTATACGTATGCACGCCGGGACACGTCACTAGGACATAAGGGGGTAATTGTCTAAGTGGGAGTCGACCATAATGGTTTTATTTTAGCTATGTTAATAAATCCATTGTGGATAATTATAAAGTATATAGCCTAATTACCCTAATTAAGCTAAATTAGTTAATTAGCACCAACAAGGGGGTGCCACTTGGCCCAAATCGATTGGGCAAGGCATGGTTTCCATTTTTGGACACCCAAATTAGGGCTTTTGTGCCCCAATTCGAATTAGGAGCAGCTGGAGATGGAGAAGAGGAGCATTTGGCCCAAGGAGGATTGCTGGTCGAGCCAAGGAGCGGTGGCCCAAGGACTGTTGTTGACCCCCAATTGCCGGACACCCACTAGTCGTCGGGCTGCCAAAAGTATATAGCCTAATTACCCTAATTAAGCTAAATTATGCCACTTGGCCCAAATCGATTGGGCAAGGCATGGTTTCCATTTTTGGACACCCAAATTAGGGCTTTTGTGCCCCAATTCGAATTAGGAGCAGCTGGAGATGGAGGAGAGGAGCAAAGTGGAAAAAAGGATATTCTTTGGCCAAGGAAACGAGCGGTCAAGCCAAGGCTATTGTTGACCCCCGAATCGCTGGACACCCACTAGCTGTCGCTGCCACCCTAGTTACAGCAAGATGGAAGCACCCCACGATAATGGTTCCAGCCGAAACACTGGTTAGTAGTAGTTTAGCTTGTGAATTCTAGGGTAGCGCCCCTGTTGGGCACTTGTTGTCTTTCGTTCATGCATTCTCTCTGTGTTTTAATGGTAGGAACTAACCCTTGATTGTAAAGGTAAGTTCTCTTTATATTCGATTGGTTTGGTTCTTAAAAAGATGGATTGATAGTTCTTTGTATGGTATCACTCGGAAATGGGGAAATAAGGGGGGGTAGAGACCTCTGAACTCATATACGTTAGTATGTTCCTAGATAAAACCCTGTAACTCCCAATAATGCGGCATGTGTACAAGAGCCCACTGGGTCATAGACGCTATGGGCTGGCTTAGCACCAGACAAGGAACACAGTGGTGAAGTGGGGGTGGGGTCTTGCACGAACATAAAAGGCTCCTGAGACTCCTACAGTGGGCTAGGCCCGATAGCCGGCCACGAGAGGGCCGTGTATGGGTCCGACACTCCACGGGTGTAGAGGTGTGACCCGTATGGGGCACCTTGCACTTTGAGTAGATTTAGGGTGAGTAAGTCGGGCACGGATGGGGGTCGCGATGCGCACGTATTCTCTAGCTCACCCATGGAACCACCGCGGATTCTCGGAAGGGGACGCTTCCCGACCTGCCTCATTGACCGGGGCTTCATGAACCCTGGAGTAGGCTCAGCAGGGTGATGCCTCGAGCCTGCGTCTCCGGAAGGCTATAGCGAAGCCATAGCGTGAATTGACCCATCTGCAAAGTGTGCATAGGGAGGGCGGATGGAGTGGACAACCCTAGCCAATGTTCTATGCCGCCAACGCCATGCCAAGACTTCGGTCTGGCCGATCTCTTGAGGCCCAACCGCCGGTCGATCCTCACCGAGTCCGAGTAGGGGTAGAACCTGAGGTTTGGGTGTTTTTTTAGTTTTAGATGCATATTCTTTGCCGTTGGTATTTCGATGGATGTGCCACCCTTCGTGGCGGTTATTTATATGTGATTTATGCTATGTGCTAACCCTTGTATTCATGCTTCCGTGACGTAGGAGTCCCATTGAAGGCGTGGGCCGAATGACCCCTTCGTGTCCTTCTTTCGGGCACCATAATATGGGTGGCCGGAATAGATGGAGGGCCCTGCTCATGGCGAGGTGGTCGCCATGGGAGGGGAAAGTCCCCGTATGTATACGTCCGGGTGTCTTATATATTCAGGGAGCGTCACACCAATCTGGCCAAAAATTTAAGCTGCATGTATTCAATCTGGCGATATATCATTTCCTTCCAGCCATAACCTATTCACATGATGGAAAAAGCACCATATGTTCCCATTTTGGGATGGGATAATCGGCCCAGGTGATATCTTTTCAGCAAATAAGATCATAAAACTGAAGCGCTGATGCACCCCGGTGGATTCCGCCTAGAAAAAAAGGGTGCATGTGAACCCTACATATGTCTGTGCTACTGCATTGCTCCAGAGATCTGGCCAAATGGGCTCCACTGCAAGATCAGCCAATCCTAAGATCTAAGATCTGTAAGACTACAAGATGCGCACCGCTCCAAGAAACAAGGCGGCAAAGCAATAGAGTGCAAATCGGCAAGAAACAAGGCAGGGCGGCAAGAAGGAAGGCGCCAAAATCGACCTGCCTGCCAATAAAGAGAAAATTTAACCTAGACCAATAGGAAGTTAGGACCAAGATCACGATCTTGGCCATTCATCTATGTGTCATCTCTGCCGTTGAAATGATGCACAATAGGATGTGAGGACCAAGATCACGATCTTGGCCATTCATCTCTGCCTCATCCCTGCCGTTGAAATGATGCACTAGGATGCATTCATTTTCGTTAATTGTTTTCTAACGTTCTTGTTACCTTAAGGCCAGGCCAAACGGAAAAAATAAATATAAGTAACCATCAAATTTGTGCCTTGTGGACTTTTTGGGCATTTAATATGTATCACACCTAGGGTGCCAAACATCCAGTCAGCGTATTGGCACCCTAATATTTTTGGACGGGGGATTTCGCTTGTCCCAACTTTCGGCAGGCAACATGTGAGACAAAATCCGAGAAGAGTGGCCCCTTTTGCAATCCGGGAAGAGCTCCAAATTTTTGCAAATTCGGCAAAAAATCGCGTCCACATTGATCATTTTGCTTAAATCCGGTTGCTCCATAACTCGTTCAAACAATAATTTGGATTTATCCAGAACTCAGATCTTTCCTTTGAACATATGGAGCTTCAAAACTCATTCAAAGCTGTTATCGCATAAATATGGGCTGGACGGAGTGCTTGGGGTCATAATAGGAAGGAAGATTGATACCTCGAAGAAGAGATATTGCAATGTGCAGAACACCGTTTCTTGCAAACTACGTGTCAGTTTTATTTTTTAAGACTTGGGCACCTGTGTGATACGAACTGTGGCAAAACGAATTTCCAGTGTCTAGAGGGATGCTGCTTTGCATAGATTCATCACAAATCTTGATAATTTTCAGGATCAAGTATATATCCAGAACAATTATAGAAATTTTGTTGTGCTTTGAGATATAGCGGCAAAAATCCTTAGCAAAAATCTTTCTTTACCTTGCTTCAACAATAACTTTTACTTTAATCACCATATGAGCAGAATGAGCTTCCCAACGTCCATTCCATGATGGATTGAGTAGACAGATGGTGACACATAACTACACCACATCCTAAAACTGCGACCCAACTTCTACTGTGTTAATTTTGTTGTTTAGCTTTAACACAAGAATGACAAGTGACAACATCAATGAGATTGAATATATAAGAGAAAAAACTCTTATTTCTAGAATGCTCGATAGATTGAGTTCTTGCTTTAAAAGCATTAGGCTCTAATAAATAGAGTACGTTTTTAGGAATTGTTAAATCAAGCACGAGGCCTTGTTTGCATATTGTTGTTATTGGTTGTAGTTTAAAGGGTTGGTTTTTAATGGGCTTTTTAAATGATCATCTTCTTCTACTTCTTTGCAATGTATATATGCATTGCCAAATAAGTCTAGCCTATGTAAAGTGCATGCCCTCTTGGACTTTACAACTTTTGGAACTTTTGTTAGTGTAAGCAGGTTCTATTAGAACTCGTCCACCAGTGCATGAGACAAGCATGTCTATGCAGAATACTGCGGACCAAATAGCATGTCCAAACATACCATCAACGAGAAATTATTGCACACTAGGCTTGCAGAGACTTCGACCTCTGAGGCGGATTTGTTGCGAGATTACACTTAGCAGACATAGGTCCTCAACCTTCGCATTGTCGGCATCGCAGAGATGAGGGATTGCCTAGCTACAGAGGCGACGACACATTTCTTTACTGAGGTGATGCACATATAGGCGGATGGCATTATCTCAGCACATTAGGTTGGAGCATGATGACATTTTAGGGATGTCATTTTCAACCTTCATGCATTGTGCCATGGCAATCACCTAAAAGGCACCATCTTTTTCGTTCAGAAGGATCTTACCCCCAGTACAACTTTGCGGACGAAAAGAGGAATTGTGTCGAGTTTGGAAAGCTCACCGAAAAAGAAATGGGCAGTATAAAGTGGAGGTCGAACTATCTATCTACACGGTGTTTGACTATCATTATACAAATTGTGTTACAAATTAAGTTTCATCTTTCTTTTTGTAGTATTATTTTGCCATGATAAAGAAAAAGTAGAATCATTTTTTTATAAGCAATAAGGTAGGTAGGTAGGTAGGTAGGTGGGTGGGTAGGCAGGTGGGTAGGCAGGCGGGTAGGCGGGTAGGCGGGTAGGCAGGTAGGCAGGTAGGTAGAATTTTAATGGGAGGGAACAATACAACAGGGCAGAAGCCCACACTGAACAAGGGGCTAAGGCCCAAACCTGGGGTCGAAGCCCCATCACAAGACTAACAATAAAATAGTAAGATTTACATACAACACAACCAAAGAGATCATCCAGACGTGGAGAAGCAGTTAGAAGTATCCCAACCAGGGGTTTGCCGGCCATTGATCAAGAACAATTGATGAGCCTTTCCGTGCATAGCACGTCTCGTCGCCGAGTGAGCTGAAGTGGTGAGAGGTCCTCTTGTATAGAGAAGTGAGTGCTCTGGAGGTGCCTGCCATGTTGCAGAACATAAAGTATATCCCCGGGTGCAAGAAAATGCACTAAAAGATGGCATGGCTAGTCACTCCGGTGAGCTCTCACTTTTTGCGCTGTAAAAGATCATGGGCTTCGAATGTGCTCAGTTGCATTGGTATCAGAACCAAAAGATATTTCCTGGACCCTCGCGAGGCGGAAGTTTAGGAGACATAGAGAGAGGGAGGGAGGGAGGGAGAGAGAGCATGTTGGAGCCTAGGTGGCATGTTTGAGCCCACTTGAGCATAGTTTCAAGTTGGCCCAGTGTGCCATCCCGAATGATCCCAAACAATCTTGCTACTGCAAAAGGCGCTCTTGACTTCTAATTGCCACACTGGGAGGAGGATAAATCCAAACCCCATTCTGTCAGTTCCTATTGCTTCACATCTTCAACTGCAGCCTCTCGACCATGTCCCAAGTGCAAACGACCAAAACTCGCAATCCATAACGTAAACTCTACAATAACCTAGCAACACACAGGGTTTACGTTTCGGATGCTGAAACATGGTTGTTTTCATAGATAACTAGGTGCACCATTTCTGAACATGCATGCAGAGCTATGGCAACTGAAATAACAGAGTTTGGATCTATCGGCTATCCCGAATGATCCCAAACAATCTTGCTACTGCAAAAGGCGCTCTTGACTTCTAGTTGCCACACTGGGAGGAGGATAAATCCAAACCCCATTCTGTCAGTTCCTATTGCTTCACATCTTCAACTTCAACTTCTCGACCATGTTCCAAGTGCAAACGACATGAACCATCTTCTTAGTCAAAAAAAAAAATTGTGACATGGAATATGTAGCATTATAACAGGGGGTTTTTTTGTGATTTTATACGCGTTTTGGCATGGTTTTCATATGATTTCACGGGCGTATTCACGTGGACGTACTAAACAGTATTTCTAGAGTGCACTCATTTGTTAGCCATTCATTTGAAAGAAGAGGAAAAATCGTGTGGTTGTAGGGCTTTTATTGTTAATATTAGGTTTGTCAAATATTAGGTTAATATTAGGGTTTGTGGTTAATATTAGGGTTTCGGATTTGCTTGTAGTTTGTTTCTGCACAAGAGCTGCGATCCGGTAGGCTTGTTTTGTTTGTTTGCTCGGATTTAAATCCGGTAGGAGATTTCTGATATTGGGCCAGGGTAGAAACGGGTTAGGGGTGTCCTTATCCACGAGGGAGCTGGTACACACATGCGGCTGACATACTCAAAGAGATGGAAAATAGGGGGTTTGAACTGGATGCAGCAAGCAGTGGAGCTCTGATTTCAGCATGTGCACTGATGGATGCACTGATGGATGCCCTTTGGATAAGCAAACCCAAACCAAGACTCAAGGAGGCCAGACTCAAGGAGGTTAGACTTTTTCGCTTCGTCCAATAATTCTACAGTTGCCATGGCTACACCGTTTGATCCTTTCTCCACACCTAATCAGGCAGCAGCAACAGCTGCTACAACTGGCTGGGCTTCCTTCGACTCATCACCTGCAAAAGAGCACCCTTTGGGACTCAAATTTCTCTCGGATATCCATCTGCACCTGTCGGAGCTCAAAGTGATTTCGCTTCGTTAAGTTACCTTCCTCCAGCACCCCAGGCTTCAGTTGGTTTTGCATCCTTTATGGCACCAAATAGCATGGACCAGTGGAACGGTACTCTGGCTGCTGACTCCAAACGAGTTGCAGATAATAATTTTGCAAGTGATGTGTAGGATTTGTTTGTAATTCCTCCGCAGTCTTTTGGTTACATGGCTGTGGCTCCTCCAAACTATGGAATATCATATGTGATCCCGCAGCAGCCAACAATGCCAACAATGGTTTGTATACCACATCCTATCTATAGAAGCTCGCTTGTTTTATATCAGATTTCAAAGGTCTTAAGTGTCTTGAATGACAGAAAACTTTGGAGCCTAGAGCCCCTTGATCTTTTAGAATAAGCTGAGTCCTCCTACAAATTCTTGGGCCATGGTATATACTCAGATCAGATCAGATTTAATTATTTTCTTACATTTCTCCGCTCTTACCTTCTTGCATCTACATGTGCTACAGGAATTTGCAGAGGAACATCTCAAGTTCTGTGGGTTGCAAACATTGTGCCTTCACCCTTGTAGAAATGCAAGCATAATCACAAGCAAGTGAGCAAAGACAAAATCGGAACGTAGCTACTTTAGCAGGAAAAACTTTGGCAAATGCCATACTCATTCTAGCAAGTTTTAACTCATTTTGGGGCCTTATGATTTGCAAGCAATAAGTTGTCTTCTGATAAAACCCTTGCCGTGTGTACATGGACTCTGGCAGCAATTCTCAAGAATATATGCTCTCACCGATTATGATAGGGTTCATTCCCTGCTCTTGGCTCATTTCTAGATATTATTGGTGTTACATTTCTAGATATTATTGGTGTTACAGACTGCTGCCAGCAATTAATTATTCATCCCCTACATTTAGGTGAGCTCATTGAACCTGGAGGCCTTTTATTGCTATTACATAGTGAAGCCCATATATTTGGTTTTTTATTGCTATTACATATAGTGAAGCACATATATCCCAATATATTCTAATTAAATTGTTTTTCAATTGTAATGTAAATCTTTACATTCACATCAGACCATGATATTACAATGGTAATGCATCATTTCCTTATAACTCCAATTGGTTTATTTGTCTTACTAAGAATTACTTTGTCGTAATATATGCCCTTGTAACAGTTGAGAATGCAGAAATGGTGTTCTCGTTTTGAAGGCAGATGTTGGTCTTGTTTTCCATTTCCATCTACATATCTACACGTGTAAAATGTGCAAAGGCTTTAGCTAGGGCCCGAAGGGCCCAAAATTTTTTTTAATATAACAATTAACACACTACCATTAACATTATTAACACAAACCATTGCATTTAACACATTTAAATTAAAATCCCCCTTAAACCCCCTTTGGTTTGGGTGCATATTCCTACGGGGGTTCACATTAGGGCGTGAGAGCCCCAAAAATATATTCACAATACATGTATAAAATTAACACCATTAAGTACATTCTCTCAAACCTTATAGTATTTTGCAAGCCTTAATATACAGTATACAAAAACTTGTACATGCATACCCCACAAACGAGGATCGCTATGTATGGTCTAGATCTTGGAATAAAGGGCAAATATGCCCATCCGACAGCTCTCGTTGCCCGGAGTAACCCCCCGTGTGAATATGCACCCAAACCAAAGGGGGTTTAAGGGGGTTTAAGGGGGATTTTAATTTAAATGTGTTAAATGCAATGGTTTGTGTTAATAATGTTAATGGTAGTGTGTTAATTGTTAATGGTAGTGTGTGATGATGTGGAGGTGATATAATGGAAACTATGATATGTATGCACAATGGTGCTTGATTTTGAAAATTTTAAGCCAACTTTTTGCCTTTTCTAGAAATGTCATGTCAAAGGTGTGCTTTCTCTTTCTACCTTTGTTTTTTAGAGAGAGAAGATGGTTTTGGATCTTAGAAATGGCCAAATTGGATGAAACTTTAGCAATTTTTGATGATGTGTGATGATGTAGAGGTGATATAATGGAAACTTTGACATGTATACACGATGGTGCTTGATTTTGAGATTTTTAGACCAACTTTTTGCCTTTTTTAGAAATGTCATATGAAAGGTGTACTTACTCTCTCTCTATCTTGTTTTTTAGAGATAGAAGATGGTTTTGGACCATAGGAAGGGCCAAATTGGATGGAACTTTAGCAATTTTTCATTGGACGAATGGTGTAATATTGGCTACGAAAAATATTGGCCAAAGAAATAATATGAAAGATTGAAGAAACTGCAAACCCCTTGGTTTTAGTACTCAAAAGCAAATTCTAAGGTGAGGAATAGGCTTATTTATGACTCAGGTTATTAACACGTATTGACTTATGTGTATGGTTTTTCGATGAGGTTGCTAGGGGCAAAAACTGGCAGGAGGTGCCATCTTTCGATCTGTACAGAGGTATTACATTTTGTATGTCAATGTAAACCTGATTGGGTATCTTAAAAATTGCTAAATTTGATTGGGTATCTTAAAACTGCATGCTTAATTTGAATTCAGGTGTTCGAAGTTGGGCCATTTTCTTTTATGGTCGAGCTGCGGAAGGCAGAAGGTGACACCATTGAGTTTTTGCAAAGAAGTTTCATTTAGTTTGGGTGGGAGAGTTTTCTAATGGTTTCGTAAAAGCGAGTTTTCCAATGCATTTATCTTAGCGAGTTTTCCAATGTAGTCGCGAACGCGTTTGATGCTTTGCGATTGCCTACTCCTTACATAAAGGTTGAACATTTGTGTTATGCGGATCGGTAAAGGTTTCCTGCTTGGTGGCGGGATGGCAAGCAATGGCTTTATCATCATAAGAAGATGCAATGGACTTGCTCTCAAGTATAGGAAGTTTTAGAATCCTAATCCCTATGTTTTATTATTTGTTGTTATTGCGATGAGGCTGCCTTCCACCAACGATGCTTAGCTCATGTATCTTAGATGCATTGTGGTTTGCTATTTTGAAGGACAAAAGTTAGAAACATGCAAAATGTTGTCGATTATAGTTAAGGTTATCATTAAGTGTGACCTGCATCTGCAAATACAAACAGATGATGGGGGCTTTTCGCCATGACTGGGGCTTTTGCATGCTATTCCCTAATATGTACATTCAATTTTAGTTTTTTTTAATTGAATAACAGATGCATGACCATGTGCTTGAGATTCAGATTGACATGTGTCGCTCTTCCTGTGTTTAAGTTTGCAAAAATCCCAGGCTATATTTTATGATGAAGTATGCCCGCACCTTGCTGCTATAGAGCAAGTTCACCATTGCTAACAAAGAAGCACATCTGGTCATCTTCTTCGTGTGGGGGAGAAACAATTCTGTATATGCACGCTGGAATTTTGAAGCAGTGCAAATGTTGGTGCTTGCAACTCTGGAGCCTAGGTGGCATGTTGGAGCCTGCGTGGCATGTTTGAGCCACCTTGGCATGTTTGAGCCTAGGTGGCATGTTTGAGCCACCTTGGCATGTTGGACCCTAGGTGGCATGTAGGAGCCCGCGTGGCATGTTTGAGCCACTTTGGCATGTTGGAGCCTAGGTGGCATGTAGGAGCGTGCATGGCATGTTTGAGCCACCTTGACATGTTGGAGCCTGCGTGGCATATTTGATACATCTTGGCATGTTTGAGCCTAGCTAGCATATTGGAGCCTAGGTGGTATGTTTGAGCCACCTTGGCATGTTGGAGCCTAGGTGGCATGTTGGGAGCCCACGTGGCATGTATGAGCCACCTTGGCATGTTGGAGCCTAGGTGGCATATTGGGAGCCCACGTGGCATGTATGAGCCACCTTGGCATGTTGCAGCCTAGGTGGCATGTTGGAGCATGCATGGCATGTTTGAGCCACCTTGGCATGTTAGAGCCTTGGTGGCATGTTGGTGCCTAGGCGGCATGCTTGAGCCACCTTGGCAGGTTGGAGCCTAGGTGGCATGTTAGAGCCCACATGGCATGTTTCAGCCACCTTGATATGTTGGAGCCTAGGTGGCATGAAGCCCACGTGGCATGTTTGAGCCACCTTGGCATGTTTGAGCCTAGGTGTCATGTTGAAGCCTAGGTGGCATGTTTGAGGCACGTTGGCATGTTGGAGCCTAGGTCGCATGTTGGAGCCGATGTGGCATGTTGGAGCCTATAGGTGGCATGTAGGAGCCCGCGTGGCATGTTTGAGACACATTGGCATGTTTGAGCCTAGGTGACATGTTGGTGCCTAGGTGGCATGCTTGAGCCACCTTGGCATGTTGGAGCCTAGGTGGCATGTTGGAGCCCACGTGGCATGTTTGAGCCACTTTGGATCTAACCTTTTAAGGTATTTTTCATGAATGTAAAACAATATGATACATTTCCAAATTTGAGCACACAAACAATATTCCAGGTGGTGGTGCTTTGCTTAAGAAATAGCCTCAAGAAAACCTAAAAAAAAACCATACTTCCTTAAGAAATAGCTGCGTAAAAACTATACCTAGTTATAAACCACACCACTTCAGAAAACCACACTTCTTTAAAAAACAGCCACTTAAAAACTACACCTACTTAAAAACCACACCTAAAAAAACTATACTTACTTTAAAAAAAACTACTTAAAAACTACATCTAGTTATATAAAACCACACCTAGTTATATAAACCACACCATTTCAGAAAAACCATACTTTATTAAAAAACAACCACTTAAAAACTACACCCACTTATAAACCACACCTCAAAAAACCATACTTCTTTCAAAAAGCAGCTACTTAAAAACTACACCCACTTATAAACCACACCTCAAAAAACAACACCTCAACTTAAAAAATCACACCACTTCAGAAAACCATACTTCCATAAAAAACAGCCACTTAAGAACTACACCCACTTATAAACCACACCTCAAAAACCCATACTTCTTTCCAAAACAGCTGCTTAAAAACTACACTCACTTATAAACCACACCTCAAAAAACAACACCTAGACTTAAAAAATCATACCACTTCAGAAAACAATACTTCCTTAGAAAACAGCTACTTAAAAACTACACCTACTTGTAAACGACACCTTAAAAAACCATATTTCCTTAAAAAATACATACTTAAAAACAACACCTTCTTATAAACCACACCTCAGAAAACAACATCCTCTTAAAAACAATTCATCTTTAAAAAAAAAATACACTTCCGCAAAATAAAACCACACCTAAAAAAAAAACCACACCTTAAAAAAAAAAAGCTATAGCTCCTTAAAAAAAACCTACACCGTCTTCTTAATAAACCACACCTCCACATAACCACAGGTAGAGTTTTTTGAACAACAACATGTGGTTTTTCTTTCTTTTACTGTTGTTTTTAAGTGTGGACCCAGATTTGGGGTGGTAGTGCGATAAAAATTCTATTCTATTCTATTCTGATCCATTTTGTGAATGTCCAATATATTGAAATGCTGCATTTCCCGTAGCTTTGCATGCCTATGCAATTCTTTGTCTGAAACCTCTTATGCTGGAGTAAATAAACAAAACAAACAAACAATACAAAACAAATAGAATGCAAAGTATTCTAGGCAGCATGAAGAGATTCTGGATTTTTTCGCTTGAAGCTGCTCTAAGTTTTCAATCCATTGTTACTTCAATCCGTTGGAATATGATAGCTACCCAGCTCATCAAGGAGATGCAATACTCTGCATCAGGAATAAGAGATGCAATCCAGCATTATATCCCCAAATCCATCGCCATATTTACGAATCTCTACATCGTTCCCCCATGCAAACCAAGCGTATCTTCCTCCGCAATCCTGTTCAACTATACTCATTTCTGCCACAAAAATGAAGATGCACGTCCTGCGCACAAAAATGGGGCATAGAAAAAGACAAAATCGTGGGATAAAATATAGCATCTCAGAGGGTTTGATTTGGAAGAAGAGGTCCTAACTATGGAAGAAAGGTTCCGAATAGTGCAATTTCTGATTTTCGAAGTGTTAAGACAGATAACTTGGGGGCAAATGGGTCGAGGAAATAACTCGTCTGCTCCTCTAGATATGGAAAAGCATATTGCTGATCGAAGTCTAATTGAAAAATTGTCTCTCTTGTTTATTTCTGTTGCTTCTGATCAACATTTCGCGGCAGAATGGAAGTGCGGGCAAGAAAGGGTGGTGTAGAGTGCATTATACAGACCCCTCCTCTACGTGGCTGATTTCTGGCCGTCGATGCTTGAAATGGAGGGCTACAATAGCGCCATGTAGGTGAAGGGGGCTGTATAATGCACCCGTCCCAAAGGGTGAGCCCACAAAGGCCTCAATGGCAAAACAAGCCATAGAAGCTTCTCCCTACTGCCTTCCATCGCCACAGCGAAGGGCTAAATTTCATGGCGGCGGATTTCGAAAAAAACGTTAAATATAGTTGATTGACAACGGGGAGAAAATAAAAAAATTTCTTAGGCAGACGAAAAAAAGCAAGCTGCTTTATATATGTTTAGATAATGGGCTATGCATGGATAAAAACAAAAAATTGGTCCCTTATAAAAGACGGACTTCATTGTAAGTAATGATGCAGTGGAACTACTTAGAAAATGGATCATGGATTATCGAACAACATTAATTTCTGTAGAAAAACATGGAATACGATCATTCATAGTATCTATCAATCATATTAATCTGTCAATCATATTAAGAGTAAGAATGGATGTATAGAATCATCAACTCTTATGTATGGGAAGATTCGATTCTCTAAATGCTTTAGATTCTCGAGTTTTGGGGGAAAAAATAGACGAGAGTATAAATAAAAAAGAAGATCAAAGACAGTTGTAGCGGCCGCGTTCTGCTCCTCAGCTCTGAGCTCAAGCACTGCTGCTGCAATGAAGACTCGGCATATCATATTTTGTCAGACACTGTTTGCCGGAGGATTCTTGACCGAAGCCACTGATTGAATTTGCCAAATTTATTTTGTATGAACTATCGATTTTGCTCACACAGTTTTTCTTAGGCAGTTTGAACATAGCTAGTTAATTCTAATTTCTATGGGTTCAACTCCTATTCAAATTAAGTTCGTTTCAGATTTTAATAGGGAAAAACTAAGCTATGCATGAAAAGAGAATTAAGCAAGGATTATTTCACAGAATGATGGACATGCAAATCCATAAATTCATAGTTAATTTGGCTCTAATGTGCCCCCTTTAATTTTGGACTTAATTCTCTTCCGGTCTGCATCATGGTCCAGAGGTAATATATAAGAGTAAGAAGTCTCACCCTTACTAGCTCAGAAGCTTTTTTCTCAAAAGCTAGGCTCTGAAACAGGAGAGGCAATTGCCCCAGAAATTCAGCCAAATATTGAAACAACAGTGTCCATGCAATTAGATGATGAGCAACAGGCCTTAACAACACAGAAGGTCTTAAACATAATCATGGACTCTCAGTCTGCAGGGGACACAACAACACCAGTCACTCAAGTAGCTGAAAAAAATGAGGAGCAGATGTATGTAGATGGTGTTGTTCCCCAGACTCAACTCCTTATGAAGTCAACAAAAAAGGAGATACATGGATCCCTCCAAATTAAGGAAAATGAGATGCACTGCACATGGGTCTAAGATGGCAGTGACCACTAAGGAATCAGAAATCTCATGGGTGACCTGGGAAGAGCTAAAGGGAATTGTTGGAGGGACAGGAACAAACAAGAAAATTTTCACCTCTATAATGACAAACATATCGAACATTGGGAATCTGCAAGATGCAAAGTCAATGTAGACAATAAAAAATAAGCTAGGATATAAAGTATCCAGGATCTACCCCTTGCTTTTAGAAAAACCAAGCCTTAAGATAGCCACTAAATGGAATTGTCAGGAAAAAAAAGCTATTAGAATGGCTAAAATTGGCTGGAGACTTTACTGTCCAAGAAAGATGGTTATTTTCAGATGGCTTATATTGAATCAGAGTCTATCCTGCAATATCAGAGCTGCTAAATTCAAAGATATGATTGATGAATCATGTAGTCTTGGGTGTGGTAGTAATGAATCTCCTCTACATATCTTTAAATGCCCTTGGTTTATCCCCTTCTGGAACTGGATTAGTAAGCTCCTTAATAATTCCATAGGAACAACTGAAAGGATTTCTTGAATTTCTTGGAAGAGGAAGATAGTTTTATTGCAACAATCAGAACCATTGCATTATGGTGTATTTGGATCCATAGAAACAGGGTAGCAATTCAACATCATGGACCCTCTCTAAGTTGGCTAAAAGGGCAATCTTTGGGGAGTTTGGTGGAGATAGCTCTTGCCCATAAAATAAAGAAGGGTATGGAATATGACAAACAATGGGACAAAGTGGGATTTTTCAAGAGCCTTTACAACTTTTTTGAACTGTTATTGAAAGAGAAGGAGGGCATGCTCAGCTGTAACTTGTTGAGCTCAGATAACCAAGAACCATGGCCGGTGAACTAATAGTTACTAATACTTTTTATGGTATTATTTGTAGTTCAGCTAAACGGGTTAATTGAACAGCATTCGGGCCGGACCTATGATGTGGATGGGCAATTGAGCAGATGTGAGATAGCGGATCAACTTATTGCATTGAAGATGAGGATAGTTCGAGCAAAGGCAGTTAGAAAAATTCTGAAGGACGATGTTGTATGGGAACACAATGCTATGAAGCCAATTTTTAAGAATCTGTATGATAGAGAGTAGAGGGAGCGAGGGATAATTGTAACCACTCTACTAAACAAAACAATGCACATAGTACAAGAGCTCGATGAGTGGCTACAGATATTTGGCAGAAGACAAGTGGACGAGCTCACCATTGGGGATCTCATCCAGGCAGAGTATAACATCTACTGATTGGAAGATTTCTGTTTGAAAGAAAACCATAACTCAAATAGTATTGCTTAAACTTATTTTTATCTAGTTTTATGGTTTTAGCTCTTATATCCGTATGGATATTTCAGAAAGCTCTTTTTCACCTACATATTTTATAAAGGAGGTGCTCTATCTTTTAACTATTTCTATAGTTCATTATATGTATCTCATGTTATAATGAATACAACCTACTGCCATTTCTTCAAAAAAAAGAAAAAAAAAAAAATCCTTAGCCTATTCTGCAAGTTTTTAATTGTAAGTATCCATATTTTTGCTTCGTTTTCTACGTAATGGGTGATGCCCAAGCAGGAACTATTTTTTTGGATAATTGATAAGAGAAATTGAAGGTTAATCTCCCAACTCAGAACATCCTCACACTAATTTCATATTGAAACAGGTTACTGTCGTTCCTCATGATAAGCATAATCGATGGTCCGGTCCATTTTTTGTTGTTGCATTGTAAGACTAAGAAAGATACAAGCAATGTCCTGTTTACTCGGACGGACTATCTTGCAAGCAATTTTCCATGCAATTCTTAGACTTTTCTGCTGAAGGATTCATTGCATCATCAGAATATCGAATTGCCATCCCTGAGCTCCATTCATGTCAGATGGGTCTTGGGTTTGGGTGGACGATTTCTGGATGATTTGCTATGAAGAGCTACAAGTCCAGGGTTTGGCATAGCTGCCTAAAAGCGATGAACAGAAGAGGTTTCCCCTCTTCATTTTAGCCTAGCCAATGGGATTCAATCAAGTGGACCAGTCTCATGCAGACCATTTAAATGGCCCCGTGGTTAATTAAAATGCAAGTTACAGATGGAACATTAGCCATTAAACAACATTTTTGCACTACACATCCCACATCTAATAAACGTTAACACCTTGAGGAATTGGGTTCCCTATTCAAAGTTGAAGATTTTTCAATTTTATTACGAACCGTTTGATAACAATGGGCAGATTACATCAACAACTACATTAAAGCCCTTATTATAGCGTCTTTTAAGCATTACTACTTTCACTTACGAGTTTCTAGGATTACTAGTTTTGTTTCTTCGGTGATAAACAAGACGGTTACATTCCTCGTTGTTGAATTATCAAAGAACACTTGATAGTGAGAATACCATGGTCATAGAAAATCCTCCATCTAATCGGCACAAGAATCCTATGCTACAAGAATCGGCAATAGCATAGGTTCAAATCCTATGCTACAAATATCCCTACATACTGACTCACTTTCCCAAATGCAAGGGAGTCGAAAAAGAGAAATGTTCGCGACGGCCTTGGCCGCCACAATAATATTCTTGTCTAACGTATAATAATAATCTAAACTATATAATTGTTATGGGCAAGATTCGTTGAGAATATATTTTTTGATTCTCTTCCATTTAGCAGACACGTCCACAACTTTGTCCGGGGAAAAATCGAAAAAAAAAAAGTAAACCAAATAATTTGGATGGCGCCACGTTTGTCTCTGTCATGCGGATTTGACACGGAGACATGGAGAAATAGCAGGCAACAATCCGACTGCCCATTTTTTTATCTTCCTCTTCCGACTTGGCGATGGCAGTTTAGACAGTTTTTTTTTTATCTTCCTCTTCCGATGGCGATGGCAGCTCTGGAGCTTTCTTTGCTTCAATCGTGGATACTCCAACTCGCCTGCCGAACGTCAAATTCTGCAGCACTGCCTATTGATCCAGATTTGCAGTAGGCCATGTGATTCATTGTCAGACTTAAGAGTCCTTGAGGAGTAGAAGAGCTCTGTCTACCATAGCCAGGGTTCGAGAAAAATGGCCATAGCCAAATCTCACCCAGTCCCTGCATGTTGTCTCTATTTTCCAGGCTTTGGATTATTTCATTTGCTTCTTGCTCTGCATTTTCGCAGCTGTTGGGAATATAAGGTCCGTCTCATAAAGATGACCTTCCATGATTGTAGGAACTGATCCTATATTTGGATCAAACCGTTGTACTGACTTTATTAGCCATGCATAAATAGACGACCGACCCAATAGAAGATACGTTGGAGTCTTTGTGTTCCATCTGTGCGCCTTTGTTCTAAATCTTATCATGGTATCAGACCCACGGCTTTGAGATTCAAGATTGAGGAAAAGGGTTGAGGAGAAGAGATTGAGAAGGTCTTTTGTTGAGAAGGTCTTTTGTGGTGTTGCAGTACCAGAGACGTGAGCGTGAGCGGAATCTTTGTTGGGGGTCGAAACAAAAGGGAAGCTGAATCGTGTCAAGTTTGCAGATTGATCTTAAGAATCTGGAGAAGCTAGATCGCACAAATGCAATCTACTGGTTCTGGCGGATGCAATCGGTGTTGGAAGAAAGAGATGTTTGGGATGTTGTCTCAGGAAATGAGCCCATGCCTCAAGATGATGAGGATGAGGAAGCTGAAGAAGGAAAATCTAAAGGGAAGGGTAAACTGACATTAGCGGAATGGCAGAAGAAGGATAATCGAGCAAAGACCACAATGATCTTTGGATTAAAAGATACACAAATTCCGCTGGTCAGGCTCAAAACCACAGCCAAGGAAGGCTGGGAATGTTTGGAGAAAACATTCAAACAAAGCCTACTTCACAAAAGATGCATCTATGGAAGAAGTTCTTTAGTGCCAAGATGGGACCATCAGAAGATCCGGCAGATCATGTGAGCAAGATGCAGTCTTTTGCACTAAATCACAATGTGAGCGATGAGGATCAAGCCATGGCAATCCTTATGAGCCTTTCAGACTCATACAATTCTATGAAGCAGACTATGGGGTGTCAGACAGGCAAACTGCAATCTGAGGTTGTAATTTGGGCTATTCTCAACACAAGCACTCTTAAAGATCCCATGGAAGAGGTTACGAATCTGACTCTAATTGCAACAAGTCGAAGCCAAGAGGAGCGTCCAAGAGGGCCTATAAAATGCTGGAATTGTCAAAAACTTGGCCATATATCCAAGTATTGCCCAGAGGAGACTAGGGATTCTGAGGAAGATCACAAGACATCCAGATCCAATGAGAAGAAGTCTGGAGCTGTCACTGCAAATTCAGGCCAGAGAAAGAAATGGACCAATTATCGTTCCAAAAAGAAGGCTTATGTTGCTGAAGGAGAATCATCTGAGAATGAATCTGAGGACGAGGCTCAGGATTATATGACAGAACTTACACATGAACCTATTTCTTTGAAGCCACAGTGGCAGCATAATTTGGTTTGCATGGGGGTTCAAGATCCCGATGAAGATGAGGATGTTGCAATTGCTGAGGAGGACATGCTGACTGTTCACAAATTTCTACACCAACGATGGGCTGGAGCTCTACATGAGCAAGACACTGTTTTCTTTGCTGAAGCTGAAGCTTTTGAGGCAGTTTCCAAGGAGGAGCCCATGCGTACATGGATTTTAGATTGTGGAGCAACTCACACAATGACAGCAAACAAAGAATGGTTCAGTCACTTGGTTGAAGCAGCCGACCCCAAATTTGTAAGTGGCATCTCTTCTGGGTTGCATGTTGCAGGTCAAGGCACAATTCAGGTTGAGTTCTTGGATGGGCCAAGGACATTGCAACATGTTCTTTACGTGCCTGCCCTAAGGAAGAATCTGCTGGCACTCTCTAGACTGACTGATATGGGGCTCAACTGTATGATTACTTCACGAGATGTCTTTATTCTCAGTCCAGAAAAAAGGTTGGTGGCTAAAGGCACACGAACATGTTATCTATACAAGTTAAGAGAGCAGCTGAGAGCACCTCCCATGGCTCTCTTAGCAGGATCTACTGATGATCTGCTTCATCTTTGGCATCGGCGGTTTGGGAATATCAGTGAGAAGCGGCTCAAACAATTACATGTTAACAATCTAGTGCATGGCATTGAATTTGATATCGCACAAAAACTGCAGGTTTGTGACAGTTGCATAATGGCCAAACAACCACATCTTCCTCGACCGAGAAAGCCAAGCACTCGTGCCACAAGAAAGCTTGGCTTGGTCTATTCTGATGTTAGTGGCTCCGTACCTATTCCTTCTCTTGGCGGAGCAGTCTACTTTATGGTGTTAGTAGATGACTTCACCCGTAAGACTTTCTTATATTTGATGAAATGCAAGAGTGAGGTTCTACATTGGTTTCAGATTTGGAAGAAAGAAGTTGAGAGGGAAACAAGTCTGAATTTGGCGTGTATGCGCTGTGGTAATGCTAAAGAGTACTTGTCTGGAGCCTTTATTGAAGTCTTGCCACAAGAGGGAATCAAACGTCAACTTTCTTTGCCTTATGAGCACCATCAAAATGGCGTAGCTAAGCGCAAGATTCGAACCCTTAAAGAATGTGCCCGGAGTATGGTTCGCTTTGCTGATCTTGCTGATTACTTCTGGGGAGAAGCTCTTATGACAACTGCATACCTTCAAAATCGTGCTCCCACTGTTGCAGTTATTGGAAAGACCCCAGAGGAAGCTTGGACAGGTCACAAACCTGACGTGAGCCACCTCAAAGTCTTCGGTTGTCCAGCCTATGCACATATCTCTTCTGATATCCGCTCCAAATCTGCTCCACATGCTCGCAGATGTGTTTTTGTGGGCTACTGCACCACCAGCAAAGGTTATCGATTGATTGACACCACCACCAAACACCTGATCCAGAGCTGCAGCGTCACCTTTGATGAACTTGGCATGGAGGCAACGGGCTTATTTTGGCACCATGCAGCTGGAGGTATGTTTCAAAAACCTAAGGACTCAGTGCTTTGGTTGGAATTAGATGTGCCACTTGCTGCCCCCTCCTCTTCCGAGCCTTCTGCAACACCCATATCGACACCCTCTTCTTCCTTAACTCCTTCCGTTGC
The DNA here is from genome assembly GCA_021234155.1 of Isoetes taiwanensis. Lineage (NCBI taxonomy): Eukaryota > Viridiplantae > Streptophyta > Lycopodiopsida > Isoetales > Isoetaceae > Isoetes > Isoetes taiwanensis. The sequence continues at coordinate 17,195,853 of JAJEKV010000021.1, read as the reverse complement.
ATCCACTCCTGATCCATTCCCAATTTGTCCAGCATCCTCTTCTTCCTTAACTCCTTCCGTTGCATCCTCTCCTGATCCATTCCCAATTTGTCCAGCATCCCCTCCTGCACCACGAAGATCTGCACGCACTCCTAAGCCCACTGATCGTTTTCTGTCATACCAGCAGTCCCAGAAATCTCAGAAATCAGCTTCTTCCAATCTTGCTGAAGCTCTTACCGCTGAATCTACCCTTCACACTCTTTTCTCTGATTGGTGGTCTCACGATCTTGAAGAAGTCTGCGCCCATGCCTATTTCTCCTCTAAACTGCTTGAACCCTTGACTGTCAAGTCCGCTCTAATTTCTGGTCCAAGCTATGCATGAAGAGATGGCCGCCATGGAAGCTACTCATGCATGGGATCTCACTGAACTTCCACCAGGCAGAAAACCCATAGGTTGTCGTTGGGTCTTCTAACTCAAAACCCATGAAGACAATTCTATCGCCCACTTTAGAGCAAGACTTGTGGCTAAAGGATATTCTCAGCAGCCCGACATTGACTATGATGAGACCTTTTCTCCCGTTGCTAAACTCACATCTATCAAGCTTCATCCTTGCTCTAGCAGCCCAACAAGATTTTGAAATTCAGCAAATGGATGTTAAAACGGCCTTTCTCAATGGCCATCTTCATGAAGAAATCTATATGTCCCAACCTGAAGGCTTTGTTGCCCCTGGAAAAGCCCATCTTGTTTGTAAGCTTCAACGTGCCTTGTATGGTTTAAAACAGAGCCCTAGAGCCTGGTACCACACGATTGACTCATTTCTATAGACTCATGGCTTTACTCGTTGTGTTACTGAGTGGAACATTTATGTCCAACATAATTTTTCTTCCATTCTTATTGTCGTTGTCTATGTAGATGATCTGATCCTTGTCAGTAATCAAGTGCCCTACCTGAACCAGCTCAAGCAACACCTTTCTTCTCGCTTTCGGATGACTGATTTAGGAGATATCCAAACTTGCCTTGGCCTCCAAATCATTCGTGACAGACCCAATCGTTCCATCATATTTCATCAAACGAAAGCCATTCTCAATATTTGTCGTCGCTTCAATCTTCTTCATGCATCTCCTAAATCGACTCCCGCTGCTCTGAACCTCAAGCTCAGCCAATCTATGGCCCCAGCCACCGCTCATGAACAAGCATTGATGGCCTCTATTCCATACCGAAGCGCAGTTGGTTGCCTCATGTACTTAATGGTTAGCAGCCGATCAGATATTGCTGCAGCAATTGGTGCCATTAGCAGATTCATGGCCAATCCCGGTCATGAACATTGGAAAGCCACGAAGCGGATCTTGCGTTATCTCACAGCTACATCCAACATGGGTCTCAAATTTGCCCCTGATTCCACGTTTCCAAATCCTACCTTAACAGGCTTTGTTGATTCAGATTGGGCAGGTGATCCAGATTCCAGGTGATCTACCACGGGCTTCTCCATTATGCTTCATGGGGCTGCTGTCACCTGGACTTCTTGTAAACAAACTTCCGTCGCGCTATCATCTTGTGAAGCAGAGTATATGGCCACCTCAGCTGCAGTCAGGGAGATCACGTGGCTTCGTCAATTTATGCTTGAACTTGGATATCCTCAGGAACAGTCCACAGTCTTGTACAATGACAACTGCAGCAACATTGCATTGACGGATAATCCCATTTTGTACAAGAGGTCCAAACACATCAGTATCCACCATCACTTCACTCGAGACAAGGTCCAGGATGGCACTCTTATCATGGAATATCTTCCAACTACAGAAATGCCTGCTGATCTCCTCACTAAACCTCTGTGCAAAGACCTATTTGACCAGCATTGTGCCACGCTTGGACTCTGTTCAAGTTCAGCTTCTGAGTCGAGCATGGGGGAGAAGGAGACCAACATTAGAGCAAGAATGTAGCAGAGTAGCAGCAGGTCAGCACCAAGAATGTAGCAGAGTAGCAGCAGATCAGCACCAGCCAAGAAGCAGAGGTCAGCACCAAGAATGTAGTAGAGTAGCAGCAGATCAGCACCAGCCAAGTAGCAGCAGAAGTTGCAACAATATATTACAGTAGCAGTTACATATTAGTTTTTTTCCTTGTCTATAGCTGTTATCCAATCCTCGTCTCAGAAGGCTTCACATTATGAGCCGAATGGGGGAGTGTTGGGAATATAAGGTTCATCTCATAAAGATGACCTTCCATGATTGTAGGAACTGATCCTATATTTGGATCAAACCGTTGTACTGACTTTATTAGCCATGCATAAATAGACGACCGACCCAAGAGAAGATACGTTGGAGTCTTTGTGTTCCATCTGTGTGCCTTTGTTCTAAATCTTATCAGCAGCATATCACTAAAAGCAAGCAGAACTGCTGCTCCTTCTCATGCTGCCGTTGTGACTTAGGTGCAACTGGAGAAGTAATTTGGGTTTGGACTATTAGAAATTGATCTGCCAAGACTAGTTTTGGAGGATTTAAGCACATCTCTGCAATAAGAAATACAAATAATCGGACAATATTATCCTAGAAATGTTCCGAAGTCCATTCCAATTCCGCCAGGATTCGGTATTATTAGTCACATAGTATCCACCTTTTCAAGAAAACACGTCTTCGGTTATCTAGGCATGGTGTAAATCAATCTAATACAGAGAAATAAGTTTTTGGCATTGGTGGGTTGAATTCTCGGTTCCACAAGCGCGTCCCATTTCTTGAAGCCGAAAAACAGGTAGAAACAGAGGCCCCTTTTTTGTCCATACCATATTCCAGGCCATAATTAAGATCACTATTTGGGAATGGGAGCACAATCTATTTGGAGGAGCAGAAAAGAAAAAAATGGCAAGGAGATTGCTTTAATCAATCAACCGAAGCTCTATTTTGAGCAAAGAAACTTGAAAATAAAGCAATCAACCTATGCTTTACTTTGAGCAAAGAAATTTATGTAGAACTTGAAGCAGATAAGGGATATTTTCCTTCTTTTTCATCGTATCTGTTAAATTTATTGCTTTTTGCAAGAGATGGTTACATTAACATTATTGAAAGAAAAAAGGTCAACCTTTTGGAATACCCCAACAATAGTGGGCAAAATATATGTACGAGTGTCTAGAATATAAAGGTAACATTGATATTAGGCAAAATAGGGTGTGCAAATGTCCTAATAGGGTGTGCTCTAAGATCTACATTACCAATATTCATATTCTCTTTACCTTATTTTGGAGTTCGGAGGACCTTGACAACATATAGAACATCTAAACAAACGCATTATAATAGTTACAACTTGGGGAGTAAAAAAATGTGCCCCCAATGATGCATCACTCTACGGAATTGCGAGTTAAAACCCCACATATCTATTTGACGCGACACAAATTCATCATTACTAAATAGCATTACACTGTCATTATAATAGTGGGTCCAACCCCACACGTTTGGAACCAAGGCCGCCGCGATAAATTTCTTCTATATATAATTCTGCTAGAAATATACTTTTCGAATATTCTTTGTTGATGCTTATTTCTAAAAATGGCACGTAGCTTTCTGAGGAAAAAATAGGCCGATTTAAAAAAAGTGAAAAATTCTTCACGGTTGCTTGCTTATGCTTCATGATTCCTTCCAACTGCTATACCTGTCAGCAACTTCTTCAACCTCTATCCGCCATTGAGCTCGCATGTTCTGGATGCAGCAGATGATGGGTTTTTTCATATTGAATTGCAATATCTGGCAGTCGACACAAAGCATCAAGAGGCAGGACAAGCGAACTCCAAAAATGAAGCCCTACTGATGCAATTTTGGCAATCTTGGTCTGCTTTCTTTTCGCTCAGGTGCTGGTACACAATTGCTGCATTGCTGAGGCGCTGCTTCAATGGGATTCAAAGGTGAGTTTCGAATGGATGGTTCTTTAATGGAATCTGTGGTGAGGTCATTGCATATATCAGCAAATATGCTAGCCTGGCATGTAATAAGCAATATATGCAGTTTAAGGGAGGTGCTTTGTCTTCCAGCTGAGTCGTTCCATGCTGGATAAACTAGGCAGGGAGCAAGATTCAAAAGTCTTATTATTTCCCATATGGCACATCTAGTTCTGGATTGAATTAAGAAGCATTTACCCTCTTCATATTCTAACATCAGCATCTCAAAAGATATGGATTATTATGTGCTTGTAGCAAATAAAAATTCGATGTAGGGAGTGCCAATTTTCTAGTTTAGTTTGTTCTGCACTATCCAAATATTTGTCAGGAGTATTTGAAGGAGCTAGATGAAATCTTATGCTGTCTTTGGTAGAATACTAAAAAAAAAACATGGCAAGGTAGAATTCTCAGCTTGATCTTAAATTCTACATCATCTAGGATGTCACTTTGTTTTCCTCGGTCGACTTTTATTTGCTTGATTGCACGACATTGATGATATTTTCTGCCTGATGTCTGATTCTCAAAATATTATGAGCATCTTTAGTGATTCAAGCTTGGGGGTATGTGGCGGTCACCAACACTTGGCTGCTGTAAATATTTGCAGGCCAGGAGTTTTCAGGGCATCGAATCCATGTATTTGTGTCACACGTAAAAGACCAGAAAGAATAATAGTACTAGGAAGATGTCTTAGGTTCAAACTTGTGAATACATAGATGGGTATTGAAGATTAACAAGCTTGCAAGCAATGTTATGGATGCTGTTGGATTGCGTGTAATAATTTAACACTAGAGTTGTCTCAGGGACCTGTTTGGGTTCATCAACCCATATGGGTCCCGCAATTCCTTCTCTATATTAGGGACTAGTTCTTCATGATACTTATGAGATTTTAAATATGAACACATGAATTGTAAGATTAACTCGAAGTTGTACCACCATATTCAATGGCAAAATAAAATCCTTCACAAGTTTGGCACAATCGCACCTTGAAATACACTCAATTCAATGGTTTCGATGATATGATATAATCTCATGGCACTCAACATGGAATACAAATTTCAAGATAACATTAATTTTCTATGAACGTAGCCTACAAATGCTACTCATTTTTCAAATTTCATGTGATTTCATAAAAATTTGATGTATCAATGAGCAAATTATAATTTCAATCCTTGAGAGACCCAGTCAGGTCCCTAAGGAATTTCTGAAAAACAGACATCCAGGAACTATTTCATATCCATGATATTTGAAATAGAATAAGAATGTGAAGGTACTATTATTTTTCAATGGAATAGATACTAAGTACTACACATCTTGCTAAATGGATTTCATTTTTCCAAAAAGTGGAGTAATACTATGAATTTTCAAAATTTTGACCCTCGGGGGACCTAATTGGGTCCATAAAGAACTTCTGAACTTCAAACTTTAAGGAATTATTTCTCGAAAATTCTACCATAGATTTTTCTAATTCTTCTTGTGATAAATTTCTCATATCATGATTTACAAGATGGAAGAATTAGAATTCCTAGGAAAAATCATATATGCAAAATAATCTGAGAAATGTTAAAGAATTTGAGAATCAACTTGACCCCTTTGCATTCGCTCCATATTATGTTTGGTGATAGAAGCTTTCTACATTTTTCATAAATGAAGGACAATATATTGTGATCCTTTATCTCGGAGGTATAATAGAATTTCAAAAAAGGTGTACGAATGAACCCATTTGGGTTCATCAAGGGACAACTCTAGTGTTAAAGCATGAAGATGTTTTAGAACAGGTAACCTAGCTCAGATGTGAGATGGCTTTGCGTGTGGTTCCATTGGAGATTCAAATAAGTAATCAAAATGGTCTAGGTCATGTGGCCATCTAATATTACTTTTCATGTCTCCATAATTTGAAGGTTGCTAAAAAGCAGATTGTAAACATTTCATGGTTACATACAATTGCTAAATAAGATGCAGATAACGATATGCATAAACAGCATATAGCCAGGTCAGAAGATGCAGAGACATGTTGCATCTTCCATAGAAACATGTCTGCGCGTTGTCACAGAATCTTGACATGTCTGTTGCAAGTGCCTTTGCATGACAAAGTGGGTCTTTGCTTTATTATGACAACCATCCATGCAGTGTAAGACATGTTGCAGATTAGGCAAACTGATCTAAGATCATGGCTATAAAGAATGAGCATGGATATGAAAGTTTTATAGCAAATACATTGGCGGATGCAAATTCAATCTGGAAAAAGTAGAGCAGATGCCATCATAAGTATGGAAGGCTTGGCAACTAATATGTGCACTTGAATGTGTTGCAGAGTCTACATTCCTTCAGCTTGAATATATCTCTGTGTGCCATGATCATTCCTTAGTCTATTTTTATCTTCTTCTTTTATTCAGCTTCTGTAACATTAGTTGACAGCAATTTATTTATGAGAGAGCACTTGCAAGAGATTTAGCAGTCAGGTTTGGACTGTAGCTTCACATTATCTAAGTGTTTTCAGACCTTACGCGAGGAACATGCAGTTGCAGAAAGAAGGGCTGAGGAAGTGCATGCTGCTAATAATTCCACACGGATGGTATTTACCTAACCCATCAGCCTTTGGAAATCAGGTTGGTTACAAAGCAGTTAATGTTTAAACTTTTGCTGAATATAATTGGCAGTCAGTAGAGAAACAAAATTAGAGCAGTGTGTTCATGATGCAACTACAACGATGATATGAACACAGGTATGTAAAGTCTCCAAGTTGAAGATTATTCTACAAAATTGCCTGAAGAAAGATGTTAGACTATTGTAATGTACATTCAATGTGTCCTTCTATTATTGTATTTCTGAACCCCTACGCTTTCAGAAAACAGTGGAATTGGAGAAAAAGATCACAGTATTTGAGGTGCAAATGCCTTATAAATTTCTTATAATGAGGCATCTTTGTCTGAAGTGTTACCTTTCCACATAGAATGGCCACGCTCAATCAAGAGCTGCAGGCAGCAAAATTCCGCCTTCTACACGAACAAAAGCATCAAGCTGTGGAGGATGCCACTCAAAATGCTCAGTATTCCTAGGAGACAAAGCATTTTACATAAGGTTGTTGCATAAGTTTGTTCAGCCATAAACAAAGCAACCATGTGAATACATAATGTACTGGCATGCAGGTTCAGATTGTTGGATTGTTGTGTTTGAGATTGATGCATATGGAAAAGTATTTCTATTAGGTTAAACATATTCTAAAGTGTTTTAAGACACCTTTTGTTTCATAGCCTTGTGCTATAATAGGCTGCATGCATCCTTGAGGAGAGCATATGTGCATTTTGCTTTTCCTGGCTCTGGGATGTTAATTATGTTCTTGGATCATAGGCATTGAGAGAGGAAGTAGAACGTGCAAGGTCATCTCAGCGTGAAGCAAAAACAAAAATGGTAATGCTAGAGGTGAATGAGATTTCTACTTATGTTGAGATGCCACAGAAAATTCTGTCTAATTATAAATCTAGTCTTAAGTGTAGGTCGAATGCCAAAAGTTATGAATTGAATTGATAAGCACAAAACGGGACTCTGATCTTGAAGCAATGCAGGTACATATCTTGAACGTAAACACAAATATACATTTTTTGCCCCTTATATACTCCGTCTTTAATTTTTTCAGATTAAATGAAGCTACTTTTATGTGGGATAATCCTATTGCAACTAGGGTTTATCTTAGCGAAATGCATTTTGGCAGACTAACAACACACATTTGGAGCTGCATTTGTCTAGAGAAGAGAGTTGAGAATGCTATTGGCATCCAAACTTTTATTATTTGTGAAAAATTAGAGTCCAATACATTGTTGCTATAGAGAAATGTAGACTTCTATTACATTGACAATGACTTTGGATGGCTATGAGCTTGCTTCAAAGAGATAGGGACAAATTTTCTCTACTGTATTTATGGTTTCGTTCTTCACGAGCTAACACGTGGCTTCTATACAAGAGAATTGTTTTTTGCAGATCAAAGAATCGTATCTACATCTACTGTTTATATTTGGGCATTTGTTGTGCATCGCTATCAAGTCTTTTTGGTAAACATTGTTTTTTATATAGTGGGTTTTCTCTAGTGCACATTTCATGCATAGGACCCCATAATCTTATAATTTCGTACTGCCATGTAGATCCTAGAATGCTCCGAACTTTTCTCACGTAAGGTTGGTTCAGTTTGAAGCTTTATTGTTGTCGCCAACCACAGCATCCATGTATCATATGGGCTCAGGAACGCAAGGCAATAGTGCGGGTTCAAATCCCATACGTTCAGACTGACACATGATCCAAGCACAGTCTTCACCCTTTATTTGAGTAAGGACACGAGGATTGGAAAAGAGAAATGTTCGCAACCAAGGAACCAAGAGAAATGTTTGCGGCCAAGGAACCAAGTTATTTCTAACGTATTTCAATATTGCTCTTAGCCTTCTAGCATAGGGTCAAAATGTGGCCCAAACGTTACTTGCCCAGCCGGGAATTTATGACCGTTAGACATTATAGTGGATCCACTTGAACAGGTTAGGAATGAAAGAAATGTCCGCGGGGGCCTTGGCCGCCGCGATAAATTTCTTGTATTAATAATAATAATAATGAATGTATAGACGACATATCGACATATGATATATGTTTCAAAATCGCCAAGGTTATAAAACAAACCACACCACTAGTTGTAGCTTCCTATTCCCTGTTAAGTCAATAGAAACGCTTACCCTATTCCCATGTATTTGGTATACAAAATAGTTATGGTAAAATCATAAGAAAGAGGGACATCAATAAATTCAAAGAATGGGAGTTGAATCTACTATAATGTCATCGATTCGCGTAGCGAATCGGCATTCTTGCTCAAGACGAGCATGCATGCATTGCATACATCGCATGCGTTTTGGGCCGTTCATCAGGTTGGGCGTTTGCTACTTATTGCGGAGTTCTTCATCGACGTTTCATCGGCGCTTTCTCTTCTCTCAGCAGTACCTTATTCTCTTTGATTTGTTTCCAGGCAGGGGAGGGGCTTCTTCCTGCCTGGTTTGGCCAATTTGGCGTTGCTTTCCTGCTGTCCTTTCCGGCCTTTAGCCTTCATCCTGTGACCTTCGTCCTCGATCCTAGTTTGTTAAGGAAGTCCTTTGGTATTGAGCTTTGTTGGTTTCATGCAGTGCGGTGCAAGAATGTCATCGATTGGCGTAGCGAAATCGGCATTCTTGCTCAAGGCGAGCATGCATGCATGCATGCATCGCCGCGTTTTGGGCCGTTCATCGGGTTGGGCGTTTGCTGCTTATTGCGGAGTTCTTCATCGACGTTTCATTGGCGCTTCCTCTTCTCTGTGTACCTTATTCTCTTTGAACCCACCCTCCCCTTCTTTGTTTATTATATTTTGTACAAGTTACGTTTATCATGTTTTCCACCCGGTGGGTGATGCTTTTTCCACCCTTTGGGTGATGCTATTCTTTGGTATGTTTCGTTTGTTGTTGGTGATGTGCGGTGCAGGGTTGGCGGCGCCATCCGTTTCGACTTCTCCATGCGCGGGTTTTTGGGAGCGATTCTATGCCTTACGTTTGTCTAAGCCCCTTCCCGAAGGCTTATCACTAGGGTTTTTCCTCGAAAACCCGAAAGGGCGGGGTTTTTTAATCCCGGTGATAAGCTTTCGGCAGGTACATCAGCCACTCATCTATTAGCATTATATTTGTTTTGGGGTCCAAATAATATAATTGGATTTTCCCTTTATTTTTCGTGGGTAGTTCGCATGTGTGTGGCTATCCACTGTCCACCATTGTAGAAAATCTGCTGAGATGAATGAGAAGCCTATCTATCAGGTTTCATGCGAGTCGCAGTGCTATAATAACATGAAATAGTTAGAGCCATGGAGACACATTTTTTCCCATAACACCACAACCAAACAATGGTATGGCAACATTAAAACTCATGGGAGTGAACCATGATTACAAGACCATTGATCACTTATCACTGCAAATTAAGAGCAAGTAAATATGTCAAGAACCTCAAAACAAAGAGAAGTTGCATACAGTTTTGCAAACCCTAAGTGCTTTTTGGCAAGGTAAGCCTCTCATGTAAAAAGACATATATGGATGCAAAAGAAAGTAAGCCATGTGCCTTGCATGGTGTTAAGTAAAAGAGGAGTTCAACATGCATGCATCGTATACGCATGGTATGAATGCATTGTGTGCACGCATTGTGCGCACGCATTGTGTGCATATTGTGCGTGCATGCCAAAACCATAGGTTGAATACGAACTAGCTAGAAATACACCACGGGCTCCATAAACACTACTGGCATGCCCTTATACAAATACAACACCACAATCATACGGAAACCTTAGCAAAATGGTCGTATATTTTTGTACGTTTAGCAATGAACCATTTTTTGTGACATCAATAATGTAATACTCATCTTGCTACCTTTTAGTGTGGCTGCTTAGGATGTGTCAATAAATCGGTTTAAAACTGCAACTGCATACAAGATATCTGGATGTATACTAATCAAATAGGGAAGTGCTCGTAACACTTGTCTATAAAAGAGTGAGATCATGATACTAGAGTAAGCTTTTGGCTGAGATTCTATAGAATAAGAGCGGGCTTGCAATGAGTCATATTAACTTGTTCAAAATTTCAGAAACATACTTTTGTTCACCACATTTCAAAGCCTAAACAATAGCACATAAATCCCAAGCATGTAACCTCAAAATTTTGTTGCAAGAGATTGTTTAATCTGAAGATTAAGCCGAAGCACTTTTTATCATTATAGTATCATCTACATATGGTAGAATAATCTAAACATATATAACTCTCCTAGAGAGATGCTTTTGGAATATTCGTTGATGCGGTTTCTGAGGAAAAAATAGGGCTTTAAAAAATTAGAGAAAAAAAAAACAGCGAAATAAGGGGTTGGCTTGGCTATGGCGCCTTGCATCGCCATCGCCGGAGCTGGGAAACGGCAGAAGCTCCATCTGTTGCAGAGCATTTTGGTGGGAAAGTTTGGATTTGTGTGTGTCCCTGTTTTGCGCATGACGGTGTGTGCCCCTGTTTTGTTTCTCAGCTTCCGCCTCCAGACCCAGCTTTGGGAATGTTCTTATCTGAAGAGGTCATACACTTCGTTTTGTTCTATAGGTGATGCGTCCTATGGTGCTTTGTTCTCGGATCCATTTATTTTTTCTTTGATTCAAGCCTGCTGCGGTTCTTGACCTATCTGCAGCTTTTGGGCACATTTACTGTATCAAAGAGATATCAACATCTTAAATCACTCAAATTTTGAACGGGATCTTTCTGCTGCAGCACTCTTTGCCATGGAGATGGGTCTTCCTCTTTCAACGGCCATTGCTTCATTTTGGTATGTTTTAGCAATTTTCATTTTAGCATTTCAATCATAACGTTTTCAAGGGTATTCATAATGCCCATTTTCGCTGGACAGTTTAGATTCTGTCTGTTAGATTCAGACACAGCCTAAGAGCACCTAAAGACGGTCTGCAAATGTTTGATTTAGGGCCTAGACTCGGCACATGGAAAGCTGTCCATTTGTTATCTGGAACAAGAAGTAAATATCAAAAGCTCATTATGAGATTATGGCAGATGAATAGGCTGGGTTATAGCCTTCAGAAGCAGCAAATGCCTATTGCGAAATGGCAATAAAATCTGCCTGCCTGAAGTAGAACGCTTAATTCTCTCTGAAATGCCCTAAAGTTTCATAGTATTATAGTAGATGGATGTTTTGTTGCTTTATATTGGCTCTTGCGAAGCTATAGCCACGTGAAATATATTGCCGATGTTTGAAGATGTTTGAAGCTATGGTAAATCAGGGCTGCCCTCTAGTGAAAAATTCAAATCTGATATCAGGTTTACCATGCAGGGCATTGTTGCAGACTTGAATAGGCATGGTGCGCTAGTTGTAATAAACACTCACCCTACAGGACCCAAACTTTATGCAGGAGTTCGCATCTGCCTAATTCCTTACACTCAGCCTGCAGGACTCTTTTTGCAGGAATTTGCATCTGCTAATGCCCGGGTTGATAGTGGTGGGCATGTTTACAACAATGTATTTGATGCGAACTTTGATCTTTTAGTGAATGCATTGGCAAGAAATGAAGTTCCTAACATTAAGCATTATTGTTGGTGAGGTAGGTTGGCCTACTGGTGATCAGATGAAGGCCACAGTACCTTTGAATGCAGATGTTTTATGCATTTGTAAATCGGTATTGTGCTCTAGTATAAAATTCAGATCTGCTATAGCCTGCAGGAAGCTACGCTTCTCAAAATGGTAAATACGCATTTTAGAGTTTTTTTTGTTATAGAAAGTTCTTTATATTGATTTGATTGATCAAGTGGTAATATTGTTCAATCTGCCAGTTAGGGTATGGTCTCTGCAGTCAAGGCATTGAAGAGTGTCAGAAAGCTTAAATCCGGCAAACAAATTAGTAGGCCTCAAAGTCCGACAGAAAATAGGTACGGTTTTGTTCCTAAAGATTCGACAGCTTAGGCTATGGCTTTTGCGGAGAACAAAATGTAAGTTGAAAAATGACAAATAGAGAGGGTATACGTTCAAAATGCTGTTATCATGCTGTTGAAGTTAAAAATCGTTGGTTGACCTGCATGAAGCAGTGCCACATCCACACCTCGCTCATTCATATAGAACCTGAAATACCAGTCAACTGCATTCATCATATTGTTTTCTGTCGAAATGCTGGTAGATCAATTCCTCACAAGTTACACAAACACTTACACCAATGTTTAAATGGCAACAGATGCCGCTATAACTATCCATACGAACCAATGCAACAGGAGAGTCAAGGGCAATATTGAAGACAGAATATATAACGCATGCTTGCTCCGCTAGCTTGATTGCCGCATTATGGTAGATGCTGCATCAATGCTACACTGTGAGATTTTGTACTGCCATAATTATTAAGCTATGTGAGATTTTGTACTGCAAAGAATTTACAAAAGTTTGACTCTGAGTCAGACAGTGCAAAAAAGGATGTGGCCATATATGACGAATGTGCTTCTGTGCGCTATGAGGTTGTTTCCCCTTCTGATTTGCAATCAAAGGAAGTTATTGAGTTGTTAAAAACAGTTTGAGAGATTAGGTTCTTGATCATGTGTTATTTAGGCAGCTTCATAGAAAGCTCAATTTATTGAACATTCATATGGCTGTTTTTGGATGAATATGGAATATGTCTTTTCCATAGTTATTGCTACAAGAAGATAGATCATAATAATTGGAAGATGAGATGAACTTCAAAAGGTTCTTCCATCTCTAAGTTCACGGTAATACGACAAAGGCACTTTCACAATGTCCAATGTAACGGCACAAATTGATAATGCATTTAGGAAAAAAAGTTTTTGGTTGCTTGCCTTAGTTTCTGTCTAAGAAAGCCATTCAACACCACGTGTTATACTCTGTTTGGTATGTCTCGACAATCAAGCTTAAAGGACGAGTTTACAATGGACATAAATGGCATGTGATTAGTCAGTAATTCGATTTGTATTAAATCTTTGGCATGAAACATTTAAAAGCAATTAAGATGCAAGCCCTCAGTCTACCAATTTAAACTCTGCTCAAAATAACTAACTAATAGCTAAGTAACCTAGGCATTGCTTTACTATATCAAATCTTAATACCTTTATTTCTAAGAAAATATCATCAAAATGTTAACAGCAACAATAACAAGCAGCCCCTTGGATGCACATATGGAAAGATAAAAGAGTATGATGAATTAACTTGCAAATATTCCACTTTACCGGCTCATTTTTCTGAGCATAAGGATGTCGGAAAGAGAAATGTTCGCGGCGGCCTTGGCCGCCGCGATAAATTTCTTGTATAATTTAATGCTCCTTCAAACTTAGCGTAAAGATTAGGATCTATACGTGTGATCTCATGTGAATGAGAAAACTATGAATTTTTAATTCCAGCATCTTGGTGCCTGCTTAAGACCATACATGCTCTTTTTCAATTTACAAACACAGCCAAGATGCTCCTTATCAAATACGTCCAGAGGCTGCTGCATACAAAGCTCTTCTAAGTCCCCATTAAGAAATGTAGACTTGAAATCAAGTTGATAGAGGGGCCTAGAATTATGTACTGCTAAAGCTAAAATAGCTCGCAAGGTATCAAGTATGACCACGGGAGCAGATACATCATTAAAGTCAAACCCCTATTGTTTTGTGTACCCTTTGGCTACAAGTCTATGAAAGAGGGTCATTATTATGTAACACCTTTGCCATAAGAGCATAGTTACGCACTGTCTATAAGAGGGGTGAAGATAAAGTTACCCCAGTTTTGGTGATTACACGACAGAGATATCTGACGAAATCAACACAAAAAAATTCCGTCCCGCGGAATCACTCGCCCATCACTCGCCCATCGCTCGATCTGATTTTTGGTTTGCATGGATGATCTCCTCCAATCCGTCTTATTTCGACCCGATCCGAAGCTCGATCGGCCGAGGTATTTAAGCTCAAAAATCTGAGCAAAAAAATAGTTAAGGGGCAGATGCAGTCAGCGTGACTGCGTAGTTACTGCACAATTTTGGTGATTCTGCCGGAAGGGATATCTCTGCCATGGAATCACCAAAACCGGGGTAACGTTATCTTCACCCCTATAAGAGCATAGTGTATTGGAGGCAAGGCAATAAGGCTTTGTGATCGTCGAGAGGCCATGTCTGGAACAGAAAAATCAGCTCTAGATGTCTAGAACAGAAGAATCAGCTCTAGAAACAACCAAAGGTAGATCTTGATGTCCTCAGTTCTAAAAAATCTGGATAAGCTGCTTTGTCTATTTGAACCAGGTCCACTACAGTCAAAGGAGATCTAGTTGAAGAAAACTGATGCTAATATAACAACATTAAGTTGCTATAATAAGTGATACATCTTAGTGTTTTAAATTTGTTGAAAAGTCTATTTGTGTCAGTATTTATGACTACATTATATGTCATACTCTTGACGCAGTGAGAAGGGTGAGTAGGAACATTGAGCAGTTAAGAGTTGACAAACCAAATAAGCGCCGTTGTGGCTTTTACAATACTCCTTTAGCAATTCTCTTCAGAACTAGAGGAATTCTTGGTGTTTAGATATGGAAAACTTACAGTTTTCCTGAGGCAGTGGCCGGTGCATGACAAATAATACCTCATTTCCAAACCTCCCAATTTCTTAAGTTCAGAAAGTTCCAACTGAGATCTAACACTTTGGTTCTTATAAAAGTATACATAGTATTTCTCTACAGCCTCTCAAATATAATGGGCATGCCATGGTGTGGCTTCAAGGTGCCTGTACCTGCTGGATTGTGTCTGTAGTTTGGGGAGATGCGAAATTTGAATCTGGAGAGAATAATGGCCAGTAGAATTTTAGCTTCCAGGACAGCAAATGCTTGGCCAATGCAGATCCGTGGCCCATCTGCAAAAGGTATGAATGCCATTGGATGCTTGCATGCATGTGCGATGCCATTAGCAAATCGATTTGGATTAAACTCATTCGCATCAGCACCCCATAGCGATGGATCATGATGAAGTGCAACAATTGGAACGAAAACTCCAGCGCCCTTTGGAACAAACAACTTTCCAAGGTCAATGCTTTTGGAAGCTCCCTTAGCAACAAAGATCGCTGGAGGGTACAATCTTAAAGTTTCATTAATCACCATTGTCACCTGCCAAGGGACGCAATGCATATTTATGAAGAAAATTCAGCAACATGTGAGGTAAAATTAAGGGTGCCTAAAGGAACTTACAATCTTCAGCTTGCTAACCATTTCTGCATCAGGATGATTGCCCATAGTAATCTCTTGCACTTCTTTACGCGAAAGATCTTGCCAGAAAGGATAATTTGCCAAAAGCATTAACGCCCAAGTTAATAAAGTGGATGTTGTCTCATGACCTGCAATATAGAATGTCTTGCACTCTTCGATCAATTTCTCATCCCCAAACTTCCCATGACTCTTCTCACCAACAGCAACCTCTGTTAGCATAAGTCCTAAAAGATCATTTCCAAATTCACCATTATTTGCCGAGTTCCTTCTTGCTTTAACTATTTCTTCAAGTACAGAGTTCAGCTGTTTTTTCAAACTCCTTATTTGCAAATTACTTGGAATGGGAAGCAACCTGGAAAAGTTAGCAAGATGTCAGCGCAAATTTAAAAGAACTTTCTGCTCCCAGCATGGGATGAAAACCTGAACAGCATTAAATCTAATGCACTTTTATGCCAATAGACATGGAATTAAGTGATTATTTCTGATAATCCTTCTGACCACTCTTCTTTTAGAATTGAAGATTGATAGAAGTATGCTAAATGCTTCCAAATGAACAGACTATGATTGAGAAATTGACTTGTGATGTCCTTCCAGTAACATTAAGATATTTGTATGCACAATTTTCTCTTGGTTTTATCAGATGCCCTAAGGCCTATAGATCCTAAATCAACAAAAACTTTATATAGACTTTTATCTCATACCTCACTTGCTAAAATTACATTTGATTTTTTACCAGAAAAGTGACCAGACATGAGATCACAAAGGGAGGAGACAGAAGACACAGACTGTGAGGGTTTAACATATGCCCTACTACACTTTCATAATGACCAAAATAGAGAACGTTACCTAGCTCCAGGAAGCCAGTTTAATATTTGAGCCTTACGCAAAACAAGTCCTAGAGAACGCAAAAGTTCGAAAACCCTCTTCCCTTTCTCATAGCTACTTCCAAATGCTGTGTGAGATATCACATCTGCAGTCACGCATTTGAGCTGCTCTAAAACCTCAATTTCTGCCTCTGAGCCCTGTTTTTCAATAACCTGTTCCCAATTTTCAACCATCTCCACGGCGCACTTTGTCATGGTTCCCACCATTGCCTGCAGGGTAAAAAAGGGGGTAAAAAGAAATAGAAAACATGTTGCTCCAGAAGAAAAGAAGAAAACTTCATACCTTAAGCTTCTGTGCATGAAAAGCTGGAGACAAAATTCGTCTTCTTTGTGCCCAATCCTCACCTTCTGCTACTAATATACTATGTCCAGTTATATCCTCCATGAATTTCCGCTGAAGAGGCGTCCTGCCAAAATGACCAGCTTTCTTACAGAGCACTTCCCTCACCAAATCTGGGTCCTGTATAACCACTCTTGACTCATCACCCATCCATATCAAATAGTTTTTCCCATAAATTTTAGAGTAGAGCTTCAAATCAGGCAGGAGATGGTCGACAATATCATGAGTGATTTCGTGGAAATCCTTGTCAAGGGCTTTCGCCCTCATGTCCATAATCTGCAACATATTTCCAACCATGGGAGGAGCTGGAGGTCCTGAAATTCCCTGTCGGAGGAAAGAAGCTCTGATGGCTCGAGGCATGAGGAGATAATGGTTGATGATGCTCCATAGCTTCCAAGCCAAAAAACACGCAAGCCCAAATGCGGAGGCAGAGAGCAGTAATCCGGCCATGTTTTTTTTCAAACGAAGGAGGATAGGCTAAGTTTTTCCACAATATCATAGTTGGGTCGGCCGTCCTTCCGGTGGTGTGGTGTTGCCACGCATTTTTAAAGTCCTGGAATGATAATCAGAATAGGAGATTCTTATCTGTTCAAACAGGTGAAGATCGAAGAAACAGCCGCCTTGGACCTTTAAGCGTGAGCTTGCCGTGATCCCTGTTTCGTGCCCAAAATTTGGGTGGGGCATTTTCTGTCTCGTCCGCCAATTTCCATGTGCCACGTGGCACAGATTCTTTCCAAGAATAGTGATTTTTGCATGCCATTTTCCAAGAATCAAGGTCATCTTGAAGGTCATCCAAAATTTTAGTGGCCCCAGCTGGCCGTTTGGGTTCTCGCAAAATGTGATGGCCAGCTTGAGTAGGATGGCTCACCTATGGACTATATGCAGATTCGCCATTTTGTGGCACTTTATTATCTATTAGGACATTAGAATGGCCAATTAGATGTTTGCTAATTAGAGTGATATCGACTTTGCGGCCAATTTAGTCCCATTATGGAATGGTCATTTAGGCCACTCGGCCAAATCCCGTAATGCCTTTACTTTCGCCACATCCTAATTCATTAAGAGGCCCCCTCATAAATTTGCCATATGGGGAACCAATATTATTAGAAATTTTTATTCCTATATACATTTACCAACTAAGAATAATCCTGCTCTTTTGGAAAATCGAATGTTGAGGTAATTCTATTTGCTCTTTACAAAGACTCCCACATTCGATTCTCCCTACCAGCAATCTATGCATTATTGAACGACAAGCAAATTTTATCAAAAGAGCAGAAGCAAAACACTGAAAACAGGGGCGTCAACAATCAAGTTAGATGGTCGTTAGATTTAAAATGAGAGAGTGGTGATTGGATTATTATGAATGGTCATTTGTATAAGATCTGTATACGTCGAAGTTCGACGCATACAATTTAGGGATGCGTATAATTTGGAGCAATTTTATTAAAATATTTTGTGTAGCATTGTGAACATTTTCATTTTCTTTACTTTCAGATGGGGTATGGAATTAAATTCATACAACATGTAACTTTAACACATAATATATAGGATAGCGACTTCTTTATGTTTGGGCAGCTCTATATTTAATAAGGTTCTAACTAAAAATTGCCATTTGAGCTACACATTGTTAGATATTTGGTTCAAAAATCGCCAATTGGGTTGTAACCACATTAGAAAGAAGTAGGAAAAATGGCCAGTTCAGGCTACACTTTTGCGGGCGTGTTTTACAAGGAATGGCCAATTCATTATATTTATACAGAATTATAGGTCCCTTAAAAAATTTCCTGTTGGAGGTATGTTTTCAGTCATTTCAATCGCATATTATTCAAATACAGTTATAACATTCAATCACATATTAGACACAATTCATTCAATGAAATATTACACAAAATTCCACATCCTTTGCATTGAACTCTTAATCTGATCAGATACATTGAAGAACAGTACATCCAAACTCAGATTCATAGCAGGAACATAAATATATTGAAGATAGCAGAAACAGTACATTCAACAGAAAAAATTAGCAGCATAATCAATAGGTTTTTGTTAAAAAATCTGGAGCAACGGTTGAAGAACAGGGTAAATGAGAATTGTCGGAATCCTTCCTATTGTCAGCACTGCCAGAACAAGAGAAAGAATGGCCCAAACTGGCGTTCCAGTATAGGAATTTCTTCTCAGACCTGGAGCACTTCCACTTCCCCTGTTTTTTCCCTCATCATGACCATCATGCTCTTGTTTAATCTGCCTCTGTTTTCCATCTACCGATTTTCTAATCTCTGAAATGCCCTGCTTATGTGAAATTGTTGAAGAAGATGTGGGTATTGCATCAGAAACATAGGAATTTGTCATTCTTGTCAATGTTAATAGAAAAAAGAGTGGAAGTAAAGAAATTAACGCTATGTAAATCGTCCGCCATAGCCATATGAGCCCTATTTCGGCGCCAGAGAGAAGCAGAGTTGCCATAACAAAGATAATCGCCGAATTAAATGAACCTGAAAAAGGATTGATGTTTTCAGCAGCAAAATGACCTTGTTTTTTATCTTGTATCGTGGATAGATTCAAAATCAAAAATAAAAGATTCTTACTCAAATAAGGCCTTCCAGTTGAAAAAGCCACGAAAATCTCCAGAAAGATATAAGAAAACCAAGGTCCTTCAAAAACTATGATAATCTCAAGCGCTCTTCTCCAAAAGCACATCAAAAGAAAGAGCATAATCTAATTCAAGGCCTTCCAATTGAAAAAGCCACGAAAATCTCTAGAACAACACAAGAAAACAAAGATTCTTCAAAAACTATAATAATCTCAAGCGCTCTTCTTCAAAATCACATCAAAAGAAAGAGCAGAATTCGGCGCTTCAGAAAATAAACAACGGCCGAATCGACGACACCTAAAGCTCTGGCATCACGACGACGCCATAGCCGGAGCTCGGCAGGCCAGAGCAAAATTGTGAACAATGAAATTGTGACATGGCACAGAAAATGCCCCACCCTAAATTTCACGTTACATTAATGACCACGTGTCGCAAATTCCGGCCAGAAAATTGGCCTCCGCACATCCGCGCGTCGGCCAATTTTCTAGGCCGGAATCAGACATTCAAGTTGATAACTCAACAAAGGGTTGCCATGTGTAACAAGTTAACACTACATCTTCTATTGTTTAAATTTGGATTTTCCAGTAAAAACTTTTTGGAGCTTTTTTAGTCTGATTTTCTAAGATTATTGGGGGTTTAGACCATGGAAAAAGATTTCGATTGTCCAAAAATCAAAAAGAGATAATTTCTCATGATTTTAGTTTTGGGATCGCATTCCTTTTTTTCGCTTGGCTCCATGTTAGATTAGGTTAATGTTCATGGAAAATAACTTTCGACCCCTCTGGGTTTTGTCGTATTGGACCTCTGCTTTTGTTTCGGAACACAAAGCTCGGCTATCACAAGGACAGCTCTTGCTAACTTCATGGACTCTACTTCCTCTTTTTGCACTCAAGATCCTCTGCAAATGATAAAAGATTGAGAACTTGCCAATTCAAAGGTTGTGGTGATTTTAGGGGCCGGAAACAATTACCTGATTATCCAAAAATGGGAAGAAAAAAAAATTAGTATGATTTTGGTTTTCCAGCTCTGATTCCTATTCTGATGATGTCGTTTTTGGCAAGATCCGATGCTTACTATATTCTGGAAGGTGGTTGCATGCATGCTTGATGATGGTTTCGAGCCAGAGGCTAGATTTGTATGCGCACATTTCTTGCAATTAGGGTTAAGTTTGAGCGCAAGGTAAAGTTTGTGCATGGCTTCAGGTTTTAATTCTACATATTTTAGATTTTTCTTGGCTTATTTAAGCAATTTCAATTTTTCAAGAGCCCAAGGTTGAATTTTGAGCTCAATCGTGGATAACGAAACTTTGGGCTAAAAGTGGGTTTTTCTCCTCTTGAAATGATCATTCTGCTCTATTGTGCTATATTTTCTATAGGATGCATTCAAACGAAGATATGGCGATCCTCCAATGGTAAGATATGTGACGGATTTTTTGGTTTTTGATCTATTCCTTTGCAATCATATAGTTATTTCTTTCAAGAATAATCTGCACTTTTCTTTGCATATTTCTTTGCAAGATTTAATATTATTCAATATTTTTGTTGGATGCATCTTTATTTTTGCATAGCATGAAACAAGGTATTTCGAGCATGGTCTGGGCAAAAACCGAAATTAACAATTTTAAGTAATTGCTTTGCATTTCTTATTTGCATAAGTTGATTTTGATAATACTCTGAGCAAGCTTATTATTTTTTGATATATGGCAGAATGAACTCTCCTACACAAAGCCCCCAAAATTGAACCAATATGATTTTTTTTTTAATCGGTTTATTGGTGAAAACCAAATCCATAAATCAGTACATGTTAGTGGGTTCAAAAGTTTATAAACCATGTCTAGTTATCCAATATGGTTCATCAATATATTTTTCTAAGGTGATAATCCAACATTGTTTTTTGACATGGTATTGAAACATGGCAATATTAATTGGTCTCTATACCAACTTAAATTATATGATACATACTATCGTTTAGTATGTCAAGTTTGGTCGACTGCTATTTGATCACATCTATCTTCTTTAGTATATTGAAACGGTAATTTTAAGTGCATAATTATCATGATGCTTTACATTGGTTACTTATCATGATGCTTTACAGTGATTAATCACCAATACATAATGTGATAAATGTATTTGATTTAAATATATTAATATGAGTTTTTTTACCCTATTTTTCTCCATGGTACTAAAACCTAATCATTTCAGTTAGTTTTATTAGCAATTTAACATGTATGATATGAACTAATACTTAGTATATAAAGTTTAATGGAATAGTATTTGATAGCATCTATCCTCTCTAGTATATTGACTTGGTAAATTATTCGTATATTTTGTAGCAATTAATGGTCAACATATAACGTGGCAAATTGACATGGTTTAGCTTTGTTGGTATGATTTTTTTTCTATGATCTCAAATAGTTGATCGATATGATTTTGAAGCGGTATATTTATACCTAGTTTCTATTATATGATATCTAATAGGGCTTGTGTGAAATTTATTTATATGATATTGCAGCATGGTATTTAACCTTAATATATTAGAACAATAAACTTAAATGCTTTGAAACATTGTTTGATTAAGAAATACGAGGTTGTTTCTAATGATTATTGATCGGAAAGTTTCACTATATAAATATATAAGATAATCTTACTTTGACTTATTTAAAAACATATATAACAACAAATGCAAAATAGCAATAGCCTCATCTTCCAATACACCCTTAGAGAGTTTGAAGATGCGCATGAAGATGCTAGCTGCCCCTACTAGCAACCGAGTTTAACTGAAACTATAGGTGATCTTAGAACCCAAGGATATTGCTCTGAATCACAGGTGCAATGTAGGGCTCCTCCACTGGCCTGCAGAAGAAATTCAAACTTGATCGTTATTATTTAAATGGCATGATAGACCCCTGCTAGCATTTGAGTTTAATTGAAACTATAGGTGATCTTAGAACCCAAGGACATTGCTCTGAATCACAGGTGCAATGTAGGGCTCCCCCACTGGTCTGCAGAAGAAATTCAAACTTGATCTTTATTATTTAAATGGCATGATAGAATACACATTTATTCTAATGACATGGATTGGTTCATTAGAATAGAAGTACATGGTTACGGTCAAAAGTACATTCAGAGTTAGGCTTTGATAGTTTATTCTGCAGAACAAATTAAGCGCGACAGAAATAGACTCATGCTCCTAAATTTTGCTATACATACTTTATGAAGCATGGGCACTATAAAATGTTTGTAAAGTATTGAAACTGGAATGCATGCTTACTTATCACAGGTAAGTCCATTTCAAGTCCAATAAGCTCTAGCAGTTTGAAACCATCCATGTTTGGCATGTATACATCACTTATCACAAGGTCATACTTGTTCCTGTTCTCCCGCAATAACGGAAGTGTAGTAATTGCAATAGAGTACATCAGATGTTAGCTTTCAATTTAGCAATTGCTTACAAAAGATTATTTGTCAAAAATTTATCTATTTTCTTGTCTTTTTCTTCTGACATGTCGAGTGGGAAGTCATTGAGATAAATATAAAATGAAAGCACATCTTTCTAACTAAAAAATCCTTTCATCTAAGCATTTCCCTCAAAGAAAGAAGTAAGAACAGTAAGTCTTTGTAAGCTGTAGGGGTAATTGCTAATTATATGGCTCTAGAATTCTGCATAATTGTAAGTCCTCAATTTCATGTAAATGGAATGATAAAGAATGCTAACCTTTATAATTACACTGTTGAAGCATCCTCTTCATGATCATAAGGCAGAGAGAATCATCATCTACCACCATGACTCTTAATCCTGCAGGGAAATTGTGAGCTCCATCATTGCCATCCCAGCAGTCTTCAGTTGGACTGCCGAAAGAAGTAACAAAGACGCATTTTTTCATGCCAGATGTTTATCTTATATGAACTTTGTAGATCCATTGGAGATGTCCGAAGCAAACCTCTCAACAAGCTGCAGGAACTCACCATCCTCGTCACTTCCATCACTGGATCTGCCATTGTGATGATGACCTTGAATCCCTTGGATTTAGAAACTCCAGATGCATAAAACAGTGGAGACAAGATACAAAGTAAAACACATAATGACATCTTTATTAAAATTGACATAATCAAAGAATATCATAATACTGAGTGCCCTCACTAGCACTATTTTGTCTTCAATCAATACCAAAATGATCTAACTACAAGCATCTTTTAAAGTTGTCCCAAAAAGTAACATGACTGTTACACAAAAGTGTTACAGAGTAACTATAAAAGTAACATCCTAATTACAAAAGAGTTTCAGAGTCGTTCGATCGAAAGTGCGTGTCTTCCATCCTTCCTTAGTAACCTCCACCACTTTTGTTTTAATGCATGCGATAGCAAACTGCTTATACAACTCTGGCCCTTTAGTTTTAGACTTAGCGAGAGCAAAAAAAGCATTGTTATTTTCAGGCTTGCACTTGCTGCAGAAATTCAGAATCTCAAATAGCGTGACATCTTCACAAAGCAACCAAACAAACAGTTTTATGCACCGCAGGCTCTAGTGTGGCAAAATCCTTTTAACACTTGGCCATCAATAACCTGCACAATGGAGGACTAGTATAAAAGTTAGCAAATTACATAAGCAATAGATACTTCAATGTTACCTGCATACTTGAGTCATGAATGATCTTCAAGGCCTTTGATTCTGTAAGAGAGGAGAGGCGATCAGTTGGCCATCGTATATACCATGCCTTCATGTCTTCCCCCAAGTTACCAAATGTTATAACTTCATCTGTGCGCGGGTATGGTAATGCCACTTCATCGCAACCCTCATCAACAACATACACATTTAAAGAAACATTGCTCTTGCCAATTGGGATTCCATAAATAAAGCCCTCTATATCCATGCGATGAATCTTACCCACTCTCATTGCAATATCATCAGTCAACAAAGAGACAAACTGATTTTCACGATACTTGTTTTTCTAGAACATCAGCAACAACAAATAAAGATGAAATCCATCTCTATTGTAGCTTAATTGCATATGGAATGAAAATACCTCGGTAAGAACATGTTTGGCCGCCCACTCCGAATTGATACTTCCTTCACTTTGCGTTTCCTTGTGTTTCGTATTGATATTTGATTCTTTTGCAATTTCTTTCTCCACATCAGAATCAGATTCATCATCTTCTACAAAAGCAAGCCTCTTATCAAGCGTAGAACGAGCCATGCATTCAGGCCATCACAACTCATCCTACATATCAAAGACAAGTATGAAAATTATGAGCAAAAGACAAGCACATCCATATAAAACTAGAAATCATTAAATCCTAAAAGAATAACGTCTTTACCCCAATAGAGAGTCCTTCAATCTTCCTTTCTGCACAAATGTGGCCCGTTTCAAAAGGAAAATAAACATTAGCTATATTAACACCAAGACTCAATATTTTAATAGCCAATGTGTTATAAAAAACATTATCATATTTTCTGTCCTTCACCTCAGCGGTAATCACAAACTCTTTATCATAAAAATAAGAAGGATGTTGGTAACCTGCATACAAAAGTTCGTTAAAGAATGACAGGTCTGTTTTATCTAAAGCTAAAGACGTGGCAACCAAAGAAACATGGTCATCTTCTTCATAATTCCTCGGAAACTTGTTTTCTCTTAATCTCAAACGTCTTTTGGCACCCGAAATAAGTGAATTTATTGTGTCTCTAACAAACTTTTCTGGGACTAAATATGGCACATTTGGCCAACATATTTGCTTCAAAGATCCATCTGATGTCAAAAGATGCGCTAACTTGTCCCTCCTTTTTATCCATTTTTTATTCACATGAATTCTCTTGAATTCAGGCAATGTAAAATTTGGGAATTCATTCAAAGTAGCAGCTCGGATTACCCTATGATTCTCCATCACTGTAATCCATTGTGCATGATGGTCTGTTTTCTTCGATGCCAATTTTCCATTTTTGTCAGACCCTCTACTTAAATTGTTGAAAACAACATGGGATTTTGGATTTTTGGTAGAGCTCATTTGCCCAAATTGCTCCAATGTGTTGGTGCTAGGTTTATTATTATTTCTCCGTCCCAGAAGAGAAATAGATGTTCCAGAAACATCAACGGATGGTTCAGCTTTAGAATAATTAGAAACAGAGAAACTGCCGCACCTACACTATTTGCACATGCACTATTTGCACTTGCACTATTTGTAAATGTCTGCTGCTGCTTAATTTGATCTCTCAATGCAACAATCCCCGCAGCTATTCCAACTACAAAATTCAGCTTCAATCAATCACCCAACTCCAAGTTCAAGAAAGATATCCCAAAAATACGATTTTCATGAATTACTAGCTCAATCTCATCACAAACACATGGAAAACATTTGACAATATAGGAAGATACATGTGCTAGCTCCCACTTTGAAACTTCTGCTAGACGGTACTGGCACTTCCTCAGCCATGTTGCAAAATAAAAAACCGGATGGGATGTTGTCATGTAAGAGGTATACATATATGGGCTTTGTAGATCCGTTGGAGAGCTCCGAAGCAAATGCACCGTCCCTTGTTATCATGGTCAGTTCCTCCACTAGGCTTTGGATTCTCAGTAGTAGCATTTTCCCAGGACGGCAGATCCGGAATTTAGGTTTGGTGGCAGATCTGGAAGTTAGGTTTCGCGACGAAAATCAATCAAAACGTAAAAAAAACGGATTGAAACATTGCACCAAATAATTAATTTTCTTATCCACGTCATGCTCCTAGGTAAATAATGCAAAAACATGGTTCAATGCAATAAGTTGGTTATGTTTTTTGCAATAAGGTTGTGACATGCTTCATTTGAAATCCATGTTTGTTTAGGAAGTGAAGCTATTGCAAATTGAACATGTTGAAGCAAGTACTTCCGACATTGTATTAATAGTTTTCACGGTATGCATTACAATGTTTTCATCTTTTACTTTTCAACGTTGTACACATGCTTTCTATAAAGGTGTTGAAAAACCAATTTCCTTTGGGATAACACAAAAACTACGTATGCCCTTCTGCATTGGCACAAACGTAAATTTGGTCTAAGCGGATATAATATCATAAGCCTCATGAAGAAATGCGGCAATTGAAAGAGAGTTGTATTCAATGTGAATTTGGTCTAAATTTCAAAAACACCATGAGAAATGGCTTAAGAAGAGACTTGACAAATCGATAGTTTATAGACACATACTTAAATAATACCAGCATTTCTGACTTATGCCTCAGACCGTAGACAAGGGGCATTACTATTTTTCCACTTTGCCATGTTTTGCACCTTTCGTTGGGAATATTCTTGATCTAATGTCTTCCACACTCTTTTGTCCGTCTGTATATTTTCTTGATAGGGTCAAATCGCATTATCCACATTATACTATGGTTTTCCAACCATAGCCATGAAGTCAAAATATGTTCCACTCAAGACACGTTTGATCTTGTAACATTGAATAACAACACCACCAGATTCACAAAATGCCTCTTAGAGATATTGGACCCCTTAGCAAATTAGGCAGTGTCGCGATCTTTAAAGCAAAGTAATAGGGCAACTATATAAGCCATCAATATTACCAGGCAAAACAAGTGTATCCACAAACCTTAACACATGAGTAGATTTCTCAAAGCTTAACACAAGTGCCTCTACCCTCAAAGTTAAATACATGTCTTCATTTGGATACAATCAAATGCTAGAAATTGCATCTTTCTCACAAGTACCTCAACACTGCATACTCTGCAAACAGAAGGCCTAACAGAACTTTCAAATGCATATGCTATTTATTACACAACTTGCAACAAAGGACCTGCACGTTGTACATGGCTTGAATCAAATTTGTTTAAACGGCTAAAACTGCATACCTCAAGGCTTGGAAAGAACACCCCAATTATTCAGATTGCCCTTCATTATGGCATGATTTCTAAGTTCGAATCGATACCTATGCCTAGAGCACCCATTTGTTCTCTGCTCACATCTAAGAGTTTGAGGAAACGGCCATGAGATGTTAACAATATTAATGAAGTGAACTCTACAATCCATAAACACTATATAGAATCGTAGGTTGTTTGAACTTTGCATAGATGTCTTATAAGAAGTTTGAGAATGTTGTCTTTGTGAACAAGTTGCCCCTTATTATGGTATGATTGCTAACTTCGAATCGAAAATTATGCTTACGGAATTATAACGGCAGACCATCCAGCTCAATACAAAATTCTAAAGTTCTCATCAGGTGCGTGTACTCCTAGGGTTTACTTCATGACGACGACGGGCATTTGTTTTAGTAAAAGTCATCAAAACACTAATGGTCTAGTTCCAAATGGCTAGAAAGGAGAACAAAAATGTCTAAAAGAAGAGGGGAAAAAGAGAAGCTTGGTGGGGGTGGGGTCGAATATTTCTTGAGATCAAAGAGTGTTTGTAATATTTTAATACATTTGCGTCAAAGTTTGCCAAGGACATTTCTATAGCGAAAACTTCGTGTTCTTTTTAGTGCTACAAATGAAGGCACAACTTTTTACAACTATCTATCTAAACTGTACCGGGGGGCTTTAGAGCTGGTAAAGATATCATTTAAAAAAAACCAGATAATTAATTCCACGGTTTCTCGAGGTTTACAACAATACCTATTATCACATTTACCCATGAAGAAGTGGAAAATGAATGCTTCTATTCGCACGGGTGCACACTGCCTCAGCATTGAAACAGACAAATGGGCCCGCAAAGAGCAAGAAAACAGTGTATATCAATATTGCCAAACGAGAGTTATTGAAGATGAATGTCAAACTCTTTAAAATTTCCAGCGTTAGCGCCTATCCGGGTGCAAAATACTCGGTTAATTGCATCCAATCAAC
The DNA here is from genome assembly GCA_021234155.1 of Isoetes taiwanensis. Lineage (NCBI taxonomy): Eukaryota > Viridiplantae > Streptophyta > Lycopodiopsida > Isoetales > Isoetaceae > Isoetes > Isoetes taiwanensis. Next base: position 17,167,569 of record JAJEKV010000021.1, on the reverse strand, counting down.
TGCTACATGTAATGCTGCACACGCCTTTAGTACTTGCCCTAGCATCATATACCAGGAGGTCCTCAACAAGCGAGCTCAATTGTGTCCTTCATTACTATACTAACATTTACAGGTATATCAAACGAACTGTTAAACTTTTTCCCTCGAAAACCCTTCGAGGCGGAGGTTTTTATGGTCAATAAAAGGCTTGTTGTGTGCTTGCATGTATATCATGTCTAGCCTTGTGTAAAACTCAATTCAATTCAAGTCAATTTTCAAGCTTATGGTTTGAAGTCTTTACAATAAGACGTGATAAAGGAATTTTGTATTGCAATATATAGAATACAAGGTTTTAACTTACTATTTCAAAAAAAAAGAAAACGTGGATGTTGGTACATTATTGCAATAGAAAATGTCCAATGGGCTTCTAATCCCTCAATTTGATTCATAAAAAAGTAGGGTGCAAAGGACTACAACACGTCCTTGGAAAGGAAACACCAAAGTATACTATTCAAACGATGTTGGAAAGAGCATTGCACTACATGGTTTGCCCGTTGGGCTGTGCAACCAGAGCACTGCCTGATGCTTGCCAGTTCTGATCCTGAGCTTTTGCAACACTATCTCAATGGTCGTTTTTCTCAAAAGATCTGGGACGAGTCACTTTGGCCCAAGTGAAAACTGGTCATTATCATGCACACATAAATCCCACCTTGGCACCAGGGCCCCAAGCTTATTTGCTTGCTTCATTGTCCAGGAACAAGCTTGTAGCTATTGCATCAATTCGCACGAGGTCCCACAGGCTACGGATTGAGACAGGTAGATGGGAGCGGCCGCAATTGCCGCGAGAAGCGAGACTATGTGTCTGTTGCCAGTTACAGGTTATTGAAGATGAAAGCCATACTCTTCTGAGTTGCCCTGCTTTTGAGATAGTCCGGAATAATTTTTTGACCTTAGCATTCCATTCCACGCTTCCACAACTTCTCAGAGCACCATCTGTGCATGACTTGGCATTATACATATTGAGGTTCTAGATAAACGTCTGCAATTACTGAGCCCTCAGTAGTCATTATCTCCGCTTGTCTAGTATCATCATTACTGCAAAGGTTTTTCCCTTGAAAACCTTTCGAGGCAGGGGTTTTTTAATCCTAGTAGTAATGATTGTACTAGCCCATTGTATGGGTCCCATGACCTATTGGTCTCCGTGGACGCTAAAAAAACTATTCTATTCTATTCTATTTTATTCTTTCAATTATTTTCGAGCAGAGATTCATGATTGGTCACAGAAAGCCCACTTGTTTTGGGCTCTGGTAGAACTTGTTTTACTGTATGGTTCTGAAATATGGGGGCCTGCCGTTAGTACTAGTGCTTGGGAGAGCTTGGAATGGGTGCAAAAGTCCTTTCTCACTTACAGCATAGGAGTCAAAACTATGGTGCCCTATACTATTCTTTTACAAGAGATAAATCTTTGGCCTCTTCAATATTTTGCCATGAAGTGCCATCTCCACTATATCAGCAAGGTGCATCACATGGATGATGATAGGTACCCTCTTCTTGCGCTTACCATGGCTGAATCTCCCCAGTGTTTGAAACGATGTTGGAAAGAGAATTGTAATGTATGATTTGCAGCTAGTCTGTGCAACCGGAACACTGCATGGCACTTGTTAATTCTGATCCTGAGCTTCTGCAACAATATCTTGATGTTCATTTTTCTCAGAAGATGTGGGATGCAATTACATTGGCCCAAGTTAAAACTGGTCATTATCATGCACATATAAATCCCACTTTGGCACCAGGACCACAAGCTTATCTGCTTGCGTCCTTGTCTAGAAAAAAAATCTGGTAGCTATTGCATCAATTTGCACAGGGTCCCACAAGCTACGAATTGAGACAGGTAGATGGGCGCGGCCGCAATTGCCAAGAGAAGCGAGATTATGTGCATGTTGCCAGTTACATATTATTGAAGATGAAAGCCATACTCTACTAAGATGTCCTGCTTTTGAGATGGTCAGGAACCGTTATTTGACTTTAGCATTCCATTCCACGCTTCCACAACTTCTCCGAGCCCCATCTGCACATGACTTGGCATTATACATATTTGAGGTTCTTTTTTTTTTTGAAGAACTGTGTCATCAATATATTAAAAGAATGGTAATGTTACAAAGCAAGTGAGGAGGAAGGAGAACTGCCCCAAAGAGACAGCGATACCTCGACACTCCACAACAAACTCACAGAAAAACTGCAACTCTACTGCTGTACAAATCGACCGTCACCATCTACAACACCCAAGAAGTCCCGCCAAATGGCAAACTTCCGCTCTACTAATCCCGGGAACACCAGAAAGCTTTGAAATAGCTTGTACCTGAGTCGAGGAATCAGAGAGGCTGCAGGCTGCTGAATCCCCTGAAAGATCCACAACCGCCGCCGCTTCCAAATCAGCCACACCAACCAAGCCACGCACAGATGCAAGGCTTGCTGCTGCAAGAGCGGCCAAGCACCAGGATACACATGAAGCAGCAACTGCTGGCTAGTCAATCTCACCTGAAACAGAGCCCTGACCCAATCCCAGGCAGCCTGCAAGTGAGGGCATAAAACCAGACAATTCTCCACAGTCTCATGATGAAGGCCACAACAAAGGCAGAGAGGGCTCACACCCGGCCTAAACTGACTCACAAGGGCATTCACCCTGATACAGCGGTGCACCACCTGCCACAGAAGCACCCTAACCTTCGGTAGGGGAAGTGAGTTCCATGCCCACATCCAAACCGAGCGCCATCGAGAACCCGGAAGCTGCAGAGACCACTTGCTCTCTTCAATTATTGTGCTCTCTTGTAGTATCATCATTATTGCAAACATTTTTCCCTCGAAAACCTTTCAAGGCAGGGATATTTTAATCCTAGTAGTAATGGTTGTACTAGGCCATTGTATGGGTCCCATGGCCTCTTAGTCTTCGTGGACGTGGACGTTAAACAATATATTCTATTCGTTAACCTGGAGATCAATCATTTACTGGATGTAGCATGATATTTGATCGACAAAGTAGGAGAATATTGTTCTATTAGTTCTTCAAATTGCAACATCTAAATACAAATTGCAGAAAATAAATTAAGTGTCTAGTCATAGAAGGTAAGTTGGCTATGTCTTCATGTTTTATCTTTTGTTTGGTAAAAGATATAAGCAACATTTCTCTCTTCTTCCCTTTTTTCTTTTTCCTTTTTTTTTTTAATCTAGCTTGGCTAGATTTCAAGAAAAAATTCTTCCAAATCATAGTAAAGATGGTGAATATTTAGATACTTTTAAAAGATCGCCAACTGAAAGTTTACTTAAGCTAAAACAAATAAGAAAAAGTTGTGTTTTGGAAGGGGGAGTTGTTGGAGGGGTTGGATATTCGTTGAGAGCAAATATAGATAAGAGGGTTTTATGTCCACGAGGATCAATTGGTTACGGGATGGGTATGAAGCCCAATAAAAGATCGCAGAACAAGGGTATAAGGGCATGTCCCTTACATGAAACAAATAGCAGAAGAATGATAAGCTTACTCATCGCCAATCCATGGGTTCGCGGTCAATACTTAAAAGAATTGCAGTATCATATATGCGAATATTCTGGTTTATTCACTTCAAAGTTACCGACATTTTTGTAGCAAGATGTTCGGTGTCTTTTCAGTGCTAGAAGGGAAGGCACAACTATTTTTTCAACTAGATATATTCCATTTGTGGATTATTTCTTGAGGAATAGAATAGAATAGATAATAACACTAGAGTGGTCAGGTGATTGGACCAGAAATGGTTCATTTGCAGTGTTCACTTTAAAATTCATATAAAATTAATGGTATAAAATCTATTCGAACCCTTCCTAGGAGTTCATATATGGCAGTCATAGTCCACTAGAAAAATACCTAAAAATATATACACCTCCATTCTTGTAATTTATGCTCTAGCAAACTCAGGGGGGTCAAGTACCAAAAGCTTCATGTTTACATAAAGTAAAACTGTCTCAGCAAAACGATTTTTTCAAATTTTTTTATTACCATGATATTTTTCTACACAAGATAGAGAAAAAGACACAAAAAACCACATGCCAATCCGAAATCTGTGAAGAAAGATAGGGCCATTCAAACATGACAGGGTCAAAACTGCTTTCTGCCTCCTTAGAACCAATTATGGTTCCCAGAAGGCAGTTGTAGTTTAAATACAACAACTTTTACAAGGAAATGCATTTTGAGCTAATATTTGACATATAAGCAATTGACGTTTCTTCATCCCATAAAAATGTTGGCTGGCCTTGAATTTGACGTTTGGACTTTCACTTTTGATCTCAATTTTAGGTAACTTGTAATAATGATTAATATTTCTCCATATAGAGCAAAACTTACTCTATGATATCCTCCAAAAAGTCATAGTATGAAAGTTCAAAATGATATGAAACCAATGCAAAAATAAGCTCATTAAAAAAGCAAAAGACATGGTCACAAGAAATCAAGAAAGGTTTCTGTACCTGAGCCCATTATTGGTCCATTGGTCCATTTAAAATCAATAACTTCCTTATATTAATTGATCTGAAGTTAAATTTTGGGATATAAATAGCTTCTGATTTACTTTAGTAATGAAAATATTTATTGATCATAACCTTGAGATTTGGATTAAACCTTATAGCATCAAATTCAAATATGTATTCTAGATTTATGCCTCGAGATGTGACTTTGAAAAAACACATTCTCAAAATGTCCCATGTCATGAAATCAATGCAAAAAAATTCAAAGAAAAATATGGCTATAAAAAGTCAAGTTAGACTGCTATGTGCAGCTCCAGTTGCAGACCATTATTGGTCCACAGGACTGGAAGTTTAAAAATTAATAGAGGCAACATCTTAATCAATTTTGATCTCAACTTTAGAATATAGTTTATGCATACAGTTCTCTATGGGGTAAAATTAATAGGTTAGACGAGCTTGCATAATTTGAGGGCAATGTTTAAGCACAAACAACTGTGAATTTATGGGGTAAGTGGATAGGGCTAGTGAGAGAAATATGCTCTATACAATTGGTTTAGTTATGGACCATAAATGGTTCATGCTTAATTATATTCATATCTTTCAAACAGTATATTATTTCAATATGAAAATAGAGAGTTATATTGCAACGGAAGGCCCGCATTCATAAAAAATATAGTGTACATAAAAGATGACCTACTTGTAACATTATCCTACTAGAACTCTAATGCTTTGTAGCAGCAATGGATACACCCGTTTTATACTAGTAAAGATTAACCATGTTTCTTCGTATATTTTTGCAAGAAAGCCACACAACCTATATAGGGGACCTATATATATGTCCCTTGTCATATTTTGAACCATTTGAAAGGCTTATTTGGAGAAATGTAGTGTGTTCTCTACAAAGCTGAGAAAGACGCATCAAAGGTCATATGGTTTAATTTTTTGATTCTTATACTTAAACTTCGCGATCTTCACCTTCATTCTTCAATAAACATCACTAGCTAGTAAATGATGAGTTTTCAGCATTACAGGAAAAATGAGATCAACTTCTGTCCCAATGTATAAAAAAAAAAAAAAAAAAAACACGTCAGCAAAATGTGTCAGCCAATAGGAGAATAGCTCTAGTTTTACCTATGCCGGTATTAGGTGGCACTCGCTTCCTACGTGGCATGTACTTGGCAATTTATCAAGCATTAAATAATTTGGTTGGTTATAGCTTTGAATGCTATGTCATTAAAGTTTGGTAGGGTTTTTATTTTATTTTCTTTTTAATGGATGAAAATCCGTAAATTTTGGAATCCTCGATTCCCTTCAAAATTGGGATTGCTTTAGTATTAGGGTTTCTTTTGATGGAGGAGCACCGGAGGAGCACTGTATGTGAACATCGTCAACTGCAGATAAGCTCTGTTCTCTCGGATTCAATGCCAAATTTGACTGCGGTGTGGATATGGCACAGTAGCGATTGACACACTAGCGATTTGTTAAAGCTTTAACTGCAGGTTTCCTCTTAATCGATTGAACCATCTGTTTTTTGGATTGGCATTTGGATATGTCATATTGAATGATTCTATTTGCATTCCAGAAATGTTTCTATTTGCCTTGCCTTGCTGTTATAAATCTTCTTTTTTCTATTTTTTCAGGTATTTATTCATCTTCGTTGGATTCGTATCTACACTCCAGAAAGCTTATGATCTTCATCAAATCTGTGTATTCAACTTAGGGCCATTTCACACTCACCATTAAGTTAAGTTAATTTAAACGGTTGGTTATCTTTTAACTTAACCGAAAAGAGATTATGTTTTCCCATTAAGGTCGTTAAGTTAAGACTAACTTAACGGATTATGAAGATATACATTCCCACTAGACTTGTTAGGGGTCACTTAGGTTAAATTCAAAAAATCAACTTAACCTAACATTTACAATGAGTTGATGTTTCACACTAGTAGTTAAGAGACTTTGTTAGGTTAGAGATAACTAAGTCCATTTCTCACTTTAGTTAAGAGATGCCATTAAGTTAAAGATATCTAAAGTATTTCTTAGTTGTTGAAGCCAACAATCCATGAAGATATACAAGGTTTATTTTCGATCTCTTCTCTTTCTATATTTTCGATATTTTTTATCTGTCTCTATTTTCTCTCTCTCTATATTTCTCTCTTTTTTAACCTTAATTTGGATGTCTCATTATTTTTGGCAGGTGTCACATTTTTCTTGGCATTGGAAAAGCCGTAGGTACACGCTCCATAAAAAAAAATCTAAGAAATGTTTCCACTATCGAAAAAAGAACTACAAATTCTAGTCATTAGATGTTCAAATATGCCCAAAATATGCTCTAAGGTGCAAAAACTACCCTAGATTCAATTCGATTCTAATGAATTGTCCCTTGAGCAAAGGAAATCCAAAAGGCTTTTGATCCTCAAGCTACTCTAGCTGTGAAATAAGCCATTTTCATTAAAAAAAAAAAAAAGAAAGAAAAGAAAATAACCTAACTAGATTGTTACCCCTTTCTCACTTAACAGTTAGGTTAAGTTAGTTCTTAACCGAGTTAGGTGTACCTTTCCTAGGTCACTTAACTTCTAGTTTAAAATAAGGGGTCCAGTTAAAGTTTTAATTTAACTTAACTTAACTATTATCAGTATGAAAGTGACCTGGTTAAGTTAACCATAGTTAAAATTTAACCAAGTCCTAACCTAACTGGTAGTAACTTAAGTGCTAGTGTGAAAACAAGTTTTCGTTATTTACCCTATTTAACCTAACCTAACTGCCAGTGGGAATTGACCCTTAGTATGTTAAGCTTCCTATATAAGTTCTGTAGTGTATTTCTTAGCTCAAGTTTCTTAAATAATAGATTGAATTTGGCATATTACCTTAAACAAGTTAGTTCTGAATAAAGTCAGATGCAATTTCAATTTATTCCAGATTGGCAGATGGATATGTGATTATTCTTGCATTAACATTTCTATTTGTGTTGCCTGACAAATCTTATTTCTATTTTTCCAGGTATTGATTTATCTTTGTTGGCTTTATACCTATTTTGCAGGTGCTTATTGATATGCATCAAGTTTGTTCATCTAACTAGTAAGGCGAGCTTTCTTTCTGTTCAAGTTCTTAAAGAATTGATTGAATTTTGTATTTTATTTTGTTGAAGTGCTATCTTTGAACCACTGTTATAATATAAAAAGATGAAGTAGATCTTTCATCTTAAAGCATATCAAACATCTGTTTTCTTGAAGCCTGCCATTTATGAAGCCATCCTCTTCAGTCATATTTTTTATTGATAAAGTGGTGCAGCATTGTCTTGGAGTCTTGCAGTGTATTTTGGCTTTCTGTGCAAAGTCTTTGATTTCTGTGCTTGTCTTTGGAATCGCTCCAAACGCCATTGTTCTTGGCAGTTTGGACTTACGTATTTATGCTGTTGCTGTTGCTGCCCTACGTAACCCCCCGTGTGAATATGCACCCAAACCAAAGGGGGTTTTAGGGGGATGTTAATTTAAATGTGTTGGATGTAATGGTCTGTGTTAATTAATGTTGATTGTAGTGATATGTTGGTTGTTTTTATGCTATATATTTATATTAATAAAAAACTTTTGGGCCCTTCGGGCCCTAATAAAGGCCTTTGGGCACTAAGGATGGCATAACTTCACGTACCAATTTTACAAACATTTATGCATGTAATAACATGAGAAACGTGCATGTAATCTAATTACAGGACAGAAGCCTAGACGGCAAACGCAAACTTTACGAAGCCATCAAATAACTAGGTGCAGTGGCTAAGCTGTCAGCAATGAAAGCGCCCAAAAATCATTACAACAAAGTGAAAGCAAAAAGAAAAGGGAGGTAGAATAAATGTTTGAAAAATAGAAGATATCCTACTCTATTGCAAGCATAACATAAAATGGTTTCTCATATTAATCTTTAAGAAATGATCAAATTTTACTATATTTAAGTTTGTTGTCAACTGGAAGTGTTGTAAAAGAATCTGCAGTTGAGAAGATAAGTGCAGAAGGTGCTGTCATAATTTCCTCCTTCCCTTGTTTTAGAAACCCTTCCAACAGTATTGCAGCTTCATCTGCATGTAGTTAAATGATTTCCCCACGAATGAATGAATAGTTAACCGAACCATCCATGACCATTGCCCGTATCTCTTGCATTGGAGCTGCTTCAAATAACTGTGGTAAGATGATCTTCGCAACAGCAAGAGCACTTTCCTGCAACAAATTCATTTCGTGTTAAATTACCTAAAATCTGCAATCTATTGAATTTAAGTTACCTGCCAGTAGAAGTCCTCTACTTGGGGATCTGATTGAAGTGCTCCGACAATCTTGGATGCATCAATAAAATAGCAGTGCACTACGGAATCAGCTGTTAGATCACACAAGTAATGCTTCCCCATCAACATTTCATAAAGACCAAGAGTACTCCCATGTGAAAATGTTGGTTGCACTAGGTGCCCACTTCCAGAAAATTGACTGTTCCACTGAATCAGATAGACAATTGTTTAACCTGCATAGCTCAATGTGAGGACGTTGAAAAATGTGAATTTAAAGTTTTACCTCCAGGAGGCACCGACGATGGAGGAACTCCAGTCGCGTAAGAAGTCCTTCCAAATTGTGAAGGTATCAAATCAGAAGCAAGAACCTCTGGCATGCATACTCTGGAACGTCCCAAATACTCCATGTATATGGCCTACCAGATCTAAATCCTCCATTATCTGAAATGAGCACACTTAAATGTTAAAGCAGTCAAAAAATTTCCTGAGTGACAACTTTGAAGGTTTATTGACATAGGTTCCTTTCCTATCCATTATACTTCTTTAAGGCTATAAAAGACACGCATCTTAAAGAATAAGGTGCTTACCAACTGATTTGATCCTAATTGCACAACACCTTGTGGTAATGCTTACGACCGCAATTGTCTCATTTGCAAAGACAAGCTCAATACATGTGAAATGAAGTTATAACAGCAGCAATGGGCTATAAACTTCTACCTTTATTCCAATCAGAAAGCGATTTGACCATCCAACGGGATACTATAAACAAAAAGAAACAAATTTAACATTGTATTCTAGCATTTGTAATAACGCTTTCAAATGAGAGAGGCAGAGCTCACATTGTCCCTTCCGAACCGTGGTTTTCAAAAACGCCGAGCTTATCCACGTTCTCAAATACCCACCGGTGCTTACCAAGAACGCAACATGTCCAATAATCCTGCAAAGCAAAGCTTATATTTTCATTTAACGGAATGAAAAGAGTGGATGAAGCAAGAAATAGATCACATACCCTTCTCCCAACGAATATACATGATAAGACATCTTTGCAACTGCCAATCAGATTTGGTCCTCCATTCCTCCTCCATCTGGTCGGCCTAAGTTCTGTTCTACCCCTCCTATCTGCATGGCAGCAAAGTTCGACACAGCTGAAGGATTCGAATGTTCATAATATCCATCTTCCCAAGTCAACACCCCGCCATTACCCACCGGGCCATCAAGAACGTTACAAAGCGTACTCTCGATATGCGAATATGCAAAGGTTTATGCGCTTCCAGACTGTAAACGTCTCAAATAACCAGGGAAATGAACATAAGGGCTGAGTGAGACCCTTCCAGTCATTTAGCTCCCGATGTCTACGTCCAGATCACAAACGAAGAATCCAATTCAGATATCCAAGAATTTGAAGAAGAAGAGGAGCTATGGTCATGCGGACCTCCTTGGTTTGTTTGTTGACCTCCTTGGCACAGATCCGGGCCAGTGTACCATGGAGGCACAGATGCAAAACCCTAAATAGAGGCACAGATGCAAAGAACCCTAAAATACATTACTCGACCCTTGCATGTTTAATTCATAGGTGACCATTGAAAAGTGCCACAAAAATCAGGATCCAGAAAGGGCGCACTCTAGAAATACTATTTAGTACACCTCATCAAATACAGCACCGAAATCATAGAAAAACCTTAGTAAAAATCGTACAAAAACATAAAAAAAATCCCCTGTTATTATGCTAGATATTCTAATAGAATAAATTCAGATTCAGTTTAAATTTCTCTTATGCTAGATTGTAGATACGTAGGTTTGGTGGAATCAAAATAATTTCTTTCTATTTAAATGCAGGTCATGGGTAGCAGTAGATCTCAAATAAGTCACATTATTGTAAAGAATTGCAAGGACAGCAACGACAATTAAATTGAGATGCATATTTCCTTGGGATCATGGGTGACAATAAGACCTCGTCAATCAGGCGAGCATGCTGTCAAAAGGAGAAAACTAGGTGATGTTAATTGTCATTGGAAGGCAAGGGTCATTGGATTGATAGTTAGTCCAGCAGGTAGGACAGTGGATCAGCTCTTGGTTGAACATGCTTACAGCTCTAGTGACATGCTTAAAGAAGAAATTGCCATGACACCACAATTTCCGAAGTTAGAAGTTAATTGTGTTTGCTCTTCTGACTTCAAAGATAAGGTTCCAGTCCAGTGCATAACTAGTGTATTGGAGGTTCACCATTTTAGTCTTGGACAGTTGCTATTTTCCAGTACATCAATGTCAACTCTACAGAATAATGGTATCTGGTTCCATAAATACCATTACACCAAGCGAGAAGGTAAAGTAGGCAAACTCACATTGGTGGACCCTCCAAGTCTCACTCTTTTATCTAGGAGTTTTCATGATATTCAAATCATGACAGCATATCGACGCATGTTAGCAATGGAAGTGGGAAGGATGCTGACAGAAAGAGGAGGTGTTAGATGTGGGGTGAAGGTTATGCTTCCGTTGAAAGTATTTGCATTTCTATTTAAGGATGTGAATACACTGAAAATTGCCCCTCAAACTTATACTATACATGATGTTAAGGATGAAAAACTTTGTAATATTTTTTTTGGTGATTGGAAGACAAAGCTTCATGAAACTGGTGGTCAAATTACAGAATGTGCAGTTGACACAAGCAGCATGATATTCAGGTACTTATACCCCTTTTTGTTACAGTGCATGCTGTTGGAATGTTCTAACTTATTTTCTTCAGGTATAGGTTACCCAAGCAGACAGTATACTGCAATTTTTATGTGCAAAGGAAGAAACAAGTTTTTGAGAATGGGCAACGATCTTGGAAAGCAGTAGAAGAACATTGCATAAGATCTCCAATGATACAAATAGAAGTAAGCATGGGAGAGGATCGCTCATACACAATCGATGTGGAAGAAGAGTGGTCACTTTTAGAATACCGAAAGTTGTTGGAGTCTCTTTCTGGATTCTCAGAATTTCAGTTCATAAGAAACAATAAAAAGGTTGGTTTCAGGAGGAATGTTTGATCAAATGTAAAGATTGCATATTTCCTCACAATTTGGAAGTTGCTGTTCTACAGTAAACAAAAAGGAATTTGAAAGAAAAAACAAAAAAAAGATCACAATGGTCAGCTGTTGGGTTCGATTCCCAACGTGGTCTACGAGGGTACTGTTTTTAGTGTGCACATCAACATACTTTGTGCTTATTTCCTTCATTTCAAAGTCTTGTTGCATAGTTCTGAGTTCTTAAACTATTATATGCAGGTCTGAGCATTCCAGCAAGTCTGGGCATGTGTCAACACCAGCCATCGTTATCTCTTTAAATGAAATAGCAGGAAGATCGTAAAGAGGAGCCTTTTGTCTGAATAAAGTCTGGATAGAGTCGTATACAAAAGCTTGTAATTAGAAACCGTTTCAACCACTTAAACCGTGTAATAAGGTCTGTGGTATGAACTAGTGACTCGGAATATCTAACAAACACTAGTTGACTTATTTCTCAAGAAAGTTTTATCTGAAATTTAGATTTTGTCGAATAATTATTGTTGATAACTTTCTTGCATAAAAAGCATATTTAAGTGCCTCCCCAAAGCAGCTTGAACTCGTCAAAGGGAAAAGAGAGAATTAGAGTGCGACATCTAAAATAGTTTTAATCCGTATGATATGATATTTAAAGTTGTACTTTTTACACTTGTCGTAGCTTCTTATTTTGTCATTGTTGTAGGAAGAAATTGCAAAGGAGTTTAACATTCCTGTCAATTGTCAACGATACTGGCTCTGGGCCAAGAGACAAAACCATACATACTGTCCTATACGGCCATTGACAGATTCTGAGGAGTCTCAAGATGTAGGAGAATCTTTAGAACTTTTAACAATCAATTTTTCTTCTTGTCAAGAATGTTGTAGAATAATTTATGGTACAGGTTGCTCACTTGAAAGATGTGGCACTCAGTAAGGTCATTGAGGATGAAGTGAAGCTCTTCTTGGAGGTTGAATTTAACCAGGTAATATCTTGCTTCTAGGATTGCCTTTTCAGTCGTAATCATATAGTTCCTCCATTTTTATGTATAGAAGTACTATTATGTCTTAGAAGTCAAACATAACCAGGAGACCAGGTTAGGAGTTCCTGCTGAAGTAATTGACAATCCGTTTTAAACTTCATATTAATCATTGCAAAAGGGAATAGAAGATGATGTCAGGTGCCAAATGCTATCTTTCAGTATGAGACCAGAATCTGAGGTATTTTGGGGTTTCCGTGACTCATTACATGGATTGTTATATGGGTTGTATCAAGGCTACTTGTCGTTCAAATATAGCCCTAACTTTTTTTATTTTCTTACTTCTATACATACATGGATTGATTTCTTACAATGAAGACCAGTGTATGTAATTTGTAGTAGTCTTGTTTCAAGGGTTTAAGTTATGTGCATGTAAGGGTTTTGTTTGTTCGATTTGGAAATTGTTAATACATCTCTAATGCAATGTGACGTTCCAAGTATTTATACGGTATAAGTATAAATATGTTGACACGTCACCAGGGATACATACGCCACATGGGGTATGGGAACCTAGATGGTTCACTTAAAAGGGATTAAATTAGCTATGCTAATTTAATTATTAACAATAATAACCTATAACTAAGGAACTAACATTTAAAAACCATAATTAAGTTAATTATGGTTTGGGAAGGCGCCACGTGGCCACCCTCGATTGGTTAGCATGATAATGCTAATTGGGATCAATAGGGTGGATCACCACCCCCATATCAGCCACAACTCACCTTGAGCAGTGGAGCGCCACCTTTGTGACCAGAGCTGAGCGCCACCTTGAGCAATTGGACGCCACCTTTCTTACACAAGCTGAACACCAAGACCAAGAAGATGGAGATCCCCAATGACAACGGGTCGAGCCGAAACACAGGTGGGTGGCTAGTGTAGTTGTGAATTCTAGGATAGCGCCCCTGTTGGGCACCTGTTTGGGTTGTTGGTCTGTTCTCTCTGTGTTTACTCGTAGGAACTAACCCTTGATTGTAAAGGTAAGTTCTTTATATATTTCGATTCTGGTTTTGCTTGTAAGGGATGGATTGATGGTTGTTAGCCTAGTGTTACTCTGGAAATGGGGAATTAAGGGGGGTAGAGACCTCTGAGGCTATTTATTGTAGTATGCTCCTAGATAGAGCCCTGTATTATCCCGTTAAGTGCGGCCTGTGCACAAGAGCCCACCGGGTCATAGATGCTATGGACTGGCTTAGCACCAGATAAGGAACACAGTGGTGAAGTGGTTGGCGGGGTCCTGCACGAACATAAAAGGCTCCTGGGACTCCTATAGTGAGCTAGGCCTGATAGCCGGTCACGTAGAGGGCCGGGTATGGGTCTGACACTCCCTGGGTGGGAAGGTGTGATCCGTATGGAGCACCTTGCACTTTGAGTAGATTTAGGGCGAGTAAGTCGGGTACGGATGCGGGGGTCGCTGATGCGGCACGTATTCTCTAGCTCGCCCATGGAACCACTGTGATTCTGGAAGGGGACGCTTCCCTGACCTGCCTCATCGGACGGGACTTCATGAACCCCGGAGTAGGCTTAGCAGGGTGATGCCTCGAGCCTACGTCTCCGGAAGGCTATAGCGACGCCATAGCGTGAATTGACCCATCTGCAAAGTGTGCACAGGAGGGGCGGATGGAGTGGACAACCCTAGCCAATGTTCTATGCCAGCCAACGCCATGTCAAGATTCGGTCTGCTGATCTCTTGAGGCCTAGCCGTCAGTCGATCCTCACTGGAGTCTGAACCGGGGTAGAACCATGGGTTTGGGGTGTTTTCTTAGGTTTAGATGCATATTCTTTGCCGTTGGTAATTGGATGGATATGCCACCTTTCGTGGTGGTTATTTATATGTGATTTATGCTGTGTGCTAACCCTTGTATTCACGCTTCCGCGACGTAGGAGCCCCACTGAAGGCGTGGGCCGAATGACCCCTTCGTGTCCTTCTTTCGGGCATCCCATTATAGATGGCCCGGAATAGACGGAGGGCCCTGCTCATGGCGAGTTGGTCGCCATGGGAGGGGAAAGTCCCCGTATGTATACGGCCGGGGGTCGTATATGTTCAGGGAGCGTCACAGTGGTATCAGAGCCGTGATTTCGGTTACTCGAAATCATAGCACTGACCAAACCCTAACTCGTTAGTTCGGTAGTTAGGAGAGAGAATTAAGCAAGAGTAATTGTTTAAGTCTTTCATGTTTGATTTAGTGCTAGGTTAATGTAATAGACTGTAAGTTCTAAGGAAGTCTAGGCCGCCTGGAGGACCCAAGTTTCGAGGAGCCATAACTTTTTGTAGGTAGCTCGGATGAAGGCGAAAACGGCTCCAATGGATCGGGCACCTCTCAAATACCCTAGGGGGCATGTCTTCCGAGGCAAAATGGACAACAGGCCGCCGAAAAACGAAAAGGGGCGCTGCCTTACCCGAGGGTGTTTCTTTTTGAAAATAAAACGCGTATAAGCACGTCAGCGCCCCATACGGTCGCGCGTATTATATACGCGCCTGTTTGAAATTTTTTTTTTTAAAAAAAAAAAAAATATTTTTTTAAAAATTTTAATAAAAAGTCAAAAGTTAAAATTTGAATTTTGAAGTGTCTTTTCGGGCGTGTGTTTCCTCTGAGTACCTTTTTCCGCCATAGCCGCCGGACCTAAGCTCCAAATCCGCCATAGCCGACCTCCACGCCTCCCTTGCACTTGCCCTACACCCCGGTGCCTTTACCTACCCCTTAGCGTCGTCCCGCCTTGCTTGAGCGCCTCTTCTTCCCTTCTCCCTTGTTGTTCCCTGCTAAGTACGACATGCCGCGCTTCAAGCTGACCATAGATCTGAAGAAACTGAACGTATTTCAGTTGTTTGCTGCCCTAGTCGAGCATCTAGGGGACGAGGATCCAATGATAGATACCATCTTCAATCTTTTTTTCCAGCATTTTGTCGAGGGCCGGAGAGTCCCCTACCCTATCTTCCACTTCAACGAGCGGTTCCTCCTCAAGTTGAACGAAGCTGGGCAGGACTACACTCTTGTGGAGCAGCCAGACCATGCATGGACAGTGGTGAAGTTTTACCCTTTGGCAGGACCAGATGAAGACCCTGTGGAGCTTAGTCGGAACGAAGCTCAGAGGATCATTCTGGCCCGCCTAGAAGACTTGCACCAGATAGCCAGCGCTCCACCGGACCTAAGGATGGATCGCTTTTACTATTTGGGGAGGGGTCGTATACTTACTTACCAGGAATACTTTAACCTTCCCACCTTTTCATGGAATGAAAGCCTCAATAGCTTCATTTTTGAAAATGTTCCGCCCCGGTTTAGCCAGTGCCACCTAGAATCCATCCAGGAGGATATGCGGGCCCGGCCGGACCGATATCATATGGAGATTGCCCGGCGTACCCAAGCGCGCCTGGAGAGAGAGGCCAGGGCTGAAGAACAGGAGCGGCTCCAAAAGGAAGGCGAAGACCTCCATAGCCAGCAGGAGGAGCACGAGCAGGAGGAGCAGCCAGGCCATCAGCAGGAGGAGCAGCAGAATTTTGATGCTAGACAGCAGGACCTAAATGCGGCTCAGAACGTTGAATCCCAGACAAACCCTGTTGACATGGACCCATCGGCGAACCCACAGTAGTCGACCCAGCAGGGTAACCGGAGGCTGAAAAGAACCAAATCTAGACCGGTTAGGGGTGGGGTGCACTACAAGACCCGATTGCAACAGGATGCCACGATCGCCAAGAAGACATCGGCTCAGAGAAGGGAGTCGATCGTGGAGCGCACCAAGCATCCTTTGACAGGCGGTAAATCCATTCCGTCGCTCAAGGCGACCCTTAAGCCGCGGAAGCCCCACAGGTTCCGACCTGGCACGGTAGCTCTTCGGGAGATACGCAAGTATCAGAAGACTACCGAGCCATTGATCCGCCGGCTTCCTTTCCAGCGACTTGTACGGGAGATCGCTCAGGACTTCAAGACCGACTTACGGTTTCAAGCCTTTGCGGTCCTCGCCATACAAGAGGCTGCCGAGGCATACCTGATTGAGCTTTTGAGCGACGCCAACTTGTGCGCCATACATGCGAAGCGGGTCACTATTATGCCCAAGGACCTTCACTTGGCACGAAGGATCCGAGGGGATTTTAGATGATTAGGCGATCGTATCCTCGTTGTATAAATTTTGTAATTTATCGATGTACTAGTCCCATTTTTGGGTTGTGAATATAAAAACAATTTTTTTTGAAAAAAAAAATATTAAATAAGTAATAATTTTAATAATAATTTGGGGAAACGTGCCAAAAAGTATAAAACCCCTTTTTGGCCATTAGGGTTTCATTCGTCCAACTTGTTCCAGCGCCTTCTTTCTCCTCCTTTGCGCCTTCACATACTCATGGCTCGCCCAACCCTGCAGCAGTGGTACGTGGACGGAGAGCATTGGGACCCTGCGGTTCCCTTTGATCTTCTCCACCCCTACCTGCTTCAGCAGGTAGATCTCATCTCCAACATGCAGGCCCACCCAGATTATTCTGCCTTCCTTCAGTTCTATGGAGAGGAGATTGTGCCTGCATGCGTTGGTAATGATGACGATGAGCAGCGTTACCTCGACTTCCACACCCTGCACCAGATGTTAGGGGGTGATGATCATGCCCGTAACGTCATCAAGGGCATCAGACGGCGAGGGACTGACCTCCCTATTGCCACAATAGATCGGGAAACTTGTTTTGAGGCCCGATTCGCACTGGCCATCATTATGGACCAGTACATAGAGGATGAGGAGATCCCTGCCGAGCGTTCTTCTACACCTCTACCTCCTGACCCAGAAGATGACGAAGTCGTCGATGAGCAGGATTTTGTGAGATGGAAGGAGCTTGCTACAGAAGCTCCTGCCAGCCGACAGAAGGGCCTTAAACTCGAAGGGTTAAACCTTCTCCCTACAGTACTCTTGAATGACCAAGAGTTCTTACTGGGGTCCGCCGCAAGAAAGTAGAGGTTCTCTATGATCTTGCGGAATATTGCCAAGATGACTTCATCGACTTCACTACACCAGTGGTGCAACCTACACAGGTAGAGAGCCTATTGGCATATCGGCCCGAGGAGCAAGAGCCCGTTGAGACTCTCCTGTCACTTCGCCAGTACTTGCTAGCTGACATACCCCAACCTCCAGAAGAGCAATTTGCGGCCCCGACACGGTCTCTTCTTCGAGATCCGCCTCTGCAAATCACTATGGGAGAGGGGGATCAAGACGAGGAAGACCTTTGGGACACCAAGGTCAGTCTTAGGGATGAGAGGGAAGAAGAAGAAGAAGAGAAGCTCCCCATCAACTTGGAGAAGGAAGCTGAGACCTCCACCGACCCTCAAGTTAGGGCAATGGGCAACCATATGGCCCGATTCTTCCTCTCAGCTTTCCGCCAAGGAGAGGTGCTGTTCTTCTCCAAGAATTTAGGGCCGTCTTCTGAAGCTTCTTGGTGGGCGCTCCGAGCCATATCCACTTCAGCGGGCCATAAGAAGATTGATTATCATCTCACCACTATTATTCTGGTCCGTAGAGATTTGGCTATAGCAGCGTTGGGGGACGTGGCGGGCTGCACTAGCATGCGCCTCCTTGTGGCGGCACCTTTGGCTACCTGTCTACCACCTGAGGCAGCAGCTCAAGCCGCCCTCTCTGCTAGCCCCAGCGCCACTTTGATGCGTTATCGTCCACCTCCTCAGCCAATGGATGAAGACGAGGGATCCAGCTTCTAAATTATTGTGTTATGTATTTTGTCTTTGAAATCACTATTGTTTAAGATATGGTTACCACTCGTGATGTTATTACTCCTTATTGTATCAGTCCAACACATAATATCAGTACAATTTTTGAATAAGTCTCTTCCATGACAAGTTATTAAACCTACTGGAATTGTTAGTGTTATATACTCATTCCACCCTTTTGCAGAAGAAACGCTGGCGGAGTACGAAGATAGGATAACATCCCAGATAGTGAGAGATGAACAGGGACCTCATGAACAGGACTATGGGGAAAGATACGACGAGTATCCTGAACGGGAATTTGACGATGAGATAGCGGAACTTGGGGTGCCGGAAGAACCTTATGATCCTGACAAGGGGATGGAGATAGTTACTCTCCTTCGAGAACGCGCTTACGATGATCTGAAATGGACCCTTTGCCGCACCTGGGATTATTGGAATATGACCCCACATGAAGCTTTTGAGGATGCCAATGACCATCTCTGGCAAATCTTCTACGCACTACGAAGGCTTTTCAACCTTCTTATTATTAGCCCCACTTGGGATTATCAACCCGTTATTACCCAGGCTTGGGCACGTTACAAGCTCGTCAGAGCTGTGCGTGAGAGTGTGCGCTATGCCGTCATGTATCCCTATGCAAACCCCTAAGCCGACTCTTCCACTTTTGTGTTCCTATGCTTCACTATGTTTAAGGAAATGGCCTGTATCAGGCCCATGTATGTATTATATAACTACAAGTTTATAACTACTGTGGGAGGGAAGTTTCTTTTCGATGTAACCGTTACTTCGCTTGTAATTAAGATCTTCCGTGATTTTGCGTGTTCACTTTGTTCTCTACACGACCTAAAATGATCTTGTTATGATACTTAGTGTTACTGTAATTTTTCTTATATTATCCTATGTTTAATATAGACGGCGCACGCAACGCCGCTTGGCAGCCACCCTCAAATGCAAGCCGGTTAACACCTGAACAAGAATTGATGCTGATGAAAAGACAGCTAGGCGAATTACAAGCCTATGTCTTGCATGCTAACCCACCACAGCATGTACAAGAGGATGCACCGGAGTTACCTCCGTTGCCGCCTAGTCCACCTACGCAGCAGCCGTCCCCACCACGAACCAGTCCTGTACCGGTGCGAAAGAGGTCCCACTCTAAACGCCGACGGAGCTCCTCCAGAGACAGTGCCACCTCTTCAAAATCTGCCACTTCAGTGTCAACTGAATCATCTGCATCATCTGGCGACCATGCAAAACGCCGAGATAAAGAGTACCGCAAGACGGTTGATACGGCTATAACCAGCATATGGAAGAATAGAAAGTTGGCCCAGTTTGATGGGAAGTCTAGAGGCGGATTGAATGCCGAATCCTGGTTGGATGAAATGAAGGAATTCGGAAGGTCTTATGGCATGACAGAAAGGGATACCGGAAAGGTTGCCACCACAAACCTTACCGGAGCTGCCCGTATATGGTGGAAGGGCTATGCCAGAGCCAAACACTTGGACAGGAGCAGATGCAAATTCAGAAAGTTTGCCAAGGCCTTCAAGTCGCATTATGTGCCCCGTGCACACAAATGCCAACAGATCCAAACTTTCTACAGGTTGGAGCAGAAAAGTATGTCCGTACAGGCTTACACGGATGAGTTTATGCGCCTAAGGCTGTATGTACCCGGTATGAATGAAAAAAGGGCAGTGGAGGGTTATATTGAGGGATTGGCACCCTCAATCAAACGGATGGTTAAGGCCATAGACCCGAAATCAGTTGCAGAGGCCGAGGCTAAAGCATTGAGCCTCGAGGAGGACATACCCAGGCCTCAGCCACGGCCATCCACATCGTACAAACCCCGCTCTCCAAGCCCGGGGCCCGCTCAGCAGAGCACTTACGCTCGCCAGGAGAAGAAAATCGCTTTCAGCACGCCAGAAAAGCAGAGCAATGCTGGCAAGGACGTTCGAAACCTCTTACAGTCCATTCCTAAAGAGGCCAGAGAACAGCTCCGCCGCGACAAGGCATGCTACAGGTGTATGAGGCCTGGGCACTTCATGCAAAATTGCCCATATGTTACCCAAACTGCCCAGCTGGCCATGGCCGACCTCGACTGGGATGAGCTTGAGGCAACACTACCTGCTGAGGAGGACGCTCCGGAGTACATTCATGGTGCGTCTCATATCCTTGCAGCTATAGAAACTGGCAATGCTGAAAGTCAGCCTGCTGTCATTTCCACCATAGGCCAAGTAGACAGTAAGCCTTTCGTAATTCTTATGGACACGGGGAGTACCCATAATTTTGCTTCTCCTAGAATGGCCCAGGTCCTACAGCTAGAGACCCTGAGGTCACGACCGAGGCCTGTCACTTTAGCCAGTGGTAAGGTTAGACATACTCATGGTCGTCGCATCAATCTTAAGATGCAGCTGCCAGGCGCACCAGTTGCTATGGGTGCCGAGTTAATGGATATTGGCAAATACGACCTCATTGTTGGAATGAAATTCTTGGCATCTGCAAAAGCCAACATAGACTGCGAGAAGAGAGAAGTCACCTTCAACACAGCCAATGGAGCCCGTGTAACCATCAAAGGTGAACCATTCAACCCTATCATGCAGTCTATGTCCATCCGACAGTTAGATAGAGCTATAAGCAAGCAAAAGCTTCTCTGCCTTATCAGACTTGCTTCCATTGAGTCAGACCTTAAACAGAAGCAAGTAATTGACACCTTACCGGAGGGGATCGCTAACCTTATCCGACAATTTCGCGATCTCTTCCCAGACGAAATCCAGAAGCTTCCTCCTTTTAGAGGGGTAGAATGTGAGATAGCTTTAGAGCCAGGTACTAAGCCTACCAGCAAGGCCCCGTACCGTATGAGTCTCCCAGAGTTGGCAGAGCTTAAGAAGCAACTTCAAGACCTACTAAACCTAGGTTTTATTCGACCTAGCGTTTCGCCCTTTGGCGCCCCTATTCTTTTTGTAAAGAAAAAGGACGGCTCCTTGAGAATGTGTATTGATTATCGGCAACTCAACAAGCATACCATCAAGAATCGCTATGCTTTGCCGAGGGCAGATGATCTAATGGACCAGTTGCAAGGGGCCAGGTATTTTTCGAAGATTGATCTTCGCTCCGGATATCATCAGATAAGGATTAAAGAGGAGGACATTCATAAATCTGCTTTTTGCACTAGATATGGGCATTATGAGTTTACCGTTATGCCTTTCGGATTGACTAATGCCCCCGCAACATTTATGCGGTTAATGAATGATGTTTTCCGACAATACCTAGATGATTTTGTTGTCATTTTCTTTGACGACATTCTAATCTACAGTAAGACTCTCGAGGAGCATGAGAAACATCTTAAATTGGCTCTACAAAAGTTAAGACGTCATCAGCTTTTTGCCAAGTTCTCTAAGTGCAAGTTTGCCACTCCAAAGGTTGATTATTTGGGTCATATTATTTCAGCGGAGGGAATTGCTACAGATCCGGCAAAGACAGAGGCTGTAAGGGAATGGCCTATTCCAGGAAATGTCTCCGAAGTCCGCAGTTTCTTGGGATTAGCAGGATACTACCGAAAATTTGTAAAGGATTTTGCAAGGATTGCAGCCCCTCTTACAAATCTTACCAAGCATGAGAAGGTGAAGGATTGGATGGAGCACTGGAAGACTAAGGTTCAGGGAAGTTTCCAGCAGCTTAAAGATGCCTTAACCTCAAACCCGTGCTCACGTTGTCCCGATCCCCGACAAGGATAAACTAGTGGCCACGGATGCCGCAAGAAATTGCCACCGGGTGGGGTTCTAATGCAGGAGGGGAGGGTTATTGCTTATGATTCAAAGAAGATGAATGACACAGAACAGCGATATCCTACCCATGACCAGGAATTGCTGGCTGTTGTTCGCGCTTTGCGAATATGGAGACACTACCTCCTTGGTAGAAGATTCCAGTTGGACACGAATCACCAAAGTCTCCGATATTTAACCACCCAACCCAATCTCAACCTCCGTCAGAGGAGATGGATGGAATTTCTTGAAGAATATGATTTTGAGATCATGTATAAGCCTGGAAAGCACAATGTGGTTGCGGATGCATTATCACGCCATCCCTTGGTAACCCGAACCCATTGTAATGCGATTTCGACACTCACAAGTGAATTTGGCAAATAGATAGAACAGACCTTGGCCACGGATCCTGAGTTCTGTGAAATTTGGGGTAGTCTGAATAAGGAGGCACGCACAGATAAAGAACGTGACGCTTTCCGGTCATATAAGAAAGAGGGCAAGTTGTTGTATCACAAGGACAAGTTGTGTGTACCTCATACTTCCGGGGTGCGTAAGTTAATCCTCCATGACACGCACAACAGCCCTATAGCTGGACATGCCGGTTTTATGAAGACCTACTTTAAGATCCGCTCCAGTTATTTTTGGCCTTCGATGAAGAAGGACATTGCCAGGTACATTAAGCAGTGTCAAGTATGTCAGCAGACCAAGGCGGAACAATTAAGGACTCCAGGAGAGTTGCAATCTTTGGATGTGCCCAACGCTAAGTGGGAAGTGATAACCATGGATTTCATTGTGGGCCTTCCACGTACTCTCCGTGGATATGATGCGTTAATGGTCATGGTCGACAAATTGTCGAAAATGGCTCATTTCTTGCCATGCCGTACCACGGACACAGCCTTCGATACTGCTCTGCTTTTTGCAAAGGAGATCTTCAGGTTGCACGGAATGCCACGGGTCATTGTATCTGACAGAGATCCCAAATTTGTAAGTGCATTTTGGAAAGATTTCTTCACCACCATACAGACCAAGCTTGCTATGAGTACAGCTTATCATCCTCAGACGGATGGTCAGACAGAACGTACCAATCGGATTATAGAGGATATGCTACGAAGTTATGTGTGGAGTAAGCAATCCCAATGGGCTGACTATATTTATCTCGTTGAGTTTGCCTATAACAGTATGAAACAGGAGTCTTCCAGAATGTCTCCTTTCATGATAAACTATGGTTATCAATGCCTTACTCCAGACACCTGGCATAACCCTGTGTCTAAAGTGGAGGTCTCCCAACAGCTCCTCTTGGAAATGCAAGCTCTGGTCGAGGAAGTTCGTGGTTACCTATTGGCTGCACGCAGTCGCCAGAAGAGTGTAGCCGATAAACACAGGACCCCACGAGTCTTCCAGGTGGGTGAGTCAGTTTGGCTTAAGATCAAAGTAAAACAAGCCAAGCTTAAAATTGGTAACTGCAAGAAGTTAGCACCCAGATGGGCGGGCCCATTCAAAATCACCGAGCGTATTGGAGAACAGGCATATCGCTTGGATCTGCCGCCCCGCTTGAAGATCCACAAGGTCTTCCACGTGAGTCTTCTGAAACAACACACCCCTGATCCAGAGGAGGTTTTGGAAACCCCAACCCTCCTCGAAATGACAGAGGAGCAGCTCGAGGTAGTGCCTGAAGCTCTCCTTGACCGGGCTTATAAACAGACTCGAAGGACTCAAAAGTTGCAATACCTGGTCAAGTGGAAGCACTTGCCGGTGGAGGATGCTACGTGGGTGATGGAAACAGACCTTGAGAAGCACTATCCAGATTTTATGCGCGAATCTCAAGGCCGCACCATCAACGATGCTATCAACCCCGCTCCCGGCGGTAAGCTTGAAGACTTGATTCGCCGAGAATATGTAGAGGGGTAGATGCATCGTAGTTAACAACGGTTACCGATGATGGGATCACCTTTGTGTTCCTTAGGACGAGGTGTACTGTCAATGTGGACATCACCGCGAACTGCTTGTAAAGCATGGAATTCATAGCCGCATTCATCTTGGCTATAATAGGAACCTGACCATTCCTTACGCCACAATGAACTGCGAACCATAGGCATGATAGGTTCCTTGTAGATAGATTTTCTTTTATTTTCTTATAGGGGGTGGACCCTTCAACCACAACCTAATTACTTTATCTATATAAACTGATATATTACCATGTGCAGGCCAGTGAGCACTACGTGACCTGTCCATGTTAGGGGGTTGCTGATGACCCGATTTCTTCGCTTTATGTTATCTACATGTTCTGTTGTTGTTAATCTTGGACTTTGGTCCTTGCACTTTTCAATTATGATAAGGATGTGAATTGCACTTTTGGTGCTTAAACTGTTGTAAACTTGAAAGCTTTAATATATTACCTTCTGAAATAAGGAATTACCTTCCTTCAGAATGTCATTTATTATATCTGTATCTAACCCCAATGCTGAGGACAGCATTATTTCTAAGGAGGGGAGAATGTGACGTTCGAAGTATTTATACGGTATAAGTATAAATATGTTGACACGTCACCAGGGATACATACGCCACATGGGGTATGGAAACCTAGGTGGTTCACTTAAAAGGGATTAAATTAGCTATGCTAATTTAATTATTAACAATAATAACCTATAACTAAGGAACTAACATTTAAAAACCATAATTAAGTTAATTATGGTTTGGGAAGGCGCCACGTGGCCACCCTCGATTGGTTAGCATGATAATGCCAATTGGGATCAATAGGGTGGATCACCACCCCCATATCAGCCACAACTCACCTTGAGCAGTGGAGCGCCACTTTTGTGACCAGAGCTGAGCGCCACCTTGAGCAATTGGACGCCACCTTTCTTACACAAGCTGAACACCAAGACCAAGAAGATGGAGATCCCCAACGACAACGGGTCGAGCCGAAACACAGGTGGGTGGCTAGTGTAGTTGTGAATTCTAGGATAGCGCCCCTGTTGGGCACCTGTTTGGGTTGTTGGTCTGTTCTCTCTGTGTTTACTCGTAGGAACTAACCCTTGATTGTAAAGGTAAGTTCTTTATATATTTCGATTCTGGTTTTGCTTGTAAGGGATGGATTGATGGTTGTTAGCCTAGTGTTACCTCGGAAATGGGGAATTAAGGGGGTAGAGACCTCTCGAGGCTATTTATTGTAGTATGCTCCTAGATAGAGCCCTCAGATATCCCGTTAAGTGCGGCTCGTGGCACAAGAGCCCACCGGGTCATAGATGCTATGGACCCGGCTTAGCACCGGATAAGGAACATGGGTGAAGTGGTTACGGGTCCTGCACCTAACATAAAAGGCTCCGGGACTCCTGGGTGAGCTAGGGCCCGATAGCCTGGCCACGTAGAGGGCCGGGTATGGGTCCCGACACTCCTCGGGTGGGAAGGTGTGATCCGTATGGAGCACCTTGCACTTTGAGTAGATTTAGGCGAAAAGTCGGGCACGGATGCGGGGGTCGCTGATGCGGCACGTATTCTCTAGCTTCGCCCATGGAACCACTGTGATTCGAAGGGACGCTTCCCCGACCTGCCTCATCGGACGGGGACTTCATGAACCCGGAGTAGGCTTAGCGGGGTGATGCCTCGAGCCTACGTCCTGGAAGGCTATAGCGGCGCCATAGCGTGAATTGACCCATCCGCAAAGTGTGCAATGAGGAGGGCGGATGGAGTGGACAACCCTAGCCAATGTTCTATGCCAGCCAACGCCATGTCAAGATTCGGCCTCGCTGATCTCTTGAGGCCTAGCCATCACCGATCCTCACCGGAGTCCGAACAGGGGTAGAACCATGGGTTTGGGGTGTTTTCTTAGGTTTAGATGCATATTCTTTGCCGTTGGTAATTGGATGGATATGCCACCTTTCGTGGTGGTTATTTATATGTGATTTATGCTGTGTGCTAACCCTTGTATTCACGCTTCCGCGACGTAGGAGCCCCACTGAAGGCGTGGGCCGAATGACCCCTTCGTGTCCTTCTTTCGGGCATCCCATTATAGATGGCCCGGAATAGACGGAGGGCCCTGCTCATGGCGAGTTGGTCGCCATGGGAGGGGAAAGTCTCGTATGTATATCTCGGGGTCGATATGTTCGAGGAGGAGCCACATGCAAGAAAGTAGTGGTATCTGAATGGTGTTTTTTTCCTGCAGGGCCAGATGGTTCCATTGATGGATAGAAGCAAAGATGATCTGCTTGCTATGGTGTTGCCCATGTTCCATGTGGCTGGACTAGTTTTTGCAGCCCTAGCTACCCTTTATAATGGTAGGACCTTGATTCTTATGCCCAACATTTTTTATTTTTGGCAAAGGGTTTTCATAGCCTTCTATCTATGATAATAACATGTGCATGCAGGATACATGCAAGATGTGTGTATATTATCA
This sequence comes from Isoetes taiwanensis, assembly GCA_021234155.1. Lineage (NCBI taxonomy): Eukaryota > Viridiplantae > Streptophyta > Lycopodiopsida > Isoetales > Isoetaceae > Isoetes > Isoetes taiwanensis. The sequence continues at coordinate 17,140,937 of JAJEKV010000021.1, read as the reverse complement.
AATCTGTATTATCATGATGATGAAGCAGGAGAAATTTCAATTGCTTACATTGAACGCTCTCCTGGAAGTTTGCTCATTGAAAATGATGTTTTAGAGATCAACCCAAAGGTTTCTTTAAAGATCAAAAAGCTTTTGTTAACTTTGCTTGTAAGAGGGAATGATGGCAGATTTCAGCATGATATGCAGACGTTATTTGGAACTGGTGATGCAAACACAACCTACAAGCATACTGATTTGATGCATGCAGCCAAATATCATGCAGTATGAGCCAATGAAGAAACTTGCACCTATTAACGCAAACAATTAGGTACGAGTTGTAACTTTGTAAGAGGGAATGATGGCAGTTTTGATTACATGGTAGATTTCAGCATGATGATATGCGGACATTATTTAGGCGGTGGTGCAAACACAACCTACAAGCATACTTGATTTGATGCATGCAGCCAGCGGTGGTGCAAACACAACCTACAAGCATACCGATTTGATGCATGCAGCGGATATCATGCAAAGATGAGCCAATGAAGAAAATTCCAACCTATTAACGCAAACAATTAGGTACGAGTTGTAACTTTGCTGGGTTAATCTATTCCAACTTCCAGCTGCTTCCAACTCGTTGTCTTCTTGATCTCCATTCCATTTGTGTTGCCTTGCCATTCGACTTCATCCAAGCTTCCCTGGATTTGCAACTTCGTCTACAACTGGATTTGCTCTTCGTCTCATATTTCTCTCATGCCTTGCAATTAGTCTCCTATAGAACCACTGATTCATTTGGTACAAGGGTTTGGATGTCAATCTACTGCCACCTCTCTGCATTGCTCTATGGAAGGCCGTTTTTGCGATTTTTCCATACCTTGAGTATTCCAAACTGCAAGACTACCATATGTTTTGGCGAACCAGGGCCCATGTGCATGCAATATGTGGATATAGTGACTGACCTCGCTTTCTCCCCATGCTGCAATGTATGCTGTTGTAAACTTTGAGACCCTATCTTTGAAAGCATTTTCATCTTCTGGGTTGAAAGAATGCTTCTGCAACAGTGCATTTAAATCAGAAAATGCATTCCATGCTTCTAATTTTTTAATGGTAGATCGTGCTCTATCTGTTCTATTCTTCTCGGCCTGCACAAGCTTCTTTCCGAATTCAAACATACCTTTACGTTTTGGATCTATGCTTTTCAAAAAGCGTCGCGCTTTCTCACCACCCAAAGAGACTTTGGCAGGCACTGAACTCTTCATTGATTTCTTCTCATCCTTCTCCAATGTGACAAAACCACCATGTAATCCGGCCTCTGATAAAACTTTCTCCACTCTTTCTATTCCTTCATTTCTTTCTTCCTCACCTTTAATATTCCAGACAAAGCAACAACTGTGATGGATCATTTTCTCCACAATTCTGACCAATGCATGCAAGGTGCAAAAGTGAACTCTGTTCAGGGGAATTGGCAATATAGCATTAAAGTTTGAATCCTTCTGGTTCCTATTGGGTGGCAATTCTTGGTTACATGCCAAGGTGCTTGAACTTCTGCCTCTCTTTTGTTCTTTCAGTTTATACATGCAATAAATGCAATTGCTATGGGTTTGTAATGGTGTGGAAGATATGTTATACATTGCCTTCTCAGTCTTTAGGTCTGAAGCCAAATGAAACCTGATTTTGAAGGAACCCTGGCCATCCACTTTTAGCAATTCTCCTGATTCGTAGAACCCAATTAGTCGTGGTAGTTCTGTCTGATCGAAGACCCATTTCAATATGCTGTAATTTTCTTTTTGCACTTGGAACATTCCAAGCCACCACGTATGCTCTTCTGACTGCACTGAAAACCATTCTGGATCCCTCGATTTCTCGCCCTTCTTTGGCTTCCGTCCTCTCTTCTCATAGTCTGAATGAAGAGCATAATTCATCAAGACCATTGATACCCTCTCAAACTCCTTCTTGTTGGTTAGTTCCATTTCATCAAGTTTAAGACATATCTCTAGCGTGCCTTGAACTTCAGCCTCCTGTACCTAATAATGATGAGAAAAGCTTGAGATTAGATATGAAATATTGTAATATCATTGATGCTCCTATTGTAATATTAATTTTGTATAATTCTATTGTAATATTAATTTCATATAATGTATAATGTTTTATAAGATGGACAGGGTATCTTATTCTAAACTGGATTGCAATTGCAACCTGTGGTCACTGTCATAGAGATTCTCAAGTATACGAGGATGAGTATATTTGATGAACTTATGGAGGCATTTGCTACTATCATTATTTGTGCGAATACTTGGCTTTTATGCTAAAAGGCATCTATAATTATTTACGAGAAAAACATGACATCATTATGGAGCAATCTGAAGTCAAAACAGCCAAGATTATGGTCAAATATCGGACATCTACTCATGCCATGGCCATGCTAAGAACACTCGATTGATCCTTGCATTCCTAAAGGTGATACGGGTGGCCTTGTGTAACTAGTTTTGGCTGCATGGTGGCCTTGTATAACTAGTTTTGGCTGTGATTTGTATGCATAGTGGCCTTGTATAAATAGCTTTGGTTTGAATAAAGCCAAGCTTGTTGAACTCTAACTTGGACATATCTTTGGTATCTTCTTTTTTGTAGTAGTTACCTTATTTGGAAATTCCTAGAGTGCAACATGGCAATAAAATTGTTTCAAGTCTATAGTGATGTTAGTAGTGCATGAGAACATAAAAGTCACAAAGAAATCAGCTCGATTGGGATATCCAATATAGTTTACTACTCTAAAGAAAACCCAAATGCAGTGCATTATTAAAACAGTCCCCTTCACACAAATACTTGCCATTACGTTTCCACTATAAACTATGAAAACTTAAAAAAAAAAAAAGATTCATATAGTATTATCTGAAGTATTCCACAAGATGGTGAAGCCAAGTGAGAGTTCATGCTCGCAATCCTAGATCTACATTATGGGTACAACCTCGTCACAAAAGCAAATGGCAGCAAAAAGTGTAAGCTTTCGTAAAATTTAAAACATTTTTTCCAACTAAGGCATGGCAAAACTTGCAAATGTGATCCAAATAAAATCAAAATCAGACTTCAAATGAGTCAAATGCGCATACCTGATAAAAGACAACCATGAATCTTAGCAATGCTTCCATGTCAAACCAGACATTGTTGTTCTCGTTTAAGCCAACACTTTCACATGCATTATTCTTCTTTGTGCTTTTATTAAATGGGCAGCCCGACTCGAGTGAGTGCATGCCACCTAGAACAAGATCAATAGTCGCGTTTCTTCTTCTTCGAATTAACTTTAATGCATAAGGACGAGGTGCAACAACCTTTTTGGTTCCCAATGCTTTAAGAGCATCTTGAAATGACTTAAACAAAACTCTATATGCTTCTCTACTGATACCTGATGAGTCACAATGGGCTTGCACTTCATTTGCATCAATCTTTGAGTAAATTTCTTTCATGATCATGTCCACAACACCTCTACGCAAAGAACTATTCCTTGGATCATTCAACATAGCCAGCACCTCATCTTTTGTTGCAATACTTCTAACAATCTTTCCTATGTTACCTCTAACATTGTTCTTCTCCTTTTTTGTGTTGAGAACTCTCTTTATTGCATAAATTCTTCTCCTTGCTGCACCGCAAGTCGGATTTAGTGACTCAATTGGCTTTGTTTTCCTATTCCTTTCCCGAAGACCTAATGGCGTCATCTTCAAGCGTTGCAACCTTTTCTCCAAAGTCTTGACTTTGCATTCTTCCTTCCTGCACATGCTTATGGATGATCTCAATTCCCGATTAGTTTGATTGATCACAAAGGTCTGCAAAGAATAATCTTGTTGCAAGTAGAGAGTTTCAGCTCAAGCTTTACAACTTTTGATGCCAATTGCTTGTCTTGTTCTCTTAGCGTGCTTAATTCTTGCTCCTTCTACTTTACAACTGTATGTAACTGATGAATTCTAAAACAAAGCTGTTGAATATAGTTTGTCATGTTCTCACAGTAACCTAGCAAACCACTTTTGCCTTCACAACTAAACTTCACTAAACCACTTACAGAGTTGAATTCAGGAAATTGGCCCGTGATAGGATCCCGTGGATATATGTCTCCTCTTGCCCATATATCTGCATGTTTTGCACCTAAAATTCTTAGTAGGTTCTCGTCCACTTTTTGCTTCAATCCACCTCCTTTCCTGGACCAAGCTGGTGCATAATCTTTGGATGGCAAAGAGACTCTAATTTCTATCATTGTGTGAGCAAGAAATTGAGGTAGAATAGGATGAGGTATAATAGGATGCAAAAATTTCAATCGAAGGAATTGAACCTTCAAAATTCCGTGCAACCAGGGAGGCGCCATATTTGAATTTTGGCTCAGCACCATATTTCGATTTTGGAGGTCTGAATTTAGAAGCTCAACTTTGAAATTGATTTGTGGGATAATCCTGCTTTGCCGCGAAGCTCACAGAAATGGAGGTCAACGATTTGGCATTTTTTGCAAACGTGGATGATGAGTAATTAATTTAGTTAGGTGCTACGAAGAGGGTTAACGAAAATCAATATGTAGCACAATAACAGGGGGTTTCTTTTGTATTTTTGTACGTTTTTTCCTATGATTTTTATATGATTTGGTGGACGTATTTCAGGGGGTGTACTAATGCGTACATCTAGAGTGCGCACTGTATTTTTATCTTCTAATTTCATATTCTCAATGGTTTAGACCCATGTTTGCATGATGCTTGTGCCATGTATTTTTTTTAATGGTCAAGATTGAGTCCTTGAGTCCTTAATCAAGGGCTCAGAATAAACACCCTATTTCATGGTCTATTTCCCTCGTGTATTTTTTACTAAACAATGTCCATAGCTAGTGTAGATATCGAGTTCATGGGTTTTAGGGTTTTTATTCTCGCTTTCTGAACATTGCTTGGACCACGACCGGACGGATGTTAGGAACTTGGAAGCAAACAAGATTGGCCCCGATCGTTTCAAAACTTGGCAAGCACGATCCGTTTGAAGGAGCTTTGACACCATGCCGGCAAAAGGTATTGTTTTTTGAATTTGGAGCTAGGGGTTGGTGTTCGCTCTTAACGATGCAGTAGGGATGCTGCCGTGCCAAATCCGTGAGGTAGAGTCTTAAACTTCTTATAAACCCATCAGCTAGGTCCATGCTTACATCACTCCATGCAAATTTGTTCATCACGCTATATCTGGCTAAAAGGGACCATGGGATTTAATCTTCTTTGCAATGGGCCACATACAACAAGTATAGGCAACCAATTCTATCGTCTTTGTTTAAGGATGCGGGGACAAAGCTTTTGGGGCTTGGGCCAAGCTTCCTAATCCAATTGGCCATGACTCAAAAGGAAGAGAAGCGCCCTTCGGACTTTTTTGCATGAATGGCATAACCTTTCTGATCTTAAGCTTTACCTTTGAAGTATTGCTAATGGAAGTATTGCGGTGAGGCCTTGATTGTGATTGTCACTCGATCGAGGGAGCAATTTGTTGATTGAGGAGAGCCATTGGGTCCAGGAAACAACTGGGAAATTTGGTTTGATTAATCCTTTTTATGTAAGAGATCGCGGTAGAGTCATATAAGTTCTTCATCTAAGGACATCACTAATATTACACCTTGAGTTTCGAAAAATACACATTTAGAATTTCGACCTTTGCTTTAAAAACGACGATTAACGTGGAGGTCGGTTAGAGACTTAGAATCGAGTGGTGACAAAGGCATGCATTTTAGAATTGCATATTCTTGGGCCACCAAGACCGCGCTTTATGATCCGCAGAGGTCGCCATTATTTCAAGAATTGCTATATTGAAGGGACGGTGGATTTTTATATTCGCAATGGGAGATCATTATATCAAGTTTAGGTCATTTTGAACTTTCTCTTGTAATAGCACATGAAATTCCCCATATCCTTTTCTTGAAGAAAAACTAATGCACCGCATTGTCACAGAATTGTCAAAATATATACCGGCACATAACTTTGTTGGTTCTATCAACGCCCAAAAGAATCTGAGGCGATCTTTTGCAGAACCGGGTTTTCATTTTTGCATAGCAGCATAAGTGGCTCTGGCATGACTTATTTAGGCTTTTCATTTTTGCATAGCAGCATAAGTGGCTCTGGCATGACTTATTTAGGGCGAGCTTGGGGCCCTAGCTTTAATGTTGTGTTCCTCTACACATGGATGGAAAACATAGTCTCTCCGCAAGGTTGGAATGACTGGGGTAAAAGTGATAGAGACAACAATCTCTGGCTTTAGTATGGGGCAGTCCAAGAGCCATAAATCATGTACATTTCTTCATCCCTAGTTGCTTTGCAGCTGCAACCAGGCCGAGATAGGTTCTTAGAAAACTAGATTGCTCAGATATATGGTAAATCTGGAGCTCTGCAAGATGCCCATGCTGGATTGTACTGGCTTTGGGCGCCATGGCGCCTTTCAGTAAACCTTATGATATTATTGTTTTTGCCCATTTTATAACAAAGTTTTGTTTTTGTATATTTGAAAGGCTCTTGGTATGCAATGGAAATAATTAGTTTGTCTTGATGTTATTGTGCTTTTTAGTAATTAATACTAGATATTAATGTTTAGACCCATAAAGTTTACCTATGTTTGCTTTAGTTAGGGCCCGAAGGGGCCAAATTTTTTTTTAATATAATAATCAACACACAACTACAATTAACATTATTAACATAAACTATTGCATTTAACACATTTAAATTAAAATCCCCCTTAAACCCCCTTTGGTTTGGGTGCATATTCACACGGGGGGTTACGTAGGGCAACGAGAGCTGTCGGATGGGCATATTTGCCCTTTATTCTAAGATCTGGACCGTATATAGCGATCCTCGTTTGTGGGGTATGCATTAGTTAGGTTCATTAAATAGATGGGTTGTTGACATGGGAAGGATGACATGGAAAATAGGGGGTATGGGAAGGATGACATGGAAAATAGGAAAAAATGACGTGGAATTTCTCTTATAGGGACAGAAGTTGATCTCATTTTTCCTCTAATGCCTATAATTTTGGAATTAACCTCTAATGTGTTAATCCTATGGTTGTACATCATCTTTAAATCTAGTTAATTGCATGGTTAAACCCTACTTACACTATATGCAAGTTGATAAAGTAAATTTCTATGTAGATATAAGAAGAATGCATCATTCATTACCCTCGAGATACTTACAGGTGGTGATTTTGGAGCATTTTAACATAAAATTTTGTCTTAAATTCTGTATAGGAAATTCTCTATTAGATTTTGAAGTTGATATAACTTATGAACACTCCAAAAAAACATAAGATTGTACTTCATATAGTTAAGAATCCATGGCCACAAGAATTAACCCAAAACTTGTAATAATAAGAGAGAAATAATTCCTAAACCGCACGCAACATTTTTGAACAAAATAGGGTTTGTCGACTTCCATGGACGTTAGATGATAGCAACCAAAGCTGAAAACATACAAATCAATTTGTTCTATCATAAATAGACAAATACTTCCAATTTTAGCAAGGTTTAGGCCTGTTTATGCTAGGAAAACCCAAGAATGCAGTTCTGGACTGTTGCAGAAACTGTCAAATTCTCTAATATTTGAGCAATCACTACAACATATAGGTGAGTTCATTGGCCTTGAAATTCTCGAAGGTCATTAAGAATCAAGTAAAGATTGATATGGTGGCGATATATCGTGAAATTGAAACTTCTATTCTCAGATATATTGGTTTAAGTGACAGTGGATCAACTGGACCAATTCTGGTCCATGGACCAGGAATGGTCCCCCGGACCACTCTAGTTTTAAGAAAGAAAAAAAAAAGAAAAGAAAAAGATTATCTAAATTTGGATATCTAGATCATAGTAATTTAGCGAATGCTTAGATTTTTTTGTTAGGCTAAATATTTAAATGATTGTTTTAGTAAAAATCATCAAAACACTAATGGTCTAGTTCCAAATGGCTAGAAAGGAGAACAAAAATGTCTAAAAGAAGAGGGGGAAAAGAGAAGCTTTAAGGGGGTGGGGTCGAATATTTCTTGAGATCAAAGAGTGTTTGTCATATTTGTAATATTTTAATATATTCGCTTCGAAGTTTACCAAGGACATTTCTATAGCAGAAGCTTCATGTTCTTTTTAGTGCTAGAAATGAAGGCACAACATTTTACAACTATCTACCTAAACTGTACGATAGCTTCTTGGGAATGCACTTGAAGTGATTATGGGAATGGGAACCCTAGGCGCTTAGGGCGGCACAGGACGGCGGCCAGCCGCGGGAGGCCTCAAAACCCCGGGCGATGGTCTTTGGAGGAGGCGACAAAGCTGCTGCTGCAATTGTGTGCTCTCCCATGGCAGACCAGCGGCCCTCTCTTCGCTTCCAAGCAAACACTAGCATGGAGGATGGGTGCGGAGGTAAGGCCGAAATTTTCTGATTTGTACTCCATGGCATAGCTTAGCATGAAGATGGGGATGCTGAATATGTTCTTGGTTGGTTCTCGGTCTTAAGCAAACCTTTGGAGCATCTGGGCTGAGCTCATCTAGAGGAGCTTATGGCAAGATAGTATCTCGTGTATGGATTTAAACTTGAAGCGACAAGAACTGGCTGTTCTTGCTTCGTGAGCTTTTTAGTTAGCTTATGGGAGTAGGGATAAGTCGAGGAGTGTTGGTCGGGTTTTTTCTTTATCGTGAATACTATTAAACCATGGCTTCTTGTGGATCTTTGGTTTAGTCTTGTTTGTTCTAGTTTCATCCACCCCCTTTCCCAAAGCAAGGGAAATGCAGTTCAATGGATGGGTGTGATGTTGAACGGTTTTGGACAATGAATCAAGGTTGTCTGAAGGATTCTTGGTTCGGGGAGACTAAGGTTCTTTATGGCTGCCTCTTTATTTGGCAGGGGCCAAGTGAGGGAACTTGGCTTCTAGACTAATAGGGAAGCCTGAGCATCCGTATTGCGAGCCTATGCTAGGAGAATGAGAGGAAATTTGGGAGCATTTGAACCACCCTTAATGGGTAGGCGGTAGATGAGCTTCTGCATTAATGGAAGGCTGAGTGTCGAGTCCCATAGTACATCATCTTTGGACAGGGTGCGATCTCCTATAGTACAAGCTTGCGGAATGGATCCTTGGTGAAGTTAACGCGGGATGAGATCTGCTCCCAAGCACCTCATCTCACGGGCATCCTACGGTGTTGAGCTTCGGATAGTCTGCGATGGCTGGGGATAATCGGCGTTGTTTCTTTGTTCAACATTGGGCGGGTTCATATCGGTCTTGAGACCCGATTTTGGATCTGGGGCAAACCATTGTACTAGATCTTACATCGGCCTATTGTGGAGCCACTCTAATAAGGTTCATGCCATTTTAGAAAATTGTGGTGGGGAAATTAGTGCCTCCTTCCCTATAGTATCCCTCGGAGAAGAAGGTGAGGGAGGGGCTCTGAAATCTTGCAGAAAGCACGATTTTGCTATCATGGATTGGAGAAGTGGTAGCAGGTCTGGCTCAACTGTATGTATATTTTCATCTTTCGGATATAATACAGTATAAACATCTTGCCCTCAAAAAAAAAAAAAAAAAAAAAAAAAAAAAAGTTCTTTTCGACCAATGATGCGATGTCACGTAGCAAATGTTCAATCCAAGAATCTTATCTAGCTTTTGTTGTGAATTTTAATATGTATTTTTCGTGTTTCTTAATTTGATTTGTTGTTTTGAGAGCAGAGTTTCTTCTACCTCATCTTCACCTTACAAGAATCATCACATATCCCTAATTCTAGGATGTCAAATTGGCCTTCGCGTGCATGTTAGTTAAGCCCGAAATTATGGTTGTGTGATGATTCTTGTATGCATTAAGAAAGATAGAATACATTGATGATTCCACTAGAATTATCCTCTGCAAGTTCATGAAGGAAAGCCCTTGGTAGTGCCTTGTTGTACAAAAGCTACGAAATTACTCTTTTAAATTGTGTGATAATAACACTAAAACATAGGTATAATTTGGGACAAAAGTCCCGTGTGGGATTTTTCATAATATTAAATATTGGGAAGTGTCCTAAGTTGCATTATAATGGTGAATGGGGCCAGGCAAGCCTCAAAATTGAATGGGACCTCTAGTATTTTCTTGAAAGGCAAGTTTTCAACTTGCCATTCAATTTGAAGGGCAAAATTTTGGCTTGCCATTCTTTTGCATGTCCAAGTGTTTAAAAGACATTCAAAGGTTAAAGCATAGAAATCATAAAAAAAAAAAAAAAAAAAAAAAAAAACATCAAAACTATGGATAATGTATTTTAAGTCTTATAACTAAACAAAAGGATTCAAGATAACTCATAGTATTATTAGTAGTATTAATATGCTTCATAAGGACACAATGCAATGCTGCTTGTCTTTCATCCACGTAGGAAAAAAAGAAAATAAAGCAAGAAAAACTTTCTCTTGAATCAGAATATTGAAATAAAAAGATATATAATAGTTACCCCTATTTCATAGTTCAAACTGTTCACCAGCCATATCCTTGCTCCAATTATAATTAGGCAACAACTATATTTACAATTAATATTCTGTGAAAAAAGGAAGAAACCACAGCTGATTAACATTGACAAATTGCCATTGCCACTGCAAGGAAAAATCTTTATGTGCGATTTGTCGTTCAAAAATCGAAAAAATTTATGCAAAAAAAAAAAAAAAGAGTTGCCCACTCAAAAAACTGAAATCATTCTGTTCAAGAGACGAAATACCTCTGTACTGAGTGGGCTCTGAAGCAGATCAGCCGAATTGGTCGGATTCAGATCAAAATTCATGCAAATGAAGAAGCTGTGCGCTATCGGGAAAGAAAAGGAATTAAGAAAAAAAGGAGAAACTTTAAACATCCTATATTTTCTTTTGGTCATTGTCAATTTTGCTAGACCAATAATAACAAAACAAATAAAATTGTAAAGTATAATAAAATTATGTATATAATACGAATATTTTTCTTTTTTAAATCATGGCCATTCTAATTTTTCCTAAACGTTTCTATTGAATGGTAAATTTTTATCCTTGCCATTCTTAAAGAATGTCTAAATGATTTTAGCCATTCTTTGCATGTCTAGGACCCCAAGAATGGTACTTGAATTTAAGGCTTGAAAGTCAGGTAAGGACGTGTGCATTCAGCAGGCTAGAATACCCTAATCATGAAAATGGCGCCATGTGTCATTTTGTTGGTAGTAACTTTAAACCAGAAATTTCCCGAGGGTTGTAATTCACTTTTCTATTGATAAGAGTTCAAACCTTGTCCTTTTAGCTACGTAAAATTTCAGCTGCAAGTACTTAACTCCTGTAATGGTGGGGACTAACCCCCAATATTTTCACAGAAAAGGATCGCTTGCTGTCCTTCAGATCTGAGCTAATATTCTCAGCATTATGCATCAAATTCTAGCAGCAATAATGCACAAGATTGTGATCAAGCAGAGTCCATTTGCAGAATAATGCACAACACAAAGCACCCACATTGCCAAGCAGTGCCTTCCCTCTGGACCTCACGGTTGGACTTTTAGACTTTTAGCCTCCTATAAAACTGCTACACTTGGGACAACCTCCATAGCCATTCCTTGAGATCCTTCTTTTTGGAAGAAAGCACATGAAAACTTCAACTGTTTCCAAATTTGGATCTTTGGATCTGGAAGCAGATCCTTCAATGGACATCTCCAACCAGCAGAGTGAAAGTTTTAAAAGCTGGCCACATGAAGTACCTCTCCCACAATCCACAAATTTTGTCCTCGCCTTTCTATCTTTTATGAGAGAGACTTTCTTCCCAGATGATCCGTTCAGACAGTTCAAAAATCAGCCAAAGTACCAGCAATGCCTTTTAAGCCTCCAGTACCTATTCCCAATTCTCAGTTGGATGCCACATTACAATCTAATAGACTTGAAGTCTGATTTAGTTTCTGGATTAACCATTGCGAGCCTGTCCATACCACAGGTTTATTTCTTGATCAACTAGATGCTAATTTAAATTGCAAAAGAAAAAAGAGTGGGAAAAATCGTCTCTCAGAAATTCTTATGTTCTTATTTTTTGTAGGGCATTGCTTACGCAAAGATAGCCAATCTTCCCCCAGTTATAGGGCTGTGTAAGTATCTTTACAGAAATTCATTTTATAACAAAAGATAACTACTAATATACTTTTCAAGGTTCATTCAGATTCCAGTTTCGTACCACCTTTGGTCTACTGTGTAATGGGAAGCTCTAGAGAAATTGCAGCAGGGCCATCAGCTATTCTTTCACTTGTCCTTGGTATCATGTTAAGATCAGTGGTCGATCCTACGAAAGATCCTGCCCTTTACTTGTCTGTAGCTTTCACATCTACATTTTTTGCTGGAATATTTCAGGCTTCGCTTGGTCTTTTAAGGTCTGCATTGCAATGCATAGTTGTGTAGTCCAATTTCAACAAGGTTCTAAAGACATACCGGGGCTTTTGTGTACAAACAGGCTTGGTTTCCTTGTTGATTTCTTGTCACATGCAACAGTCCTTGGCTTTGTATCTGGAGTGGCTATTATTATCTGTTTGCAGCAACTGAAGGGAATGTTGGGCATGGCGCATTTCACTAATAAGGCAGATATATTATCAGTCGTCCAGGCTGTCTTTCACAGACACGATGAGGTTTTAAAATAAGTCTTGCATTAAACTCTTTCTTGTTTATTGATACATCTTCTTCTTACAGTGGAGTTGGCGTCCAATCTTGATAGCCATATGCTTTGCGTCATTCTTGCTGACAACAAAGTACCTCGTGCGTGATCTTTCGCCACATCCTTGATTTTAATACCAGAATGCCAATTACTAATGCCAATGCATCATGTAGAGCAAAAGGAGAAAGTTGTTTTTCTGGGTTGCTGCAGCAGCCCCATTCATCTCCATTTTATTGACCACATTCTTTGTCTGGTTAACACGGGCAGATAAACATGGTCTTAAAATTGTAAGTAGAACAAACCCTGCCTGGTCTTCCTTTCTGCATTTTGTTAAAGCTACATTGTAGGTGGGGCATTTGCAAGAAGGGATTAATCCCATATCCTTGCATAAAATATTCTTTCATGGTGAATATTTTCTGAAAAGCATCAAGATCGGTTTGGTGTCTGCAATGGTATCTCTCATGGTAATCCCTACATGCCTGTTGTGTACAAACTCATTCTCAAGTTTAACATTTTAATCATGGCCAATGGACAAATGCAGGAAGCCATTGCAGTAGGAAGGACATTTGCATCCGTGAAGGGTTACCATATTGATAGCAACAAAGAGATGGTTGCCATTGGCGTCATGAATCTCATTGGATCATGCACATCCTGCTATGCTACTACAGGTAACAAAAATGTCTGTACTACATAATTTATGAGCCAAAATTGATGTGCTTGATTTATTTCCCAAGTATGCTATGTCAAAACAGCAGTAAACTTTAGTGCAGGTTGCAGAACAGCATTCTCTAACATTCTATTAGCGATGATGATCCTGATGACTCTCCTAGTGCTTATGCCTCTCTTCCATTTCACCCCAAATGTCATCCTTTCCACAATCATTTTCTGTGCAGTCGGCGGCTTAGTTGAACCAATCGAAGCTTTGAACATTTGGAAAGTAGATAAAGTTGGATTTCCTGGCATTCCTTAGCATTTTTTAGAGTCCTCTTCATCTCCATACCTATTGGACTGGGAATTGCTGTGAGTAGTACATAATCCTCAAACTAGGTATACTTGTGTGATGGACTACAACTCTGATATTTTGCAGGTTGGTTTGTCAGTTCTTAGGATTCTTCTGACCATGGCTAGGCCGCAGACTTCAGTTCTGGGGCAGTTACCAGGAACATTATTTTACAGGAGCACCACACAATATCCGATGTGAACAGGATAAAAGGCATTCTCATAATACGAGTTGATGCAGCTATAATCTTCTGCAACGCAAATTACATAAGGGAAAGGTAGAAATTTAACTGTGACTAGTTATATAGTATACGTAGAGCACAAACCCTTTTGTAATCAAGATAAAAGTTTAAAATTTGCTCTTTTTTCTGAACTAGAATTCTGAGGTGGGTGGAAGAAGAGGAAATTCAGTCAGAATTTGTACTTCTGGATATGAGCGGTAAGTCAGAGAAGTCTAAAAGTTATACGCCCTAATATATTTTATGCTCAACCATACATTTGATGCAGCGGTGACAACAATAGACACAACTGGAATCCATGCCTTAACTGATGCACGAAGGGCATTGGCAATAAAGGGCATTCGGGTAATTATGCACCTGCTTGAAACGCTTTTCCTCTTCGCCATTCGTTATATTCCCTTCTTTTGCAGATAGCCCTAGCCGATCCTTCTGCTGGCGTCCTTAAGAAACTGTATGCAACAAGCAGCATGGTGGATGTATGTGAAAAATGGGTTTTTCTCTCAGTCGGACAAGCAGTTGAAGCCTGTACTCTTCTGTTATCATGCTAAATGCAAATAGTAGATAGGAATTACGTTCAAAATCTACATCTACATCTCCATACATAATAACAATTAAAGAAGGAAGGATGCCTGGATTGATAGGATGCACCAGCAAAGCTGTCACAAGGTTCATGCGACCGCCAAAAACCCTAGGCTCTCCTCAAGGTGCTATAGCCTGTTGGTTGGATTTCAGATCTTGAATGCAGCAAAGAACTTCTTTGGCTAGCAAATCCACATCTATGTGGGCATGAAGCAATACGTAACGGTAGTCCCCACCACGAACCGATCCTGTGCCGGTGCGAAGGGTCCACTCTAAAAGCGCCCGGCCAGGAGACTCCTCCGAGGAGGCAGTGCCACCTCTTCAAAATCGCCACTTGAGACATCAAGTGAATCATCACCGCATCATCGTGACCATGCAGCCTTGAGATAAAGTCTGTAAAGGCAGTTGATCTGACTATAACTTGACATATGGAAGAATAGAAAGTTGGCCCGGTTTGATGGGAGTCTGAGGCGGATTGAATGCCGAATCACGGTTGGATGAAATGAAGGAATTGGCGAGGAAGGTCTTATGGCGCCAGCGAAGGGATACCGGAAGGTTGCCACACGAGCACTCCTGGGGCTGCCCAGTATATGGTGGAAGGGGAGCTATGCGAGCCAAACGCGGGCGAGGAAGCGGTCACAAATTCGGAAAAGTTTGCCGAGCCTTCAAGTCGCATTATGCCGTGCACACAAATGCCAACACAGATCAAACTTTCTCTGAGTTGGAAGCGAGAAAAGAAATGTCCGTCTGAAACACACCATAGGATGAGTTTATCGCCTTCTGTTTGTATGTACCCGGTATGAATGATGAAAAGAGGCGGGTGGGAGGTTATGTTGAGGGATTGGCACCCCTCGTCGAAAAGCGAGATGGTTAAGGCCACGGGCCGAAATGGAGATTGCGGTGAGGGCTAAAGAAGCAGGCACCGAGGAGGACCTTCCAGGCCTGTTGACCCATCCATCGTACAAACCCACAGCTCTCGGCCGGGGCCCCTGTTGAGCACTTTGCTTTCCTTGGGGAGAAGAAATCGCTTCGTGTGGGAGCGTCTTGGCAGTTGACCTCTTCGGTCCATTTCTAAGGGCAGAGAGCGACTCACTTCGCGGTAAAGGCAGCCCTTCTACGGTGTGAGGCACAGGCACTTCGGCACAAAGTGCCCATATGTTACCCAATGCCCGGTGGCCATGGCGACCTCAGGTGGGATGGAAGCAGGCCCAGCACTACTCAGAATTACATTCATGGTCGTCTCCTTATCCTTGCAGCTATGAAAGCCAGCGTGCAGTCGGGGCTGCTGGCTCATTTCCACCATAGGCCAAGTGGGCCGTTAAGCCTTCGTAATTCTTATGGACACGGGGGAGTGCCCCATAATTTTTGCTTCTCCTAGAATAGCCCAGGTCCCTCTGACTAGAACCACGAGGTCACAGCCAGGGGCACATCACTTTAGCCCGATTAGTGAGTTAGACATATACGCTGGTGGTAGCATCAATCTTAGATCTGATTTGGGGCGCACAGTTGCTATGGTCTTGGATTGGATATTTGACAAATCGACCTCATTGATGGAATGGAATTCTTGGCATCTGTAAAAGCCAACATAGTACGAGGAGAGTCACCTTCAAGCGATATTAGATCATCTGTGAACCATTCAACCCTATCATCTTGATCTATGTCCATCCGGCCAGGTTAGATGGGGAGCTATGGCAAAAACAGCTTCTGCGCCTTATCGGACTTGCTTCCATTGGTCGATTGTAGCGAGCAAGTAATTGACACACTCTGGGAGGGATCGCTAACCTTGTCCAGAGCAATTTAGCGATCTCTTCCCGAGGCCGAAATCGAGCACTCTTTTAGAGGGTAGAATGTGGGATAACTGAGGCAGTGCCTAAACCTACCAGCAGGCCACGTCAAGTATATGGAGTCTCCGAGTTGGCCGAGCTTGAGAGAAGCAGCAAGACCTGCCTGACCTAGGTTTTATTAGAGCCTAGCGTTTAAGCCCTTTGGCGCCCCTATTCTTTTGTAAAGAGAAAGAATGGCTCCTTGAGAATGTGTATTGATTATCGGCAACTCAACAAGCATACGAAATCGCTAATAGCTGCAGGAAAGGATGATCTAATGGACCCGGTTGCAAGGGGCGAGGTATTTTTGATTGATAACCGCTCCGGATATCATCAGATAAGGATTAAAGGGGAGGACATTCTGTAAATCTGCTTTTTGCACTTTAGATATGGGCATTAGCAGGTTTACAGTTATGCCTTTCGGATTGACTAATGCCAACATTTATGCGGTTAATGAATGATGTTCAGAGCAATACGATGATTTTGTTGTCATTTTCTTTGGCGACGCATTCTAATCTCATTAAAAGACTCTCGAGGAGCATGAGAAACATCTTAAGACGACTACACAAAAGTTAAAAGGCGTCATCGACTTTTGCCCCGAGATTCTCTAAGTGCAAGTTTGCCACTCCAAGGGTTGATTATTTGGGTCATATTATTTCAGCGGAGGAATTTACTTTTCTGATCCAGAAGCGAGCCAATTTGTGAGAATAGCCTATTCGATATCTCAGGAAATTATGATTTCTTGGGATTCAAGCGAGGATACGAAAATTTTGTAAAGTTTTTGCAAGGATTCGGCCCTCTTTACAAATCTTACCAAGCATGAGAAGGTGAGGATTGGATGGAGCCTTCCAGAAGACTAAGGTTCGAGGAAGTTTCCAGTGACTTAAAGATGCCTTAACCTCGGCCACCGTTCCTCACGTTGCTTGATCGACAAGGATAAACTGAGTAGCCCACGGATACCCGTTAAAATTGCCAGCTGGTGGGTTCTAATACGGAGGGTTGTTGCTTATGATTCAAAGAGATAAGATGACAGGCAGTGATATCTGCGAGCAGGAATTCTTGGTACATTGTTGCGCTGCGAATATGGAACACACTACCTCCTTGATAGAAGATTCGGTTGGACACGAATCACCAAAATTAGATATTTAACCACTGACCCAATCTCAGCCTCAATCGGAGGAGATGGATGGAATTTCTTGAAGAATATGATTTTGAGATCATGTACATAAGCTGGAAAGCACAATGGTTGCGGATGCATTATCACGCCATCCCTTAGTAGCTTAGAACCCATTTGCTTGTCTGATTTGACACTCTGATAGATTTGTAAATATTAGATGGGGCAGGACAGCAGGATCCACAGGTTACGTGAAATTTGGGGTAGTCTGAATAAGGGGAGGCCACGCACCGGATGATAAGGCATGGGTCATATAAGAAGAGGGCAAGTTGTTGTATCACCAAAGACAAGTTATTGTACCTCATACTTCGGGAGTGCGTAAGTTAATCCTCCATGACCACTGTGTTTTTATATAAACTGGACATGCGGAATTTTATGAAGACCTACTTTAAGATCCGCTTTCAGGGTTCATTTTTGGCCTTGATGAAAAGGACTTGCAGTGGCGATTGTCAAGTATGAAGCAGACCAAGGCCGGAACAATTAAAGGACTCAGGGAAGTTTGCAATCTGGGATGTGCCCAGCGCTAAGTGGAAGTGATAACCATGGATTTCCATTACATGGGCCTTCCCACGTGCTCTCAAATGGATATGGTCGTTAATGGTCATGGTGAAACCAAATTTGTCAAAATGGCTCATTTCTTGCCATGCGTACACGGACCACGACCCCTTCGATCTTTCTTTTTGCAAAGGAGATCTTAGGTTACCACCAGATACCACGGGTCATTATGTCTGACGGAGATCCCAAATTTACAGCAGTACATTTGGAAAGATTTCTTCACCACCACTCTGAGACCAAGCTTGCTATAGTACGGCTTATCATCACCAATTGAGGATGGTCGAGCCAAACGTATAATCGGATTATAGAGTTATCACTAGAAATTATCGTAATAAGGTAAACCGTCAATGATGACTATATTTATCGTTGGTTTTGCCCTGCCGCGCGATTATGAAAGCAGTCTTCGAGAATGTGCTACTTCGCGATAAACTATGGTTGTCAATGCCGCATAGGACTGTACGCAGCATAGCTTCACAGTAATGCAAGTGGAATCTCCCATGACTCCTCGGTACAGCTACAGTCGGGAAGTTAAATGGTTACCTATTAGGCATTTTAGCGATCGCGGAAAGAGTGTAACCCGATAAACCTGAGGACAGTCTTCCGGTGGGTGGAAAGGTCAGATTTGGCAAGATCAAAGTAGAGCGAGCCAAGCTTGGGTGTATGCAAAGTTAGCACCAGAATCGTGAGCCCATTCGAAAATCACGGCGTGTTGGAAGCAGCATATGGCAGATCACACTTTGAAGATCCACAAAGGTCTTGGTAGTCTTCTGAAACAACACACACGATCCGGAGGGTTTTGAAGCCACAACCCTCCTCCCGAAATAGCCGGGAGGGTAGTGCACTGAGGCTCTCCTTGGCCGGGCTTATAGCAGACTCGAGAGGACAAAGTTGCAATGCAGTCAGGGTGGAGGCACTTTGAGAACGGAATACTAGTGGGTGATGAAACAGGACAGGAAGCACTATCCGGATTTGTCAGAGATCTCGAGGCCGCACCATCAGCGGGCCACTATCCAACCCGGCTCCGTGGCCGAGACTTGGGTGAGAAATATGAGGTAGATGCATCGTCGGTAACTGCTTGATTCTGGAGTAGTCGGATCCGCACATGTACGCCAGGCGAGAGTGTCTTTGTCAATGTAAGACATCCGCATGACCCCACTTCATAAAACATAAATTCATAGCCGCATTCATCTTGGCTACTGTGGAACGTGGCCATTTCTTCGCCACAATGAGCTGAACCATAAACATGATGAGTTCCTTGTAGATAGATTTTCTTTATTTTCTTATAAGAAATTGGACCCTTCAACCACAACCTAATTACTTTATCTATATAGTGATATATTACCATATGCGAGCCGATGGGCACTCGTGACTGTCCATGGCCCAAGTTCATGATGACGGAATTTCTTACGCTTTTTATCCCTGACTGACTGTTTGTTAATCTTGGACTTTGGTGCTACTTTTCAATTTATGATACAGGGATGTAGTTACTTTTGAATTGCTTAAAATTGTGTAAACTTGAAAGCTTTAATGCTCTTGCCTTAAAAGAATAGGAATTACCTTCCTTGAGAATGTCATTTAATATATCTGTATCTAACCCACAATCTTGGGAATGACATTCCATTTCTGAGGAGGAGGATGTGGCGTTCGGAAGTATTTATCACGGTATAAGTATAAATGTGTTGACGCGTCTACCGAGGGATTTTATCTTCACGTAGGAATTATGGAAACTAGGTGGATTCCCTTAAAGGGATTCAAATTAGCTGTACTTTATTTAATTGTCTTAATAACCTACTAACTAAAAGATGACATTTAAAAGAACCATAGTCAAGTTAATTATAGTTTTGGGGAATATGACCCTCGTTAAGTTGCTTTTGATAGTACTGATTGGGATCAATAGGGTGGATCACCACCCCACTACTCATTTTAACTCTACCTTGAAGCGTTGGGCGCCACTTTTGTGACACGGTAGGCGCCACCTTGAGCAATTGGGCCTTGCACTTTCTTCAAAATTTGGGTACAAGATATCTAGCGACAGGGTCTTGAGCAAAACACAATTGGTGGCTAGTGCTTGGTTCCAATTCCTAGGATATTTCATTTGGGCTTTTCATTTGGGTTGTTGGTATATTCTCTGCTGTGTTTGCACAGGCAGGAACCCTTGATTGTAAAGGTAAGGTTCATATATTCAATTCTGGTTTTGCTTGTAGGGATGGATTACGATGGTTGTTAGCCTAAGTGTTACTCTTGGCGATAGGAATTGAGGTGGTTATAAATTATTTATTTGCTTGTGCTCCTGATGAGGCCACCTTGACCATAAAGTTGGTAAACTGGCCACTGCAAACCTTAGGGTCTATAGATGCTATGGTGACCACTTTGAGATACGAACCTTGGTGAAATTGGATTCTGCTGAACATGAGGCTCACAGGACTCCTGGGTGAGCTGGGCGACCAGCCTGGTCAGAGGGGCAGATATGGGTGACACTCTGGGTGGGAAGGTGTGATCCACTTATGGGCACCTTGCACTTCTGAGTAGATTTGGGGCGAGAGTAAGTCGAGATGCAGGATCACGAGAGTCTGATGCGGCATGTTCTCACTGGCCCGGCCGGAACCCGCTGTGGATGCAGAAGGGGCTTCACGGCACACCTCATCGGACGGGACTTCGCAGACCCGGGGTGACCTTGGCGGGGTGCCTCGAGCTACGTCTCTGGAAAGAGGCTATAAGCGTATGGCGTGGGTGGCTATGCACTGAGGTGGCATGCCCAGGAGGGATGGAGTGGACAACCCTAGCCAATGTTCTGTACGATAGCGCATAAAATAAGATTAGTCTGGCGATCTCTTGAGGCCTAGCCATCGATCGATCCTTTGAGTCAGGCAAGGGGTAGAACCATGGGTTTGGGGTGTTTTCTTAGGTTTAGATGCATATTCTTTAGACGTTGGTAATTGGATGGATATACCACCTTTTAAGTAATTAGTTATTTTATATGTGATTTATCTTGTGCTGCTTGCGCTTCCATGGCCAGGAATGCTGGCGTGGGCGAAGATGACCCCGCCGTGTCCCTTCTTTGAGGCATCACATTATGGAATGGCCGGAATGAGCGGAGGGCCACTCATGGCGAGTTGGTGCATACATGGGAGGGAAAGTCCCCGTGTATACAGTAAGGTGTATATGTTGGGGGAGGCGTCCATACAAGTAGTGAGTATCACAGATGGTGTTTTTCTGCGGGCGGATGGTTCCATTGATGGATGAAAGCAGATGATGCACTTGCTATGGTGTTGCCATGTTCCATATTGGATGGTTACAGCTATTTATAATGGTAGGGGACATGATTCTTATGCCATTTTGTTTTGGCGAAGGTTTTCATAGCCTTCATCTGTTAGCAACATGTGCATCCGAGGGATACATCCACTATGAATATTATTGTATATTATCAAATCTACATTATCCTTGATGATGAAGGCGAAATTTCAATTGCAAACTCTCTGGGTTTTCATTGAAGAAATGATGTTTTGAGATAAACTAAAGGGTTTCTTCAGATCAAAAAGCATTAACTTTGCTTATGCTAGAATGATGTGATTTGTGCATGATATCGGTTATTTTGGGTGATCTGAGCACATTCTGACATCTGGGTTGGGTAAATAAATGAAATATCATCTTGATGTAGATATTGAAAACACCCTATTAACAAACAATTAAGTCTAAGTTGTAACTTGTGAAGGGAATGATGGCGGTTTGATTCCATAGTAGATTTAGGCTGTAATCATCACGGACATTATTTAGGCTGAGGTGGTACAGAGCTGTACAAAACTCCAGTTTGATGCATGCAGCCCACGGTGGTTACCAGGCAACCTACAAAGCATCTTGATTTGATTGCATGCAATGAAGATATCTGCAGTGTGTCGAAAATTCCAACCTATTAGCATAAAAGACAATTAGGTGCGAGGTTGCAGCTTTCTTTGGTTTAATCTATTCCAACTTCCGGTGGCCAGCCTAGATTTGTCTTCTTGATCTCCATTCCATTTGTGTTGCCGTTGACTAACTCAAACTTCTTGGTTACCCAGCTTCGTCATGTTGGTTTGCTCTTAAATCTCCTTATTTCTCTCTATACATGCCTTGCGATTACAGTCCTCCTATGGAACCTTGGTTCCATTTGGTGCAGTTTGGGATATCGATCTCTGCTCTGCATTTACTCCAGGCCGTTTTATGATTTTCCATGCCTTGGGTATTCCCAGCACCAGACTTCATGTTTTATGGCGGGCAGGAGCCCATGTGCCTGTGTGGATGGTGACCTCGCTCCCATGCGCAGTGTGTCATTTAGCTTTGGGACCCCTATCTTTGAAGCATTTTGCATCTTACAGGTTGAAAATGCTTGTGGTGCATTTCATTGGAAAAGTAAATTCCATGCTTCTAATTTTTAAGTATTTAGATGGTTACTCTATCGTTTCTATTATTTCTGACTTTCAAACTTCTTCAAATTCAAACCTTCCTTTGCGTTTTGGATCTATGGCACTTTCAAAGAAAGCGTCGCTTTCTCACCCAAAGACTTTGGCGGGGCCAGCTCTGGGTGATTTTCTTCTCATCATCCTTCTCCATTAGCAAACCGAAACACCATGTAATCGGCCTCGATGAAACTTTTCTCCCTCCTTTCTATTCCTTCATTTCCTTTTTCCTTTACTCCTTCTTAATATTCAGGACAAACAACAATGGATCATTTTCTAATTCCCAATATTACATACAAGATTTTTAAAAGTAGACTCTATTCGGTTAACAATATATTAGTTTGGATCATACAGTTTCCTATTGGTGGCAATTCTTGTGCCGAGATGCTTGAACTCACTTTCTCTTGCCTTCAGTTTATACATCTGATAAATTGATTTGGGTTTTATATGGTATAGGAAGATATCTTTAGCCACATTACCTTTATGGGTCTTTGGGTACGAAGCCAAGTGAAACTTCCTGATTTTGAAGACACATTGTCCACCTTTAACTTGGAATTCTCTGATTAATGGAACCCAGTGGTAGTAATTTGTCGAGATATTTTCTTGGAACATTCAAATACTACAATTGGATCCTGGTTTCTTCTTAAGTCTCTCTTGCTCATGATACGAATATGAAAGGCAGCAATTCATCAAGACCATTGATACCCTCTCCGAGCTCCTTCTTGTTTAGTTGAGTTCATTTCGTCAGTTTGAGACTTTATCTCACAGCGTACCTTGAACTTGACCTCCTGGCACTAATGACATTTAAGGGAAAAGCTTGAAGTTAGATATGAAATATTGCTTAATATCGTTGGTCTGCTCCTATTATAGCTAATAATTTGTATATTATTATAATGGTTTCATAAATATATAATGTTTTATAAGATGGACGGGGGAGTGTCTTATTCTAAATTGGTTACAGTTACAACTGTAAGTCCTTATCATAAATTCTAAAATATAAGGGATGGTATATTTTGGTGATAGAACTTGTGGAAAGTACTACTATCATTTAGCTGTCCAGATACTTGTACTAAAGGCATCTAGTATTCTGAGAAAAACAGCAGTGACATCATTATGAATAATCGGAAGTCAAAACAGCCGATTATGAGTCAAAATATGGACATCTACTCATGCCATTGCATACTAAGAACTTTTCGATTGATCTTTGCATTCCTAAAGGTATTGTATATAACTAGTTTTGGGCGGTGGCCTTGTATAACTGATTTTGGCGCGATTTACCCATATACACTAGTGGCCTTATAAATAAGCTTTGGGCGAATAAAGCCAAGCTTATTCGAACTCTAACTTGGACATATCTTTTGGTATCTTTGTTTTGTAGTAGTTACCATATTTGGAAATTCTAAAGGTGCAACATGGCAATAAAAATTGTTTCAAGTCTATAGTGATGTTAGTAGTGCATGAGAACATAAAAGTCACAAAGAAATCAAGCTCGATTGGGATATCAATATAGTTTACTACTCTAAAAGCCAAATACGGTGCATTATTACAGCAGAATTCCCTTCCACAAATGGCACGTTGCATTTCCCCTTATAGGCTATGAAAACTTAAATAAAAAAAAGATTCATAGTATTATGCAAGTATTCCATGAATTGAGAGCCAAGTGAGAGAGTTCATGCTCGCAATCCCTAGATCTCAAGCAGCGGGTACAACCTGCGTCCACAAAAAGCAAATGGCGACAAAAAGTGTAAGTCAGAAATTTAAAACATTTTTTCCAACTAAGGCATGGCAAAACTTGCAAATGTAGTCCAAATAAAATCAAATCAGACTTCAAATGAGTCAAATGAACATACACGATAAAAAGATAACTTCATGAATCTTAGCAATGCTTCCATGTCAAACCGAGACATTGTTGTTCTCGTTTAAGCCAACACTTTCACATGCATTATTATTCTTCTTTGTGCTTTTTATTAAATGGGCAGCCCGACTCGAAAGTGAGTGCATGCCACCTAGAACAAGATCAAAGGTCACGTTTCTTCTTCGAATTAACTTTAATGCATAAGGACGGTGTACATTAACCTTTTGGTTCCCAATGCTTTAGAGCATCTGAAAAGAGACTTAAACAAAACTCTATATGCTTCTCTCATCGAGCACTGGATGAGAGTCACAATGGCTTGCACTTCATTTGAAAATCAATCTTTTGAGTAAATTTCTTTTCATGATCATGTCCACAACACCTCTCATAAGGAACTATTCTTGGGATCATTCAACAGCCAAGCACCTCATCTTTTGTTGCAATACTTCTAACAATCTTTCCTATGTTACCTCTAACATTGTTCTTCTCCTTTTTGTGTTGAGAACTCTCTTTATTGTAAATTCTTCCTCTTGCTGCACATAAGTCGGATTTAGTGACTCAATTGGCTTTGTTTCCTATTCCTTTCCCGAAGACCTAATGGGGGCTATCTTCGTTGCGTTAAATTTTTCTCCAAAGTCTTGACTTTGCATTCTTCCT
Source organism: Isoetes taiwanensis (assembly GCA_021234155.1). Taxonomy (NCBI): domain Eukaryota; kingdom Viridiplantae; phylum Streptophyta; class Lycopodiopsida; order Isoetales; family Isoetaceae; genus Isoetes; species Isoetes taiwanensis. The sequence goes on along the minus strand of JAJEKV010000021.1, from coordinate 17,116,013 downwards.
TCCGCACACATGCTTATGGATGATCTCAATTTCCCGATTAGTTTGATTGATCACAAAAGTGCCGCAAAGAATAATCTTTGTTGCAAGTAGAGAGTTTTCAGCTCAAGCTTTACAACTTTTGATGCCAATTGCTTGTCTTGTTCTCTTAGCGTGTGAATTCTTTCTCCTTCTACTTTACAACTGCAGATGTGTAAATCGATGAATTCTAAAACAAAGTGATGAATATAGTTTGTCATGTTCTCTACAAAGAATTCCAGCAAAACCACTTTTGCTCTCTACAACTAAACTCACTAAACCACTTAAGCGTAGTTGAATTCTCAGGAAATTGGTCTGATAGGATCCCGTGATAAGGCGGGTTCTCTGCCCATATATCTCGATGTTTTAAAATTTAAAATTTAGGTTCTCGGCCCACTTTTTGCTCAATCCACCTCCTTTCTTCCGACCAAGCTGGTGCATAATCTTGATGGCAAAGAGACTTAATTTCTATCACGTAGAAAAGCAAAGAATTGAGGGTAACAGGATGAGGTATATTAGGATGCACTGCATCAAGGAATTGAACTTTCAAAATTCGCGGCAACTGTGGAGAGTTTTTTCGGCACTAAATTTTGCTCAGCACCATATTTCGATTTTGAGGTCTGAATTTAGAAGCCTGCAATTTGAAAATGGATTTAGGATATCCCGCTTGTCAAGCTTCACAGAATGGAGGTCAACGACGGAGTATTTTTTGTAAACGTGATGACAGAGTAATTAATTTAGTTAGGTGCTACAAGAGGGTTACACAATTCGAAATCAATATGTAGCACAATAATAGCTTTTTTGTATTTTTGTACGTTTTCCTATGAGATTTTATATGATTTGGTGATCGATTGGTGTACTAATGCGACATCTAGAGGCAAGAATTTGTATTTTTCTATCTTCTAATTTCATATTTTCAATGGTTTAATCTATGTTTCAGCCAGATGCTTGTGCCATGTATTTTTTAAATGGTCAAGATTGAGTCCTCGAGTCCTTAATCAAGGGCCCACAACACCCTATTTCATGGTCTATTTCGTGCTTTACTAAACAATGTCCATAGCCAGTGTGTAGATATCGAGTTCAAGTGGTTTTGTGGTTTTATTCTCGCTTCCATTGCTTGGACCTCGACTTATTACTACAGAACTTGGAAGCAAAGAAGATTGGCCTCGATCAAGCTTAAAAACTTCATATCGTCTGCTTGAAGATGACACCATGCCAAGTACAGCTTTTAAATTTTGAGCTAGGGGTCAGAGCTGCTCAATGAGGCAGCCGATGCTCACAGCCAAACCGAGGTAGAGGCTCCTGTCCCCAAACCCATCAGCTAGTCCATGCTTCACACTTACGTACTGCTCATCCGGCTATAAAAGCACTATGGATTTAATCTGCCGGGCTTGCAAATGTGGCCACATACAATGCTATAGCAACCAATTCTATCGCAGTTGCTTTGTTGAGATGCAGGAGACAAAGCTTTTGGGGTTGTATTAAGCTTCCTAATCCAATTGTCATGACTCAAAGAGGGGAAGAGAAAGAGGCTGCGTAGTGTCGACTTATCGCATGAATGCAGACAACCTTTTACAAATGCTTAAGCTTTACCTTGAAGTATTGCTAATGGAAGTATTGCAGTTGAGGCCTTGATTGTGATCACACCGACCGTAGAGCAATTTGTTGATTCAGAGCCATTGGGTCTAGGGTACGAAGTCGTAGGTTTGATTAATCCTTTTATGCGTAAGATCACTAGAGCCATATAAGTTCTTTCATCTAAGGACATCACACATTAAGCACCTCTTCTCGCTCAAATACACATTTAGAATTTCCGTGACTGCCTCCAAACCCATTAACGGAGGTCAGACTTAGAATCGTTGGGCAGATGTAAATGCATTTTAGAATTGCATATTCTTGGGAAATACCAAGACACTTTATGATCAACACAGAGGCTCGCCATTATTTCAAGAATTGCTATATTGAAGGATTATGGATTTTATATCTTCTAAGAATGGGAGACTATTATATCAAGTTTTTAGTCATTTTTTGAACTTTCTAACGTGAATAGCGCACATGAAATTTGCCATCCTTCTTGAAGAAAAACTACATACACGTAACCGCATCAGCTCAATTTGTCAAATATATACCGGCACATACATTGTTGGTTCTATCACCAAAAGAGAGATACATGTATCGATCTTGCAAGAGCTGTGGTTTCATTGTGACAGTGATAAGTGCCCGCACTGACTTATTTAGGCTTTTCATTTTTTGCATAGCGGCATAAGTGGCTACGGCATGACTTATTTAGGCGAGCTTGGGGCCCTAGCTTTAATGTTGTGTTCCTCTACACATGGATGGAAAACATATAGTCTCTCATAAGTTGGAATGAGCCCCAGGGGTAAAGTGATAGAGACAACAATGGCTTTAGTATGGAATTTGATCCAAAGCCATAAATCATGTACATTTTTTTCATCCTTTAGTTGCTTTGGTAAATTGCGAACTAAAATGTAGATGGGTTCTTAGAAAACTAGATTGCTGTTGGGATATATGGTAAATCACGATGCTCTACTGGGATTGCATCTTTGGATTTCGGCTTTGGAAGCCAAGAAACCTTATGATAGCTATTATTTTGTTTTGCCCATTTTAGCGGTGTGTTTTGTGATATTTAAAAGGCTCTTGGTGTACAATGGAAATGGTGGTTTGTCTTGATGTTATTGTGTTTTTTACTCAGATATTAATGTTTAGACCCATAAAGTTTACCTATGTTTGCTTTTAGTTAGGGTCCGGCGGGGCCAATTTTTTTATTATAATAATCAACACACAACTTAATTAACATTATTAACATAAACTTGCATTTAACACATTAAAATTAAATCCCCTTAAACCCCCTTTGGTTTGGGTGCATATTCACGGGGGTTGTGGGGCAACGAGCTGTCGGATGGGCATGTTTTTTACTTTATTCTAAGATCTGGACCAGATATAGCGATCGTTTGTAGGGGTATCGTGCATTACTAGGTTCGATTAAATAGATGGGTTGTTGACATGGGAAGGATGACATGGGAAAATAGGGGGGTATGGGAAGGATGACATGGTGGAAAATAGGAAAAAATGCGTGGAATTTCTCTTATAAAGGGATGGGTTGATCTCATTTTTCTCCTAATGCCTATAATTTTGAATTAACCTTCTAATGTGTTAATCCTATGGTTTGTACATCATCTTTAAATCTAGTTAATTGCATGGTTAAACCCTACTTACACTATATGCAAGTTGATAAAGTAAATTTCTATGTAGATATAAGAAGAATGCATCATTCATTACCCTCTAGATACTTACTAGTGGTGATTTTGGAGCATTTAACATAAAATTTTGTCTTAAATTGTAGAGATAGAAATTTCTATTAGATTTTGAAGTTGATATAACATGAAACTCCAAAAAACATAAGATTGTACTTCATATAGTTAAGAACTACGGCCACAAGAATTAACCAAAACTTGTAAATAATAAGAGAGAAATAATTCAAACTCAAGACGCTAAACATTTTTGAACAAAAAATAGGGTTTGGTTAATTTTCCATGGACGTTAGATGATAGTAAACCAAAGCCGAAAACATACAAATCAATTTGTTCTATCATAAATAGACAAATACTTCCAATTTTAGCAAGGTTTGCCCTGTTTATGCTAGGGAAAACCTAAGAATGTAATTCGACAAGGAAATCAAATTTTCTAATATTTGAGCAATCACTACAACATATAGGTGAGTTTCATTGGCCTTGAAATTCTCGAAGGTCATTAAGAATCAAGTAAAGATTGATATGGTGGCTGATAATGTGAAATTGAAACTTCTATTCCTATATATATTGGCGTGACAAGGATCAATCGGACCAAATACCGTCCATGGACCGAGGAATGGTCCCAGGACCACTCTAGTTTTAAAGAAAGAAAAAAGAAAAGAAAAGATTATCTTAAATTTGGATATCTAGATCATAGTAATTTAGCTTAATGCTTAGATTTTTTGTTAGGCTAAATATTTAAATGATTGTTTTAGTAAAAATCATCAAAACACTAATGGTCTAGTTCAAATGGCTAGAAAGGAGAACAAAAGTCGTCTAAAAAGAAGAGGGGAAAGAGAAGCTTTAAGGGGTGGGGTCGAATATTTTTGAGATCAAAGAGTGTTTGTCATATTTGTAATATTTTAATATATTCGCTTCGAAGTTTACCAAGGACATTTCTATGAGAAGCTTCCATGTTCTTTTTAGTGCTAGAAATGAAGGCACAACATTTTACAACTATCTACCTAAACTCAGACGATAGCTTCTTGGGAATGCACTTGAAGTGATTATGGGAATGGGAACCTAGGGCGCTTTTGGCGCGCGGGCGTCAGCTCGCCTTGAGGTTCTCAAACTCTTTATGGTACGAGGAGCGTTGAAAGCCGCCGTACTTAATTGTGTAAGCCTCCCATGGTAGCTTCGCCCCTCTCTTCGCCTTCCATATGCCTCAGAATGAGATGTCCGGAGGCAAGGCCGATTTCGTGATTTGTACCTACGGCACAGCTTGAAGTACGAAGATGGGATGCTAATATGTTCTGGCTGGTTCTCTACCTTACAAAGACTGAGTGATCCGCCCATTTCACCTGTGAGGGGAGCTTATGGCAAGGGTATCCTCGCATGGATTTAACCCTGAAACGTAGCTGAAGAACTCATCGTTTCTGCTCGCAGAGCTTTTGTGCCAGCTGAAGTGGGAGTAGGGATAAGTCCGAGGAGTGGGTCGCCTTTTTCTTTTATCCGCAGAATACTATTATTAAACCATGGCTTCTTTGGATCTTTGGTTTAAAGTCTTGTTTGTTCTAGTTTCATCCACCCCCTTTCCCAAGGAAATGCAGTTCAATGGATGGGTGTGATGTTGAACGGTTTCGGACAGTTGAATCAAGGTTAAATGCAAGGATTCTTGGTTCGAGACTAAGGTTCTTTATGGTCGCCTCTTTATCAATGCAGGGGCCAAGGGAACTCTTGGCTTCTAGACTAATAGGGAAGCCGAAAGCATCCGTATTGCGACCCTATGCTAGATATACCGAGAGGAAAATTTGGGAGCATTTGAACCACCCTTAATGGGTAGGGCTAAGATGAGCTTCCTGATTAAATGGAAACACCGGCGGCTCGAGTCCCATAGTACATCACCGAATGGCGGGATCTCCTATATAGTACATGCTTGCCCGAGGAATGGATCCTTTATTTAAAGTTAACGGGATGATTTAGATACGCTCCCGGCCAGCACCTCATCTCTACCATCCCCTGATTGTTCCGGGATGGGCTGCGGTGGCGATTCCGAATCGGCGTTGTTTCTTTGTTCAACATTAGGCGTGTTCATATCGTTGAGGTGACCGATTTTGGATCAGTGGCAAACCATTGTACTAGATCTTACACCCCGCCTATTTGGAACCACTTTAATAGGGTTCATGCCATTTTAGAAAATTGTGGTCAGGGAAATTAGTGCCTCCTTCCTATAGTATCCCTCGGAAGAAGGTGAGGGAGGGGCTCTCTGGGCACAGCCCGAGCACCCTAATGGATTGGAGAAGTGGTAGCAAACCGGGCTCAACCGCATGCATATTTTCATCTTCGGATATAACACGGTATAAACATCTTGCCCTCAAAAAAAAAAAAAGTTCTTTCGAATTAATGATCTACGTCACGTAGCAAATGTTCAATCAAGAAATCTTATCTAGCTTTTGTTGTGAATTTTAATATGTATTTTTAGCGGTTTCTTAATTTGATTTGTTGTTTTGAGAGCGTGAGTTTCTTCTACCCTCATCTTCACCTTTAGTAAAATCATCACATATCCCTAATTCTAGGATGTCAAATCGCCTTGGCGTGTATGTTAGTTAAGCCAAAAATTATGGATTTGTGTGATGATTCTCAGATATTATTAAGAAAGATAGAATACATTGATGATTCCTAGAAATTATCCTCCGCAGAAGTTCATGAAGGAAAAGCCCTTGGTAGTGCCTTGTTGTACAAAAAGCTACGAAATTACTCTTTTAAATTGTGTGATAATAACACTAAAACATAGGTATAATTTGGGACAAAAAGTCCCGTGGGATTTTTCATAATATTAAATATTGGGAAGTGTCCGTTGCATTATAATGGTGAATGGGGCCAGGCAAGCCTCAAAATTGAATGGGACCTCTAGTATTTTCTTAAAGGCAAGTTTTCAACTTGCCATTCAATTTGAAGGGCAAAATTTGGTTTGCCATTCTTTTGCATGTCCAAGTGTTTAAAAGACATTCAAAGGTTAAAGCATAGAAATCATAAAAAAAAAAAAAAAAAAAAACATCAAAACTATGGATAATGTATTTTTAAGTCTTATAACTAAACAAAAGGATTCAAGATAACTCATAGTATTATTAGTAGTATTAATATGCTTCATAAGGACACAATGCAATGCCGGGCACATCTTTCATCCACGAGGGAAAAAGAAAATAAAGCAAGAAAAACTTTCTTGAATCCGAATATTGAAATAAAAATATATATAATAGTTACCCCTATTTCATAGTTCAAACCGTTTCACCAATCCATATCCTTGCCCTAATTATAATTAGGCAACAACTATATTTACAATTAATATTCTCAGGAAAAAGGAAGAAACCATGCCTGATTAACATTGACAAATTGCCATTGCTAATCGCAAGGAAAAATCTTTATGTGCGATTTGTCGCTCAAAAATCGAAAAAAATTTATGCAAAAAAAAAAAAAAAAAAAGTGAGTTGCCCACCAAAAAACTTGAAATCATTCTCATTCAAGAGACTAAATACCTCTCAGACTGAAAGGGCTCTCCTGAGATCAGCCCGAATTGGTCTGGATTCAGATCAAAATTCATAAATGAAGAAGTCATGCGCCATCCGGAAAGAAAAGGAATTAAGAAAAAAGGAGAAACTTTAAACATCCTATATTTCTTTTGGTCATTGTCAATTTGCTAGACCAATAACAAAACAAATAAAATTGTAAAGTATAATAAAATTATGTATATAATACTTAATATTTTTCTTTTTAAATCATGGCCATTCTAATTTTCCTAAACGTTTTCGGACATTGAATGGTAAATTTTTTATCCTTGCCATTCTTAAAGAATGTCTAAATGATTTTAGCCATTCTTTTGCATGTCTAGGACCCCCAAGAATGGTACTTGAATTTAAGGCTTGAAAGTCAGGGTAAGGACGTGCATTCAGCAGGCTAGAATACCCTAATCTCATGAAAAATGGCGCCATGTGTCATTTTTGTTGGTAATAATTTTAAACCAGAAATTTCCTGAGGGTTGTAATTCACTTTTCTATTGATAAGAGTTCAAACCTTGTCCTTTAGCTATGTAAAATTTCAGCTGGCAGTACTTAATCCCTGTAATGGTGGGGATAACCCCAATATTTTACAGAAAGGATCGCTTGCTGTCCTTCAGATCTGAGCTAATATTCTCAGCATTATGCATCAAATTCTAGCAGCAATAATGCACAAGATTGTGACTCAAGCAGAGTCCATTTGCAGAATAATGCACAAAGCACCCACATTGCCAAGCAGTGCCTTCCCTCTGGACCTCACGGTTGGACTTTTTTAGACTTTTAGCCTCCTATAAACTGCTACACTTGGGGACAACCCCTCCATAGCCATTCCTTGAGATCCTTCTTTTTGAAGAAAGCACATGAAAACTTTCAACTGTTTCCCAATTTGATCTTTGGATCTGAAGCAAAGATCCTTCAATGGACATCTCCAACCAGCAGAGTGAAAGTTTTTAAAAGCTAGCGCAATGAAGTACCTCTCCCACAATCCACAAATTTTGTCCTCTGCTTTTCTATCTTTTTTGAGAGAGACTTTTCTTCCCAGATGATCCGTTCATACAGTTCAAAAAAATCAGCCAAAGTACCAGCAATGCCTTTTAAGCCTCCAGTACCTATTCCCAATTCTCAGTTGGATGCCACATTACAATCTAATAGACTTGAAGTCTGATTTAGTTTCTGGATTAACCATTGCGAGCCTGTCCATACCACAGGTTTATTTCTTGATCAACTAGATGCTAATTTAAATTGCAAAAAAAGAAAAAGAGTGGGAAAAATCGTCTCTCAGAAATTCTTATGTTCTTATTTTTTGTAGGGCATTGCTTACGCAAAGATAGCCAATCTTCCCCCAGTTATAGGGCTGTGTAAGTATCTTTACAGAAATTCATTTTATAACAAAAGATAACTACTAATATACTTTTCAAGGTTCATTCAGATTCCAGTTTCGTACCACCTTTGGTCTACTGTGTAATGGGAAGCTCTAGAGAAATTGCAGCAGGGCCATCAGCTATTCTTTCACTTGTCCTTGGTATCATGTTAAGATCAGTGGTCGATCCTACGAAAGATCCTGCCTTTACTTGTCTGTAGCTTTTCACATCTACATTTTTGCTGGAATATTTCAGGCTTCGCTTGGTCTTTAGGTCTGCATTGCAATGCATAGTTGTGTAGTCAATTTCAACAAGGTTCTAAAAGACATACGGGGCTTTTGTGTACAAACAGGCTTGGTTTCCTTGTTGATTTCTTGTCACATGCAACAGTCCTTGGCTTTTGTATCTGGAGTGGCTATTATTATCTGTTTGCAGCAACTGAAGGGAATGTTGGGCATATGCATTTCACTAATAAGGCAGATATATTATCAGTCGTCCAGGCTGTCTTTCACAGACACGATGAGGTTTTAAAATAAGTCTTGCATTAAACTCTTTTTGTTGTTTATTGATACATCTTCTTCTTACAGTGGAGTTGGCGTCCAATCTTGATAGCCATATGCTTTCGTCATTCTTGCTGACAACAAAGTACCTGCGTCGCGTGATCTTTCGCCACATCCTTGATTTTAATACCAGAATGCCAATTACTAATGCCAATGCATCATGTAGAGCAAAAGGAGAAAGTTGTTTTTCTGGGTTGCTGCAGCAGCCCCATTCATCTCCATTTTATTGACCACATTCTTTGTCTGGTTAACACGGGCAGATAAACATGGTCTTAAAATTGTAAAGTAGAACAAACCCTGCCTGGTCTTCCTTTCTGCATTTTGTTAAAAGCTACATTGTAGGTGGGGCATTTGCAAGAAGGGATTAATCCCATATCCTTGCATAAAATATTCTTTCATGGTGAATATTTTCTGAAAAGCATCAAGATCGGTTTGGTGTCTGCAATGGTATCTCTCATGGTAATCCCTACATGCCTGTTGTGTACAAACTCATTCTCAAGTTTAACATTTTAATCATGGCCAATGGACAAATGCAGGAAGCCATTGCAGTAGGAAGGACATTTGCATCCGTGAAGGGTTACCATATTGATAGCAACAAAGAGATGGTTGCCATTGGCGTCATGAATCTCATTGGATCATGCACATCCTGCTATGCTACTACAGGTAACAAAAATGTCTGTACTACATAATTTATGAGCCAAAATTGATGTGCTTGATTTATTTCCAGGCGCTATGTCAAAAACAGCAGTAAACTTTAGTGCAGGTTGCAGAACAGCATTCTCTAACATTCTATTAGCGATGATGATCCTGATGACTCTCCTAGTGCTTATGCCTCTCTTCCATTTCACCCCAAATGTCATCCTTTCCACAATCATTTTCTGTGCAGTCGTCGGCTTAGTTGAACCAATCGAAGCTTTGAACATTTGGAAAGTAGATAAAGTTGATTTCCTGGCATTCCTTGGAGCATTTTTAGGAGTCCTCTTCATCTCCATACCTATTGGACTGGGAATTGCTGTGAGTAGTACATAATCCTCAAACTAGGTATACTTGTGTGATGGACTACAACTCTGATATTTTGCAGGTTGGTTTGTCAGTTCTTAGGATTCTTCTGACCATGGCTAGGCCGCAGACTTCAGTTCTGGGGCAGTTACCAGGAACATTATTTTACAGGAGCACCACACAATATCCGGATGTGAACAGGATAAAAGGCATTCTCATAATACGAGTTGATGCAGCTATAATCTTCTGCAACGCAAATTACATAAGGGAAAGGTAGAAATTTAACTGTGACTAGTTATATAGTATACGTAGAGCACAAACCCTTTTGTAATCAAGATAAAAGTTTAAAATTTGCTCTTTTTTCTGAACTAGAATTCTGAGGTGGGTGGAAGAAGAGGAAATTCAGTCAGAATTTGTACTTCTGGATATGAGCGGTAAGTCAGAGAAGTCTAAAAGTTATACGCCCTAATATATTTTATGCTCAACCATACATTTGATGCAGCGGTGACAACAATAGACACAACTGGAATCCATGCCTTAACTGATGCACGAAGGGCATTGGCAATAAAGGGCATTCGGGTAATTATGCACCTGCTTGAAACGCTTTTCCTCTTCGCCATTCGTTATATTCCCTTCTTTTGCAGATAGCCCTAGCCGATCCTTCTGCTGGCGTCCTTAAGAAACTGTATGCAACAAGCAGCATGGTGGATGTATGTGAAAAATGGGTTTTTCTCTCAGTCGGACAAGCAGTTGAAGCCTGTACTCTTCTGTTATCATGCTAAATGCAAATAGTAGATAGGAATTACGTTCAAAATCTACATCTACATCTCCATACATAATAACAATTAAAGAAGGAAGGATGCCTGGATTGATAGGATGCACCAGCAAAGCTGTCACAAGGTTCATGCGACCGCCAAAAACCCTAGAGCTCTCCCTCAAAGGTGCTTGGCAGCCTGTTGGTTGGATTTCAGATCTTGAATGCAGCAAAGAACTTCTTTGGCTAGCAAATCCACATCTATGTGGGCATGAAAGTGGGCATGTGAAAGCAATAAGATAGATAGATAGTATTTTTGCATAAGAGGATGGATAGTATAACATCCCCCACAAAGATGGAGCTTTACCATTTGGACGTAGTCGTTGATTTGATTTAAGATACTTGCATAACAAAAGATTAGGTTGCCAACAATGTGCTCAATGTTATGATGTAGCGGATTTCAACATTTTCTTAGATAGCCATGGTCATGAAATGTAGTTCATTCCTTGTTGAGAGGGTTGTGTTTAGTTTTGTTTAATACGAATGCATGTTTGGTTAACAACTTCGCTGATTGCGCATTTACAAGTTGTCTACAGTGGTAAACTTAAAGCTATAGTAGATTGAGCTTTACTATTTTGGAAGGTGTGGAATTAAAAAACCTTAATTGAAGATCATTGTGGTAGAATAGACAGTTTGTGGTGGCCTTGCGATGCATATCAACATAAGTATTAACCTCTAAAACTTTTTGTAGACAAATATTAATTGGCTTTAGGCCAACTTGCACACTTTTCATTGTTGCTCAAATTTAAATTGATTGAAAAGTCCAGTAACCAACTTCTTACACACCTTAGGCATTTGTGTTCAATTAGTGCATGTCTTTGGAAACATCAAAATTATTACAATCATCCTGTAGACATGGGTGAATCGAATTTATGCTTCACCATGAATGCAAACATTTTAATACTATATAAATGGCTCGGATGGCTCAATATACAACAAAAGCTTTTACTAAATGTTGTAATGTGTCCCTCCGCATCTAGATCTTAAATCATTCAAATGAAACAAGATTTGCGCAAAAAAATCCTTGTTGAACTTGACAAAGCTCACCCTGCAGCAGTTGTCCGCTTGTTCTTTGTTTTCGATTTTAGATTTCCATATCTTTCTCCTTTCACCCAAAGGGACATGTACACTTAGGGATCTCATGCAAGAACTTTCTTGTAAGTTATCTTCTATCTTATGAACGCAATAGGTTGCTACAAATATGTATCCAAACTCAAATGATTCATCACATTAGCTTGAGCCTTTTTTTTTACGTCAATTTGTTCTTGTTGAGGAATAGAAAACGTCTCCACTTTTGAAGTTGGAATAAAGTATTATATAGTGTACCAACTTTGCAAAATGATCGCCTCTGAAAAGTAAAAAGGTTAGAACAGAGACAAAGCAAACCATGTCTTGCAATTTAGGTAGATGAGTGCTTGCTTTAATGTAAACTAATTTTTAACACTTTCCAAATCCAAAATCTTCAGCCAATCTGCAATCTTATTCCATTTCGAGTCATAGATGGCAATGTACAACAAACAATTAGAATAAATGGCAAAAACAAATTCAACATTAATCAATCAGATGTCAAACTAGATTGAATGAACAATGTTGTGCCAAAACTCTGGAGAAAAATGCACCAGTTTAGAAATAAACTGAGAGGGCAATAAATCTAGTGATCCTGTTGGAATAGGAAAATAAGAGGAATATGAAGTGTCTGCAGTTTGATAGTTCTTTTTTGTATTAATGTACAGCCCTTACCTCAAGTAGGTCCAATAAATATAAGCGTACAGCCATGTGAATGCTGTAAACAAATTTTAAAGCGAGTGGGAAATGAGGAAATCATTTGTGCATGTCTTTAAGTTTCTTCTATATAATATATAATAGCAGACCAAGAAACTGCAAAGAACAAACAAATAAATCCACTCTAACATGCAGATATAACTTCACTTAGAAAAAGCATTGATTTAGTCATCTTTTTAATTAAGTTGTGCAACTTCTTGAAACTAAGCTTTTAGCTGAGCTTCAGCGTTAGTAGTGCTTACTTTACTAATGCTTATTGTGGTTGTTTCTTGGAACTGCTTGTGATGCGGCTTTCTCTGATAATGGAGACATAACCTGTAATAGCTATGTGTTGTTACCATATCTGCATCTGGCAAAGAAGTCTGAATTGCATGTGTAGCTGCATATGAAATGTCATGGCTGGTTTGTTTACTTCGAGACCTTGGCATCAATGTCAATCAACTACTTTCTTATTTAGCATGTTAACTTGCAAGTCTTCTTTGTCTAGAATAGACAGGTAGAGACGATCTTCTATGCCTACAATACTGCAACAAGTTGCAGATGGTTTCATTAAGCCTAGGTTATCATTTCAATTGCATTAAAACATACCATACAATTTCTTTTGACGCTGCAGGACAATGATGATCAAGTATACATCATCAAATAGTGTATCTCTTCAGGAAGGGTGTTGGTGTCATTGGAACTAATGATTACATAAGAAGACCTAGAGCGCACCACGTAGCCTGGTTCTTAAGGTGTAAGAACGGATCTACATCTATGTGGACTTCACCTAACAACACTTTAGTATATTATTTTGAGTAAGATGGATACCCTTTCCTATTGCAGAACATCCATCCTCAAAACAGTTATGTCCAGATCTGTTGCATCAATACTCTGCTCCTGCACAATATTTCATCTCTGGATAAATACATTTGGAATTTAAGCGATCATTCTAAATCTAAATCGGCGCTTTCTCATCTCTCAATAGTATCCATGGCTTCTATTCTTTGATCTCATGCTGAGGAGGGGCTTCTTCTTGCATGAGCTACTCTTTCTTGACTATTCCTATCCTTTCTAACCTCTTCTATCTTTGCCCTTTTGTCCGGCATAGGACAATCTTCAACTTTTCTCCTCGGATCTAGTATTTGAAGTTCTCTAGTATCGGGATATTGTTGTTTTTTTTTTTTTTTTTTTTTGAGAGAATGAGATATTTTTTCATTAATTAAAGATCAGGAGATACATTGATGGCAACAGAGTGTTGCTATAGTTACTAGACAGTAGCTAATGAAGTGATTTAATATAAAACCACAAACAGACAAAACAGCCAAAAGTTTGAGTACTTGGCTAATTTTAATTTTGGATGCAGATTAACATCAACAAAATTAAGAGTTCAGATCTCTTTTTGAAGTCTTCTCTATCTGCTCCAGACAGCTTCAGTGATCATTTTGAAAACCTGTGAAAACACAATTGAGCCAAAATATGTAAGCAAAGCAGATGGATTCAGAGATTGGATATTTTTAGTGGTCGAGGAAGGTGAAGTGGTCTGTGAAGGCTGGTTGAAGGATGTGGTTGGTATTCTTTCCCCAGTCCAAAGCCTCCAGAAGATCATCCACACAAGAGGTAGCCATGATGAGTAGAAGATTTCCATGTGCATCAGCCTTGCCCCTATGGTAGTAGTAACATTCCCTGTAGAACTCGAATTGCCTGTCTGTCATCTGCATGTTGTGCATCTCTAAGAACCACCAAAGAATGTTCATCTGATAGGTACTTCTGCAAAATTCATATGCCCATTGGATTTCCCTTACTGGAAATTCATGGAGCCTAGGAAAAATCCTGTCTGGAATTTTGGATTTCCAGTCAAAGTCTGCATAAGCATTGACTTGAGTATCAAAGTTGCTCAAGTTCCTCTCAGCTTCGAAGCAGTCAAAACTTGTGTCCAGTAGGCGGTCACAGAACATCAGGTATTCTAGCATTAGCATCAGAAAATAAATTAGTATGTGCCCGGAGCGATTGTAAGTTAAATAATTTATAATGACCACAAAAAGAACCAATAGAACTCCACTTTTTGTCATAGTTGTCCCCTTCCATTTGAACCCGGAGCGATTCGAGGTTTGCGGATCATGCATAACATTAATTTTAATCCAAATGATTGTAGATAGCATGACCACCATGAAGGCATCGATTTACGTGTTTCCATATATTCGGATAACGGTAAAAGTAAGGTGTTAACATATTTATCATTATTCATTAGAACATCAACCAAATTATTTGGTTTGTTGATGGATAAAATGTTTTGGCACCAAGTCCATAAGGGGTCTAATTTGGGGCAGCTAAAAAATATGAACCATAGATTCGTGACGCTTGCACCCAAGAGGACAATTACGAATGGGACTAAGACCATGCTTTAGTCTCGAAGGATTATAATGCTTAGCAATACTCTCTAAATTGGATATGCTTTTGTTGGCTAGCAGACGGATAAAATATGAAACTTTGGAGGACAAGAAGAAAGCCAAGTGTTTCTCGTGGAACTTTATCAGTTTTTCTGATCATTTAGATTCCAATAAGTTTTGGCTTTTGAAGGAGCATTGTTATCAGTTAGCAACTTATATATCATGGAGACTTTATAGGTATATTTCCCTTCACAAGACCAATCAGGATTGGGGTTCATATTGCTAATGTTGAGGGAGAAAAGTTTGGCCTTGAAGTGTTTGAACATGCACCTATCCGAGGAGGTACCAGCAATTCTATTTTTGAGAGCAGTCCACGAGGTCCAACTACCATTTGATTTAAGATCACCAATTGAAGAAATTCCATGAAGGGACCATTTCCTATATATCTTGGGATGATTGATAGCAAGAGGTATCTCATTCTGTTTAGATAAAATAGGGTTCCAGAATAAAGATGTAGATGTTTGAAATAGGTCTGAACTGTTATGAGTCATGAGCTTGGAAATCCTGTTCCAAGCAAGAACTAAATTTCTCATGAGGGGAGAGATATTTTTAGCAGGATTGATGTCAAAGAAGATAGATGAGGGAAGTTGACCCCTGATAGATGGATGACCTTCTATTTCACATTTTTGGAACCAAAACTTAATGAACACTGAAGCTGGATTTTCTTTATTAAAGATAGCTCTCCAAACATGTTTCCCAGCTAAGGCCACTCCCTGCAGAAATAAATTCTTACAGCCAATACCCCCTTGAGATTTTGGTTTTGTGATGTGATTCCAACCAATCATATGCTTTTTTCCCCAAATGAAATTCCTGATAATTCTTTCTAGCTGGAGATAGACATTTTTAGGTGCAAGCAAGGCAGAAGAAAAATAGATATGGAACCGGCAATCACCTTGATTTGCTATAATGGACCTGCCAGCCAGAGAAAGACAATTGCCATAGGTATTTAGCTTTCTTTTGATCCGAGATATGATAGGGGACCAGAGACCCTTGATATTAGAATCTAGGGATAAAGGCATTCCCAACAAATTGATAGCTTGAGTGTTCTCGAGACATTTAATTCCCAGAATAGACTGATTGTTTGTGTCCCCTATAATGGAACATTTATCTAAATTCCATTAATGCCGTGAGGCAGCTCCAAAGCATTAATAATATTAAGATAATTTCCAATGTTGGAAGGATCATTTTTCGTAAAACCGAATGAATCATCAAAGATATTGAAGAATATTCATATTAGAGGTATTGTCGTAAAATTAAACCCTTAATATTTCCAATTTGTTGCCGGTGATTGATAACTCGTCGATCTCAAGAATCGCAATGAAAATGTAAGGGGCTAAAGGGCAGCCTTGTCTTACTCCTCCGCAAGGGGAAGAAGGATCTGGGGAACCATTAATAAGGACGTAAGATTGAGATCCGGAATTTAGACCAAGAATTAACTTAATGATCTTATCACGGGAGGCCAATTTTCCTCAAAGCAAAATCAATAAATTTCCAATGCACGTAATCAAAGGCCTTTGAGAAATCAAGTTTCGTAAGGATACACCCTTGATTAGTATATTCATTTCAATGCAAGCCTTCCATAGCGGCAATGTAATTATCCAGGATATATCTGTTTGGGAGAAAGGTGATTAAGGAAGGGCCGATGGTGTTTTGCGTGATGTGCTTTGATTCATTAGCAATGATTTTGGCACAAACTTTATAAGAGGAATTTGTTAAAGATATTGGTCTCAAATCAAAAAAAGTTTTGGATCATCGATTTGGGAATGAGACAAATCAAACCAAAGAGATGGCGGGGATGGAGATGATTGGAATTCGAGAATCCATGAATCATATGCACTAAATCAAATTTGATTATGTCCCAAAAAGCAATGTAGAATTGTGGGGAACCCATCCGGACCCGGCTCTTTCCTTTTTTGAAACGATTTGAGGGTAGCATAGATCTCCTCACAATTCTGGATGAATACTCGGATCACTACTTACACAGGAATGGAAGAATTTGGTACAGAGTTCACCATGTTGAAGAATTCAAGCCTTTTAGGATTGGGATTGAGATTGCCTTGGGAACCCACCGAAGTTTAAAGAAAATAGAGATTTATATTTCATTAAAGAATGTTGAAATTCCAAAGGGATTGTCTATGCTGATGTCATCATCATTAAGCCACAGAGGAGATACTAGATTTCAATAGTCTATTCTTGGCTACCGAAAAAAAATTTGGAATTCCCATTGTCCATGTTGGAGTGATATTTGAGCTTACACCGATGGCAGCCCCTTTGCATCGGACTCCTCTATAATATTGATGGAATTTTCCAAGTTGCCCTCTAGGAGATGGAGCTCGGGGTTCCCGGGTCTGTTGAAGCTTTAATTCGACTTGTTTAATATCATGTAGCGAGTTGTCTTCTCCTCATTTTTTCTCTCATAAAAGTTTTGGACCAGCCCCTTGATCCAATATTTAGCGCCTTTTAATGTTAGCATAGAATGCTCTCATGGAATGATTGTCAATGCTTTGAACTCTAGGAAGGCTGGAGTAAAAGTTCCTAAATCACATTGCAATTTCTCGAGTTGAGAAGAGAGGTATTAAATTTGTAAGGAATGTTGCCATGTCTCCTAGGAGAGATTTCAAGTCTCGTGGATAGAAATTGGGGGATGATGATCTCAAATAGAGGTGCTTTCATCACGGAGACCAAACAGTTATCCCGTAAAGGATTATTCAAGTTGGAGATATAAAATCGCCCAGTCGAGCACGTAATACTCTTTTGTTGCCGATTATTTGTTAGACAGGTAAATTTGGCGGTAGATGAAGGAATGTGATGGAAAAGATGATTATCTAAAAGGGAGGACCAAACCTCCTCCTTTTCCTTAGAAGACATATTAACCGCTTGCCAATTTTGAGGTCCCGTGGAGGGTTGTTGTTAAAATCTCCAGCCGTAATCCAGGATGCGATATTCTGATTTTTAGCCAAATATCTATTTGAGGCCGTGGTACTCTCTCGATCTTTGGATTAGTTGAGGCATATATGTTTACAATCCCAAAATCCTCACCATTTAAGGAAAAGGAGACAAATTTTTGCCAAGATCCGCATGGACTATTATAAATAGATGTGTGAGCCAAGTTTCTCCATATGACACAAAGGCCACCAGAAGTTCCATTAGCCTCAATCCAAGTGGAGGAGTATCTCGGAGAAATCCAATCAGCAAGATTGGAGCACTCAAACAGAGGTAACCGAAGTTCCCCGAGAAGAAGAAATGTCGACATTATATTGCCTTATCTGGGCAATGGCTCTTCTTCTTTTTAAGGGGCCTTTAATACCCCTTAAATTCCAGGTCATAATCTTCATCTATATGATAGGAGATGATAAACTTGAAGAAAAGGCCAATTATTTGTGATTTCTAGTTTTTCTCCCAGTTTTTGTGCCTAGTATTGGCTGCGCGGTGTACCGGCAATCTTTATGGTTTTGGAAGTTGATTTCTTTCTTTTCTTGCTGACAGTAGTGTTGGCCTTACCACTAGTCTTGCTAGATCCATCAAATTTGGACTCAGGGATTTTTTCAAGGAAAATATCATCATCCCAAGCAAGATTGGGATTAGAATTTTCTTTTGTCGAAAAAATATGTTGTCTACACTCTTGTCCAGGAGGGAGACAGTTTCCAAAACTTTGACACATATGTATTAGTACAAGCATTATTATTAGCATCCAAAATATTGATGTCTAGGAGTTTAGGATCTTGCCCGGTTTGGAGATCACCAATGAGCATTGGCCGGTGTTGATTTCGTGGGTGTTTTCCATTGTTGGAGTTTTCGGTATCATTTCAATGCCCATGAGTCGACTTGTTCACATTACTCACAATGAAACTGATGTCCTTGTTGGAGTATTCGAACCATTTCAATGTCATTGATTCCAAGTCGTTCATTTGCTATCTCGGGATTTTGAATACCAAGTTGGTGATGAATTACTCAAACTTCGAGCAATATCCTCTTGTCAATTCGACATCGAAGAGCAATGTCTGGGGAAATAATTTCAACCTTTTTTGTATAAGGAGCAGATGGAGAAGTGACAGGGGATAAGTCTATTAGGCATGGATAAGAGATGTTAGGATGGGTGGTGTGTGTAGTGATAGGTGAGGGTTGGACATTTGGCTCAATTGAGTCTGCACAAATTTCATCCAAAAGATCAGCCAAAATATTAAAACTGTTAGAGCACAAGATTTTTCCCGATTCCTCGGGAATCGAGTTTGTAATGTCTTCTAATTCGAGATCGATTTAGAGAACTTCCCTTGTCTCGATTATCTTTGAGGAAGAGCAACAATTTCTGGAGATCTCGATTTCTCCATATTTATTTTTTGCTGAACATCCAACTGTTTGCTATGTTCTAGAAGTACCTTTTGGTTCTCCTGATCTTTAGTTAATGAAATCCCATTCTCTTTTCCAACTTTATAGGCAGCTTCATTGTTTGCAGTAGCTATCTTGTGCCCTTGAGTAGCCTTTGATGATCTCTTTGCATTTGAATCACTTCCAGAGTTGATAACAATTCCTTTGGTAATTCTTCTTTCCCCCAAATTCTTTTGACATTGATAGGAGATCAGACTGTCCTTAATAATATTATTAAGGGTTTTTGAAGGTTTTCAAGATCATCAATCATATCTTCAACCATGATTGATTTACCTTCTGAATTCTTTTTATAATTTTCAGAATTTTTCGTTCTTTGCTACCCAAAACTTTATTTTGGGCTGGATGAGAGATCTCCCTTTTTGTATTGTGCTATCATGTGACAAACCAAATGAACCTCTGCTCAAGACGTAGATTTTAATAGGTGGTTGTTCCAGGAGGAGGAGTAACCAGAAAATTGGCTCTTGAAGCTAATAGTGTCTGATAGATTGGAAGTTTTTTCAGTTGCTCCCTTCTTCTTTTTTTGAATCCTTTTGAAGCTCCCATTAGTATTCTTATTTTGACCTGTTACTGTTGTTCATACCTGTTTGAATTTTTGCATTTCTCTTTTCAGGCATGACGTTTCCACAGCCTTGCATTTGTTGAGAATTGCCATGCTGTGGATTTTCCATAAATTTCTCCTTTGTCTCTTTTCCCATATTCTTAACTGAGCCACTGTTTGAGCTGTTAACCTCAAATACAACCAAAGATTTACAAAATGCCTAGAGTTGCATTTCTGGCAAATACATGGTAAGCCAACCCATCTCAGTTGTATAGAATTGCTTTGGCCAAAGAAATCAGTGAAGGGAATGGAGGTTGGCACTTGTTTAGATAGATCAACTTGGATATAGCATTTAGGTGGCCTGTATGGGAGATTATCAGAGGCAATGTAGGTACCGAATGAGTTGAAGATTGATGAAAAGCATTCTTCATGCCAATAAATGGGATTCAGATCATTCATAGAGACAGAGGCAATGCAAAGTCTATCCAGTTTATTGAAAGACAAGGTGGGGCTCCATTTGATAAAGGATACTTGAAAGGAGTCACATGTTGCAGATCCAGTTTTGAGCAGATAGTTGGCAGTACGAGAATTGGCACATTCAATCATAAGATAAGGATAGTTAAGCCAAAAGATGGAATTGATGACTATCCCCTTATGAAATTTGAGAAGCTGATCCCACATTCTTTCAACTTTGAGACCAACACTACTAACTCTTGCAATGACAGCATTATTTTGCAAAGTTTCTATTCTAGAAGCTATCAAAGGGGATTTCAAGGTAATACCTTTGAACATATGAAGAGTAGGTGGTGTTACAGCTTTCAAACGATCCAGATCATTCGCCCATTGACGATCTGTTCGGACTGGAATCACAGGCCTAGGAACCCCATTTTGAATAGGAACACCATCAGCATCAAGGGTTGGAGTACCATTATAGCCCGGGTCTTTGCATAGAGTATCCCATATTGGAGGGAAGTGATCAAGAGGATGCATGCCTTTAATTGAATGATCTAGGTTAGAGAAATCTCCAAATTTAAGAAAACCAGAGGGGTTTTTGAGGAGATCACTTAACTGTAGAAAAAGGTCAGCCTTGTCGGATTGGGGGAGTTGCAGAGCTTGATGAAGAATGGAAATAGTTTGAATGTTTAGGGTTTTCTGGGGTAAAACTTTTTTAGGAAGATCAGACGACGCCATTTATGACAGGAAAAGTCCAGGAGAAAGCAACAAGGGGTTTGAAAGTAGGAAAATTGAGCAGCAGAGGAAATGAGCAGATGGAAGGAAAGCAAGTCTAAAGCTAAGATGGGTTGATAGACCATAAATTCACCATGAAATCACAAATCTAAGTACAAATTGCTAATTTATATGCTCAACAACACCTTTCTAATTCTCAGAATAAACCTTCACAATGATTTTTTCTTCCGCCCAATCACAGTTGACCCTAAAAATTCCTGTTGCTGAGATCTTGCTGTCACCTATGAACTCCTCCAACCAAGAATTGAGCATTTCTGTTTTGAATTCAATGCAACTGGGAACAAAGGTAAACTCTTGCTGAAATAGGGAGTCCGGAAAGAAGGAATTGGTTATCAGTGAAGTCCATAGTTCTGAGGATGATCCTGAAAGAAAGCCACATGTAAATCTCGGGCCATGTTTGAGGATTGTGAAAATTTTTGTATCCATCAAAAGCTCAGAACATAGGAAATTTGTTGGTGTTGGCCCTCTACAGGGGCAGCCAGCAGATGTCCTTCAAATTCGATCCAGATCAGGCAAAAGTTGATGAATTCCGAGAGAGAAATGCCAAGAAAAGTGTTTGAACAGAAAGAACCGGGAAGAAGACAAAAAAAACAAGAAAAATGGCGCACGTCATTTTTTCCTCCTTGTTTCGATATTGTTGTTTTCATGCGAGTCGCAGTGCAAGAATGTCATTGATTCCCGTAGCGGATCGAGATTCTTGCACAAGACGAGCATGCATGCATTGCATGTGTCGCATGCATGCATCGCATGCATTTTTAGGCCGTTCATCAGGTTGGGGGATCGGTATTTATTGCAGAGTTCTTCATCGACGTTTCATCGACGCCTTTTCATCTCTCAGCAATATCCATGGCTCCCACCCTCCCCCCTTAAAATTGTTATTTATATGTTCATATTTGTTATAATTGTCGTGTGGCATGCGTGACCAGCCCCTCACTTTTTCGAGGTGGAAATGTTGTTTTTTGTGGCGTGGCACGCGTGACCAGCCCCTCGCTTTTCGAGGTTTTTTCTCTATTGGTTTTTTTCTTGGTGATGTGCAGGTCCAGGGGTGATGCGCGACTTCGGTATTCTCTATGGAGCGTGGGTTTTTTTGTGGGAACTTTTAGCAGCCTTGCGTTGTCCAAGTCCCTTGGCGAGATTTTATCGCTAGGGTTTTTCCTCGAAAACCCGAAAGGGCGGGGTTTTTTAATCCCGGCGATAAGCTCTCGGCAGTACACTAGCCAACATCTGTAGCACACAATTTTATTTGGGGTCCAGGTGTTATAACTGGATATTCCCTATGTTTTTCATTTTTTGGGTAGCCTGCGATGTGTAGCTACCCACCCTATACCATTGTAGAAAAAAACTGCTGAGATGAATGAAAAGCCTATCTATCATAGGCTTTTCATTCATTATGATAGGCTTTTCATTCATCTCAGCAGTTTTTTTCTACAATGGTATAGGGTGGTAGTCGCACATCGCAGTTACCCAAAAAAATGAAAAACATGGGGAATATCCAGCTATAACACCCGGACCCAATAAAATTGTGTGCTACGATGTTGGTTAGTGTACCGCCGAGAGCTTATCGTCGGGGATTAAAAAACCCGCCTTTGGGTTTTCGAGGAAAACCCTAGCGATAAAATCTCAAAGAAGGGCTTTGGACAACGCAGGCGCTAAACGCTCCCACAAAAACCCACGCCCACAGAGAATAATCAAGTCACGATCACCCCCGGACCCGAGGTGCAAAACACCAACGTAAAAACCAAGAGAGAAAAAACCTCGGAAAAGCGAGGGCTGATCACGCATGCCACGCGACGTAAAACAACATTTATGCCTCAAAAAAGTTGGGTTGGTTATGGTGGTGCGCCACGCCGACAATTATAACAAACATGAACATATAAATAACAATTTCAAGAGGGGGGGGGAGATGGGAGCCATGAATACTGCTGAGAGATGAGAAAGCGCCAATGAAACGTCGATGAAGAACTCTGCAATAAGTAGCGATCCACAACCTGATGAACGGTCTAAAAATGCATGCGATGCATGCATGCGACGATGTAATAGATGATATTGCCCCGGTGAAGAATATCGATTCGCTACGCGAATCGATGACATTCTTGCACTGCGACTCACATGAAACCAACAACATCCCGATACCAGAGAACTTCAAATATTAGATCCGAGGAGAAAGGTTGAAGATTGTCCTATGCCGGACAAAAGGCAAAGATAGAAGAGGTTAGAAAGGATATGAATGGGAAAGAGTAGCTCATGCAAGAAGAAGCCCCTCCTCTGCATGAGATCAAAGAATAGAAGCCATGGATACTGCTGAGAGATGAGAAAGCGTCGATAAAACGTCGATGAAGAACTCTGCAATAAGTAGCGATCCCCAACCTAATGAACGACCTAAAAATGCATGCGATGCATGCATGCGACGCATGCAATACATGCATGCTCGTCTGGTGCAAGAATATCGATTCGCTACGCGAATCGATGACATTCTTGCACTACGACTCGCATGAAACCAACAACATCCCGTAGATAGGCTTCTCATTCATCTCAAGGGAACGTCCAATTATACAACTTGGACCCCAAGAAATACAATGCTAATAGATGTTTGTTTGTGTACCTGCCGAAAGCTTATCACCGGGATTAAAAACCCCGCCCTTTCGGGTTTTCGAGGAAAAACGCTAGTGATAAGCCTTCAGCAAGGGGCTTGGACAATCGTAAGGCTGAGAATTCGCTCCCAAAAAACCTACGAATGGAGAAGTTGAAGCCGTCGCCGCTTGCCAACCTGTACCTGCACAACACCAACACAAGAACAAATGTGACAAAACAAACCTCCCAAAGTGGAGGGGCTGATCATGCGTGCCACGCGACAACAAAATAAAAACCTCTTCAAATAGAGGGTCTGGTCACGCGTGCCAGGCGACAAATACATTAAACAATTAAGGGGGGTAGGTTGGGTTTCAAAGAAAAGAGAATAGGGTACTGCTGAGAGAGAAGAGGAAGCGTCGATGAGACGTTGATGAAGAACCCCGCCTAATATAGCGATCTCCCAGAGAAGGCATGCATGCATGCAAGACATGCATGCTCGCTCCTTCTAGAATGTCGATCCGAGGGCTCGGATCGATGGCATTCTAAATCTATGTAGTTGCCCTTTGGAGAAACAAATTGCAAGGCTTTTAGACATGATATTTTCATAATGAGAAGACTCTTGTTAAAAAGTAGTTCCATAGCACTTTTTTGTAGCTTACCCTCTAAGTTATGGAATTGATAAAAATGATGTCCACATGGTGAATGTAACAAGCTTCACGCTAGCAAGCAACAAAGTTTGCAGCAATTCAATTTAGTTTTATCATAGTGCACGAGCATTTTATCATCCATCTTACTTCATATCGTCCGCATGCCAACCAAGGGCTCCAATCCTCACTTATCGTGGCCAAAATGTTGAAGTGGTACCCGGTTACATATATTTGAGGGTGGAATTCCTGTCTGCCATGAACTAGGACAATTCCATCCGGTTGTGAGCCGCAGCACAATAGCCACAAGGCAGAGCTGTATGATTGGGCCCACCAATCGCACCTATTCATGGTACTAGTGGAACCTGTGCTTTTGTATGGGGTCGAGGTCTAGGGCCCGGTGGTTTCCCTCGCCACTTGGAATGACTTGGAGCAGGTGCAGAAAGCTTTCTTGGCACGGGCCCTGGGGGTAAAGTCCATAGTTCCATACCAAATACAGTTGCAGAAGACAGGTTTCTTGCCTCTTCAGAGAGCCCTTGACAGACACATCATCTACTTCCAGAAGGTGGCTAGTATGGACAATACTCGCCTCTCTAACCTCGCTTACACTGTGGCAATGGGGCCTCAGCGCCTAAAGGCCTGCTGGCAGGAAAAGAGAGCTCCATGGCTGGCCAGATGAAATGTGCAGGAGCACAGGTGCATCCAAGTGCAAACGGAGGCAGATACATCACAGTCTCAGCCAGGTGGGACCCATGCAATTGAATTCCTCTTATCAAGAACTTTCCAATGAGTGATGCCTTGACATTGTTACATTATGGTTGGAGCCAATGTGATCGAACTCCAAGAATCTTGTTGGAATCTTAGAATTTCGCGCAGTCTATGGTAATTCCCGAGAATCTAGGAGAATCTTCACAGGATCTTAGAGAATCTAAAAGAATCTCAATAGAATCTTAGGGTCTCAAGAGGATCTTAGGGAATTTACGGGAATCTGAAGAGGATCTTGAGAATCTAAGGAAAATCTTTGAGAATCTAGAGGAATTTTAATGGAATCTTGGAGAATTTTGAGGATTCTTTGTAGAATCTAGGAGAAAACTTGGGATAATCTTTGGAAATCTAAGTTTGTGGAACCTTAAGAATTTAGGGGAACCTTTGTGTGGAATCTAGGGGAATCTTTCACACTGAGTGTGTTTTGCGAGGGGATCTTCATCAAATATTGGGCAATCTAAGGAATGTTTATGGAATCTTAGAAAATCTTGAGGAATCATTAAGGGATCTTGGGGAATATAAGGGCACGTTGATGAAATCTCAAAGAAACTAGGGGAATCTTTTCAAAGTCTTGAAGAATCTAAGAGAATCTTTATAGAATCTTCATTGGACCTGCATTGCTTCTAATCGAATTTGTACAGTCCCTCATAGTACCTTTGAGAATCTAAAGGAATCTTGATGGAATCTTATAGAATCTAGGGGAATAAAAGGGAAACTTCACATGATCTTCGAGAATCTAACAGAATCTTGGAAAATTTAGGGGATTTTCTTCGAATCTAAGAGAATTTAGGAGAACCTATATGGAATCTAGAGGAATCTTGGGATAATCTTTGGGAATCTAGAGGAATCTTTGTAGAACCTTAAGAATCTAGAAAATCTTTGTGGAATCTTAAGAAATCTAGGGGATCTTTCGCACTGAATGTATTTTGCAGGGGAATTTTCATAAAATACAATGTTTATGGAATCTTAGAGAATCTCGAGGAACCATCAAGGGGTCTTGCGGAATGTAAGGAAACATTGATGGAATCTCAAAGAATCTTTTGGCATCTTTTTATAGTCTTTGACACTCTAGAAGAATCTTTATAGAATCTTCATTTGCAAGCTGTGCATTTGGCTTCTAGTCGGCTTTGTACAATCCTCATAGTACAAAAATTTGTATATATATATATATACATTGTATTAATATAATATTGTACATGGAAACCCACATACTAAAAAATTGAACCATTGAAATAAAACCCCCCCATAGCCCCCAGTTGTTTTTGTTGATATTCATACAGGGCATCTATCGGTAGGCTCAGACTGTTTGATGTCGATTTTGGGCGAACTTAGCTATCGTTAAGCGCGATACATTTTTTAGCAAGTTTTAGTTAACTGTCAGTTTCAAATATGGAATTAAACTGAAGGTTGTGAAGTGCATTGTACACATGTATGGGCGTATATGTTTGGGGATCCTCGCCAACCGTTGGACGCCTTGTACGAATGGGTGAAAGTATGCTGGTGGGTAGCAAAAGCATGCGTCCGGACGCATGCTTATAGCAGGGTTTTAGCCCGCCATCAAAGACCCCCGCTTTGCTTAACTGCGGGTGCTGATGGGCGTAACTGCCCGTCATTTCTTTTTACGCCCTTCATGTACTCGCACGTCCACCTCACGAACGAGCCGTTAGGAAAATGATTGTGGGCTTCTGGCTGGATTTTCGCGCGAGTGGTGTGGTAGTACGTTGCAAATTGGATTACTTCGTCATGGCCCGCTGAAATTTCTCCTCCAATTCACTTATCCTCCTCTCTCAGAATTTCATGGCGCCCCCGATACCGCCTGGAGGCAATCACACGCTTAGCATTGGATTTTCGGCCCGATGAATCCCAACATGTTGTTCCGCATTTGTTGGATGTCAATGCAACACGGGGAAATATCACGTGAAGATCCGGGGTTTCCTCCGCAATTTACAAGAAATTGATGATCAGAAAGAGAGAATACAGATTACGAATAAGATGAGAAAAGCAATGGGTGAATGGGAGGATCTCGAGCATGAGACGGTGCAAGAAATAGCCAAGCAAGTAGTTGATTACTTCAATAAGCTCACCAAAAACATTCACCCAACTCAAGGCCGATGTGATGAAGAGGGTGGTTCATCACCAATAAAATGGAAATCTCGTAACCTGGAATTTTGCCAAATCCAAAGGAGTGCAAGGCAAACGGGGTGCCGCTCAACAACTTGAAACAGATAATGGCAGCCACAAAGAGGCAAAGGAACCATGATGTTTGGAGAGCCGTAACCTCGACATCGGTGATGGCTTCTTCCACAAAATCGAGATGCAATTCCACTATGGCAGGGCTGTTAGGTGCATCTAATTTTTGCTTTCATGCCCGTGGTTTCTTCGTGCTTTTTAAGTGCTTTTAAGTGCTTGTATCGGCCGAGTGATGCCGGATGAGATATGTTCATTGATTAATGTGCAATATTTCTTATGATAGGTTGCATGAGGTCAACAATTGCAACCGCCGTGATTAAGAAAAATTCCGGAAGCCGCCCTTGGAAATGGTCCGTGGTCTAGCTTCCAAAGGAGGTTGAGGTGCGATTCTTCACCCCCCGCTTGCAAGCAAAGCATAACAGAATTCGAAACAAAACAGCAGTAGTCTCTCCTTGCAAGAAAGATGTTGTGAACACTGCTTGGAGAGTCAAGCTTCGAATTTCTTATCCCTTGCACCTTATGGAGGTCTGTGTATAAGTTTCCATACAAATTTTTCTTTGCTATTGTTGCATAAATATTTCTAACCAACGGCCACCATTCAGCTGGAGCTATTTCAACAATACAAAAAGGCACATCCTGAACACCCTGTTTGCTTAAAGGCTTTCGAGAAGTTGAAGCCTATTTATGTAAAGAAAGTATCGTAAAGGGAAACCCGTTGTTGCATATACCATATGAAGTTGAGTATGCTGGTAGCCCTCAATGCATTAAGTCAACAAAAACCGGATTTCATGGTGAAGAGTGCAAGTGCACTGCGAGGTCTGTGGACTGGTGAGAGACGGTTCCGCCAGCCAATATATGTATGACTCAACCAAGCCGAGCTCGAGGGCTATGGTTTGCAACAAGAGCGAGGGTGAAGAATGGCATAAACATGATCGCTTGATGCGTATATGTCAAGTGTGGCATAAAAACTCTTCCTATATGTCCAAGAGAGAGAGAGAATCATGAGTTCTTGCTTGAATGGAAGACGTTTGAAAAGGTAATACTCTCTTTATTGCATGCTGCAACATGCTGATATGTGCTGTCATCCGCTGAAAACTGCTTTTGTGCTTTCAACTTGGCGCTTAATCTTCGCTTTTATGCTACGCACCTTGTTACGCATTCCAAAGGGAGATGTAAGAGGAGGGTGGAGTTGATCGCTACCAAGGAGGTGCCAGTGGCAGCAGAAAGAAAAGAGCCAATGCCACCAAGAAGGGAAACAAAAGTAAGAAATCCAAGGTAGTGGTGGGACATGTACCTGAAGTCAGCAGCACAAGTTGAGAAGAAGGGAAACAAAAGTAAGAAATCCAAGCAAGCCTGGTGGGACCTGACCTGAAGCTGCAGCACAAGATGAGACCTCAAATGGCAAGGGGAAAAAAAAGAAAGGACCAAAGCCACCCCCGATTGTCTTACAAGAGAACGCCATTGAAGGATTTCATTTCATATCCGTGTTCCACATTGAAGATATTCGTGCCACACAATTACATGTGGCTAGATGATGGTGCCATGCAATTCAGGAGTTGCCGGACAATATCCAAGATGACACCATTGTTTTCAGAATTGATTTTGCAGAGAATTACAAAGATAAAAATACAAAGGGAGGTTCAAAAGCCAAGATTGGCACAATGACCAGATAACAATTTCGCCCACATCACGATAGGATGGACATCAGGCGGGATCGTAAAGCTATTGAAGGAAACCCATTTTTACTTGAGTGATGACAAGCTTCATGACACTCTTTTGTGCAAAGACTGTCTTAGAAAGCACAATTCATGGCTTGTATCAAATGGTGTAGATTTCTCCTCGGGCATATAGTTTGGTCGATGGTTGTTCTAGCCAATTCAAATCTGCCCTACCATTCTATTTCCTACCAAGATATCACCATGAGCTAGGGAAGGAAATAGTATGGAATTTCTTTGGGACGACCCATGGTAAGGGAGAGCACGATGGGCAAGGGGCAAGTCCTTAAAGGGCATTCACTAGAGAGCGGCTCAAGTATGATGGGGTGAGATTTAGGGGTCTTCCGATGCATGTGAATTCAAGAACTCGCTGGAATGAAGGTACCAACAACGGGGACATCAAAAGGTATTATGCTTTCATCTGGCCAGATTCGCTGAGTAGTGCCGCCTGTAAATGAAGAATGTGTGAATAGTGCTTTCATCCGCTTTTAAGTCTTTGTCGTGAATCGGCCAGATCTTGTGATGAGTAGTGCTTTGTATTATGTCAGTCTGTGAGATGCAATACTTGTTGTTTCCTTGCGTACCGGGTAATTGGAAAGGATGATGTTGATAGGACAGACTACCGGATCGTGTGTGGTGGAAGGGACCAAGCAAATACACAAAGATCCGGACATACTTGGCCAAATCAAGCACAAGGGTGGCTCATAGAGGTTTAAGTTGTTTTGTGGTAATCGCTTGTTTGAAAGGAAATCTGGTCATCTTGTGTGAACAAGCAATGCATTGAAGAATTGGAAATATGTTACACTAAAGCCGATAAGTCCCACGGGTGAAGGTAATCAAGACTAAATCGATGAGGCATTTTTGAAGGTGATGGAGAATGGCTATCCCGAAACGTAGAGGAAGGTGATAACTTTGTTTTGGTTTGAAAGGTGGGAAATCAGGAGAATGCGATTTCTATGTGGTCAAATGTGTTAAGTCGAGGCATATCCTTGATGTAATTGGAGGATAGTCGGGTCGAACCTTCAATGTGGATGAACATATGTTGGTTGGTTTGTACTATCTTTGCCCACCCGGATGGTAGTTGGGAGCTACTTGAAGACAAAGGCCGACTTTCCAAAGATCATCACGATCGCCTATCAAGTTTGAGATGAATCGATTCCGGCACCAACAGATTTTCCCTTGAACAGGGCTACTCACCGGATGATCCTTGACAACCGCCATATGAAGGTTGAATATGCTTGGCCTAGTTGTTTTATCATTGTAACAAATCTGTAGTTACTTGTGTACTTGTCTCAAATTTTGATCATTGTATTGGAGACAATTCCCCTAAGACAATGTTTGTAGTATTGGTTTGAATTATTGGAGTATCTTAGTATTGGAAACAATGCTTGTAGTATTGGAGAGTAAGCTTGATATATATTACGTAAAATTGTACACTCAAGATTAGAACATCACTCAATATCACTCAATATTGAAGATAAGACAAAGTAATCATACATATATTACAAAAAAGTAATCATTGTACAATGGTTACTTCATGAGTCATCGAAGTCTTGAGTCATCATCGGGTCGCCAGGAAGGGTGCCAAAGAGCTGCCTTTTGTACTTCTAATGGAGCATTGAGGATATAGTAGGCCGAGACAAGATAGTTGTTGAGGCAAAGAATCCAAAGACTACAACTGTCTCCTCTTCCAACCATGCATCGTTGATGTCAACACGTGAGATCGTTTCTGTGACAAAGATGGGAAGACAAGTACTCAAAGTTGGACACACAAACTTCGCAAAAGTTGTCCTCTTCTTGCCCCTTGAAAGGCATAATGGGAAGGGTTTGTGTGCAGTGGTTTAGAAACCTTTTGTGTAGGCTGTCATCAACCAAGAAAATCATACCATGATTTTGAGGAAAATCCTCAAGTACAACCTTCAACTCCTTGAAAAAATCTGCTTTTTCCGGTCTGTTTGGATGCTTGCATGCATAGCAATGCTCTTGACCATAAACCTTCAAGAATCTGGTGCGCAAATCGGGAACAATGCATCCACCATATCCCTTGTATTCGGCAGAGAAGCACTCCAAATAACAATATCAAACCTCTCAGAATTGCCCACTCCACAAACTCATGATACCCGGGTCCGCAAATGAGGTGCGATTTGCTTTTTACAACATGCTTGGTTTGTGGTGGAGGCAAGATTTTCCCGTTCATTCTCCTCTGCGTTGTGTTCGTGCCAAGTACACCATTTACGCCAAAGACCATCAACTTCCGCTCGGGTGTCCATCCTTGGACGTTTGCAACCACCGCCGATGTGTGCCGATCGTGCTTGTCCAGGCCGCAATGTCTGCCGGACTTCTGGAAGGAAGTGCTATCGGAGGTGCCGGACAGTGCCGCAACCTCTTTGGACTCTGCTTTATCTTTGCTACCAGATGATGGAGAGTGCCGATAGCCATAGTCGATTCATCCTTATTGGTATCTCCCCGCCCCAATGTATGGGTGTTTCCGGGCCATCAAGAACCCTTGCTTTGCCTTTGTCCCCGGTTTCTTCATTCACGACTTTGTCTTGTTCTCCGCATGCAAGGATGAGCTGCAATTAACAACTGAAATTTCAAACACATTCTGAAAATATAACGGGATAACAGGCACCTTTTTGTATGTTAGAGTTTGTGCCGACACTTTTTATCTCGTATTGTCTTCTTCATCGATTCACTAAGTATAACCATTGGTCGCCTTCTTTTTCTCGCAAGACAAGTTTTTTGAGTAATCCTAAGTTGAATAATCCAAACCAAAATTTGCACATTAAAGGTGGAATAAAACAGGGGATCAAATATATTAATTGTTTGAACAAAAACCTTTTGGTTGATGGTTTAGGGTTGTCTTGCAAAATCAAGGTTTGCTTGCCCGAAATACATAAGGCAAACTTACATTAGCCATGTTTTTTCTTTCCAAATGCTACTTCTATGGGGACGCCCTCATCAAGGTCATTTTCGACTCACCCTCACTTTCTTCTTCCACAACCTTCCCGGCCCTTGACCGTGGTGTCAACCTTTTTCACCGCTTAACGACCGAATCAACTGATTGCCGACATCTTCGCCATCGTTTTTCCTTCCCCGCAAAGAACAAGGTGTTAGAGGAGGCCTTTATAGAGGCAAATTTGCAGAATTTGGAACTATACTATAATTGTTGGCACCATCACTACTACTTGAATCTCCCTCGGATTCAAAGATGCTTTTGGTGTCTCCAAAGACTGTCTACGCCAAGTGTTTGCAGCAGCGGAAGAGTGCCGGTAGTTTGTCGTCTAATGTCTACAAAGACCTTCTTCGATGTCTTTGTCAATTCAAAATCGAGTCCAAAAAGGGCATGTACCTTTTTTCCCATGTCTTGGCCGTGGAGTGTGAACCCTTGTGGACTTGTGCTTGGCTCGATCCCGGGGTCCTTTTACTTTTTTGGTGTGATTTTGTTTTCTTTTCCCCGCCGCTACCAGGAGTGGTGTCTACATGCTCATCAACATCAATTATCTTCTTCTCGGTTTTGTGAGCTGTTCCAGCATGCAACACTTCTTGCTTTACTGTATTAAGCTTACCTATTTCCTGCACTAAGCCAAGAGGGAATGGTCTCTCAGGCACTCGAGGCAAAGATCCTTTTTCCATGAGCAAACCGGTGCAGCTTTAACGGATAATGATGTCCACATTTCATCCGCAGCCGAGGGTGTAATCATCCCGAATGCAAGACCCTGTGTGGAGCATCTCTCCTCATCTCCAATTGGCAATCGGAATGGTATTGGAGTGATGCTGACCAGCTGATCATTTCTCTTGGTCATCTCCCTCAGCCTGGTGACATTCTTTAAGTGCTGCTGGGCTTTTGCAAGGAGGGACTCGTTGTTGGCAATCTCAGCAGTTAGTGCAGCCACCTTTTCTACACAGGTTTGATCTATTGGCCCACCCCCCATTTCAAGTAGGGACTTCAACATATATTCTGCCATATCTTTCTCCCTCTCCAAAGTATGAATCTCAGCAGAGACACCTGCATTAGGATCTGGCAGTGCTTGAAGACGTGCAATATTATCCTTTATGGTCTTCAACTTCCCCTCTGCAGCCGAGAAGAAGCTTCCCTTTGCCTCAGATTGTGCAGCCTGTTCCTTCTTTGACACTAGGTCATTCTGCTGCAATTTTAGGGCTTCCTGCATATCTTGGATCATGCTTTCCAGACGGGAAATATTTTCCCCATAAGCTGAGAATGCTGCTGGACACATTGAAGTACTCCTGAATGACAACCTCCCTTCTAATTTTATAAAGCGTGGCCGAGGTCGGCTTTTTTCCGCAATGCTTTCAGTGCCGTTGTTCATTGTGATTTCTTTGGGCTCTGCTTTGTGGTTCATGTGGCCACCGGTGCCGGGTTCACTCTTGACCTTGCTTTCGAATAGGCTCGCTTTTTTTTCGCCGCCGCTGCCCAATTGACCTTGAAATTTTCTGGATCCTGCTTGGCCCTCTTGCAGTTGTTGAATGCAAATAAAAAGGAAACCGTCTTCCTTACTTCTCTGTTCTTCAATCCTTCTGGGTATATCTTGCTCAACAGCTCAATTAGAGCTTCTTCGTGCTCTGGCCTTATTTTGTCGATGGATGTCTTGTTCGGAATGACACCATTGGTGTCCCAAACCTCATTATATTCTCTGCGCAGATATCACATCCGTTCGAAATTGAGAGGGATGCACACCCTCGTTTGATAGACCCGCGTAGGCATGGAAGTCCTCCTCAGTTCGGCAATCAGCCAGGTCGGGTCTTAGGGGCACGTTCCTTCTGGGCTGAAAGAAATCAAGAAAAACAAATTAACAGGGCACCATAAGCCATCAAAATTGGATTTGCATTTTGCTTACCCTGCGCATGGCATCCATTGGAATCTTCGGTCGAGCCGTGGGATTAACAACCTTCTTTACCATAGTTTTTGGCGTTTGAGTTTTGGAATACTAAGCTTGGAGTGAATCCTGAAATTCTAGAGCTTCTTCTCCGCGGGCTATTTGGCCGGAGTAGCAAAAGGTGGGGAGCACGGTTCGAAATTACAAATTCAAAGTTCGCTACCCTTTGGTCACAGTCATTAGTTACGATTGGGCGGTAAGAAGGTTATGATTGAAACGGGTACGCCCTATGTGAAGTGACGGGCATAGCATAGGTTACACTTCAATTGGTGAAGGGTGGAAAAAGTAGTGTGAAGGGTGCTGGTGCTGGGTGCTGGGGTCGCGTTTTTTTGCTACCCACCAGCATACTTTCACCCGAATATCAACAAAAACAACTGGGGGGTCCGAGGGGTTTTATTTCAATGGTTCAATTTTTTTGGTATGTGGGTTGCCATGTACAATATTATATTAATACAATGCATATATATATATACAAGAATTTGGCGCCGGCGGGGCCGGCGCCTTGTGCACCCCTGGGAGTCGAACCCAGGTGCGACCGTTGGTGCGGCGCCCATGGTGTAGAGAGAGCATCGATCTTCGAGGGGATCGGTGCTCCATCTACACCCTGGGCATGAGATGGATGGAGTGTTTTTTTTTTTTTTTTTTTTTTTTTTTTTCTATTTAAGACACTGACTAGCATGTCTAGATCTCATATGTACCTAAACTTTGAGGATGTCCAGGATTCACTTGGCCTAATAATCTGCAAGATGAAATGTTACACCCTTGATGAAGGGTATATACTGATTTAAATAACTTTTTGCTTAAAATGGAACCTTAGGTTTTTCCTAACAAAATATATCATGGATGAAACGTGATGGGACATAACCATGCCACAGCAAATGAAGTTATGGCGCAGCCGGAAATTAAGACAAGGGCCAGAATTGCTGAGGCCCGAGATCTATAGATGGATAGAGATAAGGATTTGTGGTGGTTGAATCATTTATGATGACAGCAGGGGGACACTTCCCAAGACGTCAAGGTATACCTAAAGGGTTTAATGCTGTGGGCAGGCCGGAAATGGTAGGCATGGTGAGGATATTTATCAATAAAAGTAAAAACTAAGCATGGGAGGTTTCGTAAGTGAAGAAGAAGAGACCATTGCATGGAAAGAGGAGTTAGATGCACTCCAACTGAATAGGGAGCTGGTGTGGTGCGCCCACAATTCCGATTGTGAATCTGAGAGCATGGACAGGTCCGGAAGAGGTAGGGGATTTGACAATACGCGGAGCTATGGAGATGGAAATGGGGATTTCTTCAATAGGAGAAACAATGCCTATAATAGAAATAGGCAAAGTGGTTACAGGCATGGTGGGCAGCAACCGGATGACTATGTCCCTGAAACTCAGGATGATGAAGGCTTATACCAGGAGCTAGGCGATAACCAGGTATTATGTGCCTTTGTTTGCATAACTATATATGGAGCATCCAAATAATCACAAGGAGGTGAACTGGTAAAGTAGCCTTATGAGCATACGCTCATGATAAACCGTTCTAAATTTGAAGGTACCATTGGAGCTTTTGAGGAATGTGTACAACTGCTTAAAAACGAAATACAGTAAACGAGAATGACAGGGTGCTGGACTAATTGCATATACATTACATTGAATGAATTAAAACAGGGCAGGAAATATATCTGCTTTGAATATCTGTGGAAAGGCTGAATTATAACATGTAAGACTAAGTAGCATATGAACAAACCATGGGCTTATGTCTGATTTGTAGATACTACTAGTAATATAGTATGATATTAACTTAGATCAAGGGCATAAAAGGTACAAAAGGTGAAAGGCGATAAGCCAAGAAACACCAATGTACCTTTTGGCCCTTGCATCATTACCATATTTTTGCTAATGTTTGCATGTGGCTGCAGGTACGGTGTTTCTTCTCCTTTTGTGCTCTTTTATGTCCCAAGATCAAGAGTAATATCCGGAAGTTTACGAGATTTACAAAGCTGCAGAAGATCCTGAAGTTTGTATCAGTCTATTAGCATGAAACAGGTTTTATATGCTTAGTTTAAACAATGATAAAGGTACTTGACTATTATCTTAAGGCTTAATATGGATGTGCAACTATAGTAAGTGATCTAGATGAAAATCTAAATGACACATTGATGTTGGCCGATTTTGTACCGCTTTGTTTGTATGTTGAATGAGCAACAAAATATATAACGATTTTGCAAAGATGAAAATGCTTATATGCCGAAAAGGCGATTGTGTGTAAAATTGTTGATACGTGGAATAAACTTAAAGGGGTTTTTCAGTAAACATAGCTGATGTAATAGCAGTGCTTATGTTAAGGATAGTTGACCAGATAGACTAATTTACATCATATGCAAAAGAAAGGGAGGTTAGCAATTTGCATTATAATTCCATAATCCTGATATGAATCACTATGGATACAGCATTATGTAGACTATAGAGCAGGCCCATAAAGGCTGGAACAGTTAAAACATGATCTCTGATCTTGTAAACAGAGGACATAATGTGCATTATGATAAATGGGTCCTTATTAACATGGTTAAAGTAGTGACATCCCTGGTTAATGGACGGGATAAAATACAAATTGAGAGTGCAATATGTGTTGATATTGAGAATAGAATCCAATTCTAGAGCATATATGAATGGATAATGGGGATAATTGTTTGCATATGGATTTGGATGCAAAATGGATATCTGAAGGCTTACTGTTGGCTGATAATAGTCTAAGAATGATGGAAATGGATCGTATAATTAAAAAAGGCATGGTGCATGCATTAAAGCAATAAATAGTATGTCCTGGGGATTAGATATGCCAGTCTAGGTTAGCTCGGCCTAAATTGGGATGATAACAGTACCAAGGGATTGACTGAGGTATGTAGAGGCGGCTAGTAAGGCTTATGTCAAGGCTAGTGCTGTCTGGGTTTTTTTAGATACTTCATCTCACTAGTTTTACTGGTGAAATATCTTCCCCTGGAAAATGAGCCTTTTATGTTGGGATTTTATTACTTTTAAAACACTGAAATACTGACTAGATTTTGATGCACATATGTGCAGGAAAAATATGATGCCCAAGAGGAATATAATACAGATTATGTACCACCTGTTTGGAACAAAGAACTAGTGGAAATTGGATACGACAAACTGAAAGTGGCATGTCCCAATAATGCCATACAAACACTGTTGTGCTGTATAAAAAATATGTTTGTACATCAGCTGATTATGGAAAAGGAAAGCACAATTAAGGATGGACAGTATTCAGCCATTGAGCACTTGGGCTTCAATGGATGGCTGGCAGCCATCATTGACATAGGAAAGATGGGCAAGCAATGGGATGATGCCGTCTTGTGGATAAAGTATACATGGAGCTGCCACAAAGGATTTACCAGCATACTATAGAGGAAGATCGGGCAAAGGAGGAATTCCACCTTGGGGTAGCTGCTTTGGAGCAAGCTAATAACATAAAAAATACCCCAGGCAGAAAAAATCGAGCACCTGTAAACAATGAAATGTGTGCTTTAATGTAAGTATTGAAGAGGATTACGATCCATTTGGTGCGGGATTATTATCCGAGCATGACAAGGCTGCACTTAAAGTGCCCAAGAAGACAATTAACAATGAAGTGGACAATGACTTTGAATTTACATTGTACAATTGCCAAAGGTTTCCACTCATTACTGAAAGGTTAGTGGAGGGGCATGCTGCTTTTTGTAATCAAGGCATATGGCGAACAAAAAATTTTGGAGCTTTGGCACCTATAAATGAAACATCATGGATGTTCTTAGCTGATATTTCAGCAGAACAGGTTAAAGAAGCCAAGGCGGCTGCTGGGAATATGGAAAAAATGATCAGAAAGGAAAGACTTAAGTTACGCTTTGACCACAGGTTCTTTGACAAGCACTGTAACAAGGATGACTGCATTTATGTAAAACAAAAAGGGCATATGGCATACCCTTACTTGGACAGAGGTGACTTCTATCTTAAACGGATTTGGAGGACTATGTGTCCGTACTTTAAATGTGTATGTGAGCCAATGGCCAAAGGAAACACATGTAAGGAGAATATGACTTGGCTCGATCAAGGGATATGGTTTATGTTCAACA
Source organism: Isoetes taiwanensis (assembly GCA_021234155.1). Taxonomy (NCBI): domain Eukaryota; kingdom Viridiplantae; phylum Streptophyta; class Lycopodiopsida; order Isoetales; family Isoetaceae; genus Isoetes; species Isoetes taiwanensis. Next base: position 17,078,176 of record JAJEKV010000021.1, on the reverse strand, counting down.
ATCTCGAGAAGATATACCCTGAAGTGTCTATATCAGGACAAATGTTCCTTTTAAGAAATTGTCTTAAAACAGTGCTGAAATCTAGTATTATCTCTTATATTTCTTATCTGGAGATAAGGAAAACTATGATTGGCATGTCTTTAAAATTAGCTACTGACCCCAACAGTGATCTAAAGGTTGGATACCAGTGCAATATGATGGCCACTATTTGCGAGAGGACCATAAAACCAATGTCATTTCTACGTAAGCAGCTGGAAGCACCACCGAGCATTAGTGGCAGCACATCAACAAAGAATGATGGATCTGTTAAGAACAAGGCGGTTTATGGTACACCTAGTGGGGCTATAAGCCCCTAGAATCACAAGGCCACCAAGCTCGGAGGACACGAATACGTCGTCTAGTCCATCTGTGGAAATTATTGGGACACCAAGTAATGTTGGACACTCTGTCACAAAGGACTCTGGAGCTGGAGCAAACATTGTAGGAGGAATGATTGGACGGAAGCTCAACTTATGAACTGGTATGTGGTTTTCAATCAAAAAATGGCATGGATATGTATATTACTGTCTTTGCATAAGTTTGATTGCACTTTGCTGAAATAATATATGAATGTGTGTGGACTGTACAAGTACAGTTATACGTTCCTAGTCATATGACTATGGACATGTTTAAAGACAAGATGTCTTACTAGCCAAATGGCCTGGCACAAGACAAGTGCACATATTTTTATGACCATACTCTTGACCTTATATGAAGGTGATGAATAGTATAGAATATTAATACTGTAGTTCCTAAAATATAATCGTAATGACATGTGCAGAATAACAGGAGGCTGATTAAAGACTGCTTAGGAAGAGTACATATGAAAAAGGAAAAAGATAAAAATAATAAAAAGATTGTGCACATCATGTTCCTGGCTAAAGTTATGGATAAATTCTGTATACCAAAGGTAATCCATAAAAGGACAGTGGAATCTTTGGGGGATATAGGTTTGGAAATCATGAACGACACCATGTTTGCATGGAAGTATACTGAATGCTTGAGAGACATACTTTATAAACCATTTTACGTATTTGCCCAGGTTAAGGAAGCCATCTGCCCTTGCCATAACCCTAGCCTGAAAGAGTTTATTGATGATAAGATAGGACATGTTAGAACAACTAAGCTGGAGCTTATTAAGAATACGAATTTGAGAAATCTGATACAAAAAGGGCTGAGCCACATCCCGGACAAATACCTTGTAGAGAAAGATCTAAAAGATGAAATAATGGGCGCTGTTGGATGTATGTTTGAACAACACAGATTCAGGTTTGCACACATAAGTTATGAGGATAAAGAAAACATTAAGAAGAATGTATGGGAAGACGTAAAGCTGCTATGTAAGGATGCATGCAGAAGTGATTGCAATAGAAAATTTGCCCTGAATGATAAGAATGTGGCTGATAATATAATCTGGCTTAACAAAAATATATATATAGCAGGAGTGGATAAGGCATCCAATAATCCCGCATTCATATGTCCTAAGCATGTTAGAGATATGGCCATCGCTCGGCTTAATAGCAAAGATTTTCAAGCAATGGACACTATCGAGATGGAATTGACACCAGTTTTAAAATTTGAAATTCAAGAGCTGGTTGGGGGGGTGGAGTTTGGATCAACAAGACTCCCTTACCTATTAGGAATATATAAGGCGCATAAATGTGATTATAGATGGATCACAAATGCCCATGGAACAATTTACACTGAGATTTCTGAAATGATTACAGCTGTCCTCAATTGTATTCTAGAAATATGGCCTGATATATCTAAAGATCTATGCGCCAGCATCTGTACCCTAATTCCAGGAAAAGTAAACCCAAATTGGATAACAGGGTCAATTTATGAAGTTGTTCTTAATTTACCAAAGGTTATTAACGAGGTTTTTGTTGCTGACATAACACGATGTTATGAAAATATACCCCTAAAGGGGGACAATGGAATATGTGCTGTTATGCAGAAATTGGCAATGGCAGCATGGAAGTACATGACTAAGCAGAACATGAGGAATGAATTATGGCTGAAAAAGATGCCTGATGGTAAATACAAGGCTAAATGGTTCAAATATATACCTCAAGGTAAATGTTGGATGATTATGAACCTAGAAAGATTCTGTAGCTCCAATAGATGGTTACTGGAAAACTGTTATGTCTTAATGGGAAGCAAAATTTGGAGACAGGTTAGTGGAATACCCATGGGATTCGCATCCAGCCCATGCTGGTGTAATATGTACCTGGCTTGGTTTGAAATGGAGTTTGTTAGGAACTTGGCCAAGCATGGTGAGTATGAAGAAATTAAATTATTTAGACACATGTTCAGATACATTGATGACCTTCTTGCAATTAACTGCCCTAACATTAGAAAGTTCCTGACCAAGCAGAATGACATAGATGGCAATATGTTGCAGATTTATGACATGCAATTCCTTGGAATAAAGGAAGAAACCTGTTTAGCATGGCTGGGAAACAATGTTGCACAAGTAGGCATTGAGGCCAACTTCTTAAACATGACCATACAGATTGCCAATAGACATCTTGGAATATATAGAACCGTAAAGTATGACAAGAGGGATTTGCTACCCTTTGAAGCTATCAAATTTGTGCATGCTAGCAGTTGCAGGCCATACATGCAAGCAAGGAATGTTATAATTTCGCAATTAATGCCCTATTTATACGTCAACACTAGTCCTGAGGGAGCAACGAATGACATTATAAGTCTAATTGATAAATTCAGAGATAACGGGTTTGACAAACGAGGGCTTAAGACCCGGGTTATCAAATATATCCAAACTAGCCACTTTCCAGGCTTGAATTATGATGCTGAAGACGTTGTGCTGGTTTTGCAACAGTACTAAGGTATGCCAATACATTTGTATATTTGTATGGATTTCATAAAATAGTGTTGGTTGGTTTGGCCATAAATAATTATGGGATGGTGCCGGACCCCTACTGTAATAGTAGGGGTCGGCCCGTCCTATTATTACAATAAGAACCTATACATGGGGTGCAGCATTATCCTACGGAAGGAGGTAGGATTTTTTTTCTATTTAAGACACTGACTAGCATGTCTAGATCTCATATGTACCTAAACTTTGAGGATGTCCAGGATTCACTTGGCCTAATAATCTGCAAGATGAAATGTTACACCCTTGATGAAGGGTATATACTGATTTAAATAACTTTTTGCTTAAAATGGAACCTTAGGTTTTTCCTAACAAAATATATCATGGATGAAACGTGATGGGACATAACCATGCCACAGCAAATGAAGTTATGGCGCAGCCGGAAATTAAGACAAGGGCCAGAATTGCTGAGGCCCGAGATCTATAGATGGATAGAGATAAGGATTTGTGGTGGTTGAATCATTTATGATGACAGCAGGGGGACACTTCCCAAGACGTCAAGGTATACCTAAAGGGTTTAATGCTGTGGGCAGGCCGGAAATGGTAGGCATGGTGAGGATATTTATCAATAAAAGTAAAAACTAAGCATGGGAGGTTTCGTAAGTGAAGAAGAAGAGACCATTGCATGGAAAGAGGAGTTAGATGCACTCCAACTGAATAGGGAGCTGGTGTGGTGCGCCCACAATTCCGATTGTGAATCTGAGAGCATGGACAGGTCCGGAAGAGGTAGGGGATTTGACAATAAGCGGGGCTATGGAGATGGAAATGGGGATTTCTTCAATAGGAGAAACAATGCCTATAATAGAAATAGGCAAAGTGGTTAAAGGCATGGTGGGCAGCAACCGGATGACTATGTCCCTGAAACTCAGGATGATGAAGGCTTATACCAGGAGCTAGGCGATAACCAGGTATTATGTGCCTTTGTTTGCATAACTATATATGGAGCATCCAAATAATCACAAGGAGGTGAACTGGTAAAGTAGCCTTATGAGCATACGCTCATGATAAACCGTTCTAAATTTGAAGGTACCATTGGAGCTTTTGAGGAATGTGTACAACTGCTTAAAAACGAAATACAGTAAACAAGAATGAAAGGGTGCTGGACTAATTGCATACACATTACATTGAATGAATTAAAACAGGGCAGGAAATATATCTGCTTTGAATATCTGTGGAAAGGCTGAATTATAACATGTAAGACTAAGTAGCATATGAACAAACCATGGGCTTATGTCTGATTTGTAGATACTACTAGTAATATAGTATGATATTAACTTAGATCAAGGGCATAAAAGGTACAAAAGGTGAAAGGCGATAAGCCAAGAAACACCAATGTACCTTTTGGCCCTTGCATCATTACCATATTTTTGCTAATGTTTGCATGTGGCTGCAGGTACGGTGTTTCTTCTCCTTTTGTGCTCTTTTATGTCCCAAGATCAAGAGTAATATCCGGAAGTTTACGAGATTTACAAAGCTGCAGAAGATCCTGAAGTTTGTATCAGTCTATTAGCATGAAACAGGTTTTATATGCTTAGTTTAAACAATGATAAAGGTACTTGACTATTATCTTAAGGCTTAATATGGATGTGCAACTATAGTAAGTGATCTAGATGAAAATCTAAATGACACATTGATGTTGGCCAGATTTTGTACTGCTGTTTGTATGTTGAATGAGCAGCAAATATATAACGATTTTGCAGCATGAAAATGCTTATATGCTGAAAGGCAGATTGTGTGTAAAATTGTTGATACGTGAATAAACTTAAAGGGGTTTTCTGTAAACATAGCTGATGTAATAGCAGTGCTTATGTTAAGGATAGTTGACCAGATAGACTAATTTACATCATATGCAAAAGAAAGGGAGGTTAGCAATTTGCATTATAATTCCATAATCCTGATATGAATCACTATGGATACAGCATTATGTAGACTATAGAGCAGGCCCAAAAATTTGGAACAGTTAAAACATGATCTCTGATCTTGTAAACAGAGGACATAATGTGCATTATGATAAATGGGTCCTTATTAACATGGTTAAAGTAGTGACATCCCTGGTTAATGGACGAGATAAAATACAAATTGAGAGTGCAATATGTGTTGATATTGAGAATAGAATCCAATTCTAGAGCATATATGAATAGACTCATAAGGTTGCAGAAATGTAAACATGCATGTATATAAATGGATAATGGGGATAATTGTTTGCATATGGATTTGGATGCAAAATGGATATCTGAAGGCTTACTGTTGGCTGATAATAGTCTAAGAATGATGGAAATGGATCGTATAATTAAAAAAGGCATGGTGCATGCATTAAAGCAATAAATAGTATGTCCTCGGGATTAGATATGTCGGTCTAGGTTAGCTCGGCCTAAATTGGGATGATAACAAGTACCAAGGGATTGACCGAGGTATGTAGAGGAGGCTAGTAAGGCTTATGTCAAGGCTAGTCTTTGTGCGGGTTTTTTAGATACTTCATCTCACTAGTTTTACTGGTGAAATATCTTCCCCTGGAAAATGAGCCTTTTATGTTGGGATTTTATTACTTTTTAAAACATGAAATACTGACTAGATTTTGATGCACATATGTGCAGGAAAAATATGATGCCCAAGAGGAATATAATACAGATTATGTACCACCTGTTTGGAACAAAGAACTAGTGGAAATTGGATACGACAACCGAAAGTGGCATGTCCCAATAATGCCATACAAACATGTTGTTGTCAGATAAAAAATATGTTTGTACATCAGCTGATTATGGAAAAGGAAAGCACAATTAAGGATGGGCAAAGATTCAGCCATTGAGCACTTGGGCTTCAATGGATGGTAGGCAACCATCATTGACATAGGAAAGATGGGCAAGCAATGGGATGATGCCGATTACACTTGTGGATAAAGTATACATGGAGCTGCCACAAAGGATTTACCAGCATACTATAGAGGAAGATCGGGCAAAGGAGGAATTCCACCTTGGGGTAGCTGCTTTGGAGCAAGCTAATAACATAAAAAAACCCCAGGCAGAAAAAATCGAGCACCTGTAAACAATGAAATGTGTGCGCTTAATGTAAGTATTGAAGAGGATTCTGATCCATTTGGTGCAGGATTATTATCTGAGCATGACAAGGCTGCACTTAAAGTGCCCAAGAAGACAATTAACAATGAAGTGGACAATGACTTTGAATTTACATTGTACAATTGCCAAAGGTTTCCACTCATTACTGAAAGGTTAGTGGAGGGGCATGCTGTTTTTTGTAATCAAGGCATATGGCGAACAAAAAATTTTGGAGCTTTGGCACCTATAAATGAAACATCATGGATGTTCTTAGCTGATATTTCAGCAGAACAGGTTAAAGAAGCCAAGGCGGCTGCTGGGAATATGGAAAAAATGATCAGAAAGGAAAGACTTAAGTTACGCTTTGACCACAGGTTCTTTGACAAGCACTGTAACAAGGATGACTGCATTTATGTAAAACAAAAAGGGCATATGGCATACCCTTACTTGGACAGAGAGGTGACTTCTATCTTAAACGGATTTGGAGGACTATGTGTCCGGTACTTTTAAATGTGTATGTGAGCCAATGGCCAAAGGAAACACATGTAAGGAGAATATGTAGCATTATAACATGGGGTTTTTTCTTGTGATTTTATACGCTTTTTGGCATGGTTTTCATATGATTTTATAGGCGTATTCACGTGGACGTACTAAACAGTATTTCTAGAGTGCACTCATTTGTTAGCCATTGATTTTAAGGAAGAGGGAAAATCGTGTGGTTGTGGGGCTTTTATTGTTAATATTAGGTTTGTCAAATATTAGGTTAATATTAGGGTTTTAGATTTGCTTGTAGTTTGTTTTTTACGCACAAGGGTCTTCGGGCCCGGGCCACCAAAGATTTAGATCGGGTAGGAGATTTACGATATTGGGCGGGGTGGGTGGATTGACAACTCTGGTACTGCAAAACCCGAGCTCCATGTAGATTAGGAAGATTTTTTGTCTGTTTGAGAAGATATTTGGATTCGGATCATTTGGGGCGGCAGCCTGCAACAAATTGGTTTCTACAAATCAGCTTAGGTTTTTTCTTCTGGCAGGAGCAGCAGATGAACTTCGACTAAATTTGTCCACCTCCTGGTTTTGTTTTTCACTATCCCAAGGGCCGGACGGTGGGCGGAAGGGCTTGCAGATCGCCGGAGTTCATTAAAGGAGGGCAAAGGCTAAATGGGTTATAGTGGGCCGGAACAAGCTTGCGGACCGCCAAATTTGTGAAAGGAGGGCAAGCGGTAAGAATCAATTTCGAAGTAGCAGGGGCAAAGACCGGACAAGGAGAACTTTCTTTGTAAAAATTGAAGATGAAGAATCTATATCATTGCCCGACTGCAAAGATGGTATATGCATAAGTCTAAAGGCGTAACTTATTAAACAAAATTGGTCGTTACTTGAGGATAATATAGTTGTGTTTGGCAATTTTCTAGCATGGCAAGAAGGGACAGTAGCCGAGGATCAAGTTTCTCTTGTATATATGCCTTAACACATGGTGTTTTATCCATATTATTAAAGTGTCTTTACTATCATAATGCGGGTTGTGCGGCTTCCTCAACTCGAAGTTCTCTCAAGCTCGATTTGTCGTAAAGAGTCAGTTGTCGATACCTCTTTGGAAAGATATTGGCAGCCAAAGATCGACCACCCCCGCAATCGTTTTATCCGGCAAGGGCATCCGGAGCTGGAACTTATTCCCTCGCGGGTCAAGTAATTGGAGAGGAGAAGCCTCCCTTGTTCTGCTGTTGGCAGAACCATCTTGTAGCATTGGCGTCCTTTGATTCTGAGATTTATATGAAAGGTCGAGCTTTCTCTTGAGTTTCCAAAGCCTTGGATAAGTTGGAATGATATACCGATTCCTCAATCCATATTGTAAAGGTGTGAACTTTATCTATTTGAGATGTTTGTAGTTCTAGATAAGTTTCCATTTTTCTTACATAATTTTACATTAGCGGACAACAATATGCAGGTAACACTGACATTATCCAATTCCTTTTGGCTTATCTTGTCAAGCCTGACGGCTGCACAACGCGTTCATATCAGTTGCGATGTGGGCAAACATGTTTTTGAATATGTTTTTCCAACTTATGTCAACATTTGTGCTTATTGGCATTGTGAATACATTGTCACTTTGGGCAATCCTGCCTCTTTTTATACCTTTTTACGTTGCTTATGTTTATTTTCAGGTATTTGCCTATCCATAACCTGATCTTGTTGGCCTCATTCTATTGCTGGAACTATCCGATATGCTGCTTGTTTGCGATTGTCATATTTGTTTTTAGTCCAATCTTGTTGGGACACCATATAACTGCAGTAATCACACTATCGAATCAAGCAATGCTTCTTTCCTGGTGTTTGTCTCTTTGGGGTCAAGCTTTGCATTTGCAGTGCCTTTGCATGCTTATATTTATATCCAGTTTGCTGTCTGTACAGTTTTTATTCCGGTTTTTGGTAAATCTGCATTGACTTATAGGCGGTAACGAATGTGTTTGCGTATATTTGGGTGGCTCTTGGTATGCAATGCAGGGAATTGAGATTACAAAATGTACTCATAGTTGTTTGCAATAGAAATAATTTGTTCGTCTTGATATTATTGTGCTTTTTAGTAATTAATATTTAGGCCCAAAAAATTTACCTATGTTTGCTTTAGTTAGGGCCCGAAGGGCCCAAAATTTTTTTTAATATAACAATCAACACACAACTACCATTAATATTATTAACACAAACCATTGCATTTAACACATTTAAAATAAAATCCCCCTTAAACCCCCTTTGGTTTGGGTGCATATTCACACGGGGGGTTATGTAGGGCAGCGAGAGCCCCAAAAAAATATTTATGATACATGTACAAAATTAACACCATTAAGTACATTCTCTCAAACCTTATAGTATTTTATAAACCTCAATATACAGTATACAAAAATTTGTACATGCATACCCCACAAATGAGGATCGCTATGTACGGTCCAGATCCAGGAATAAAGGGCAAATATGCCCATCTGACAGCTCTCGATGCCCGGAGTAACCCCCCCGTGTGAATATGCACCCAAACCAAAGGGGGTTTAAGGGGGATTTTATTTTAAATGTGTTAAATGCAATGGTTTGTGTTAACAATATTAATGGTAGTTGTGTGTCTATATCAGGACAAATGTTCCTTTTAAGAAATTGTCTTAAAACAGTGCTGAAATCTAGTATTATCTCTTATATTTCTTATCTGGAGATAAGGAAAACTATGATTGGCATGGCTTTAAAATTAGCTACCGACCCCAACAAAGTGATCTAAAGGTTGGATACCAGTGCAATATGATGGCCACTATTTGCGAGAGGACCATAAAACCAATGTCATTTCTACGTAGCAATTTGGAAGCACCACCAATGTCAGAGCATTAGTGGCGAGACATCAACAAAGAATGATGGATCTGTTAAGAACAAGGCGGTTTATGGTACACCTAGTGCAGGCTATAAGCCCCTAGAATCACAAGGCCACCAAGCTCGGGAGGACACGAATACGTCGTCTAGTCCATCCGTGGAAATTATTGGGACACCAAGTAATGTTGGACACTCTGTCACAAAGGACTCGGAGCTGGAGCAAACATTGCGGGAGGAATGATTGGACGGAAGCTCAACTTATGAACCGGTATGTGGTTTTCAATCAAAAATGGCATGGATATGTATATTACTGTCTTTGCATAAGTTTGATTGCACTTTGCTGAAATAATATATGAATGTGTGTGGACTGTACAAGTACAGTTATACAGTCCTAGTCATATGACTATGGACATGTTTAAAGACAAGATGTCTTACTAGCCAAATGGCCTGGCACAAGACAAGTGCACATATTTTTATGACCATACTCTTGACCTTATATGAAGGTGATGAATAGTATAGAATATTAATACTGTAGTTCCTAAAATATAATCGTAATGACATGTGCAGAATAACAGGAGGCTGATTAAAGACTGCTTAGGAAGAGTACATATGAAAAAGGAAAAAGATAAAAATAATAAAAAGATTGTGCACATCATGTTCCTGGCTAAAGTTATGGATAAATTCTGTATACCAAAGGTAATCCATAAAAGGACAGTGGAATCTTTGGGGGATATAGGTTTGGAAATCATGAACGACACCATGTTTGCATGGAAGTATACTGAATGCTTGAGAGACATACTTTATAAACCATTTTACGTATTTGCCCAGGTTAAGGAAGCCATCTGCCCTTGCCATAACCCTAGCCTGAAAGAGTTTATTGATGATAAGATAGGACATGTTAGAACAACTAAGCTGGAGCTTATTAAGAATACGAATTTGAGAAATCTGATACAAAAAGGGCTGAGCCACATCCCGGACAAATACCTTGTAGAGAAAGATCTAAAAGATGAAATAATGGTATTTGTTGGATGTATGTTTGAACAACACAGATTCAGGTTTGCACACATAAGTTATGAGGATAAAGAAAACATTAAGAAGAATGTATGGGAAGACGTAAAGAGGCTGCTATGTAAGGATGCATGCAGAAGTGATTGCAATAGAAAATTTGCCCTGAATGATAAGAATGTGGCTGATAATATAATCTGGCTTAACAAAAATATATATATAGCAGGAGTGGATAAGGCATCCAATAATCCCGCATTCATATGTCCTAAGCATGTTAGAGATATGGCCATCGCTCGGCTTAATAGCAAAGATTTTCAAGCAATGGACACTATCGAGATGGAATTGACACCAGTTTTAAAATTTGAAATTCAAGAGCTGGTTGGGGGGGTGGAGTTTGGATCAACAAGACTCCCTTACCTATTAGGAATATATAAGGCGCATAAATGTGATTATAGATGGATCACAAATGCCCATGGAACAATTTACACTGAGATTTCTGAAATGATTACAGCTGTCCTCAATTGTATTCTAGAAATATGGCCTGATATATCTAAAGATCTATGCGCCAGCATCTGTACCCTAATTCCAGGAAAAGTAAACCCAAATTGGATAACAGGGTCAATTTATGAAGTTGTTCTTAATTTACCAAAGGTTATTAACGAGGTTTTTGTTGCTGACATAACACGATGTTATGAAAATATACCCCTAAAGGGGGACAATGGAATATGTGCTGTTATGCAGAAATTGGAATGGCAGCATGGAAGTACATGACTAAGCAGAACATGAGGAATGAATTATGGCTGAAAAAGATGTCTGATGGTAAATACAAGGCTAAATGGTTCAAATATATACCTCAAGGTAAATGTTGGATGATTATGAACCTAGAAAGATTCTGTAGCTCCAATAGATGGTTACTGGAAAACTGTTATGTCTTAATGGGAAGCAAAATTTGGAGACAGGTTAGTGGAATACCCATGGGATTCGCATCCAGCCCATGCTGGTGTAATATGTACCTGGCTTGGTTTGAAATGGAGTTTGTTAGGAACTTGGCCAAGCATGGTGAGTATGAAGAAATTAAATTATTTAGACACATGTTCAGATACATTGATGACCTTCTTGCAATTAACTGCCCTCACATTAGAAAGTTTCTGACCAAGCAGAATGACATGGATGGCAATATATTGCAGATTTATGACATGCAATACCTTGAAATAAAGGAAGAGACATGTTTAGCATGGCTGGGAAACAATGTAGCACAAGTTGGCATTGAGGCCAACTTCTTAAACATGACCATACAGATTGCCAATAGACATCTTGGAATATATAGAACCGTAAAATATGACAAGAGGGATTTGCTACCCTTTGAAGCTCTCAAATTTGTGCATGCTAGCAGCTGCAGGCCATACATGCAAGCACGGAATGTCATAATTTCGCAATTAATGCCCTATTTATATGTTAACACTAGTCCTGAAGGAGCAGCGAAGGACATTATAAGTCTAATGGATAAATTCAGAGATAACGGGTTTGACAAACGAGGACTTAAGATCCGGGTTATCAAATATATCCAAACTAGCCACTTTCCAGGCTTGAATTATGATGCTGAAGACGTTGTGATGGTTTTGCAACAGTACTAAGGTATGCCAATACACTCGTATATTTGTAAATGACTTCATAAAATAATGTTGGTTTGTTTGGCCATAAATAATTATGGGATGGTGCCAGACCCCTACTGTAATAGTAGGGGTCAGCCCGTCCTATTATTACAGTAAGTACCTATGCATGGGGTGCAGACATTATCCTCCCACTGGAAGGAGGTAGGATTTTTTCTATTTAAGACACTGACTAGCATGTCTAGATCTCATATGTACCTAAACTTTGAGGATGTCCAGGATTCACTTGGCCTAATAATCTGCAAGATGAAATGTTACACCCTTGATGAAGGGTATATACTGATTTAAATAACTTTTTGCTTAAAATGGAACCTTAGGTTTTTCCTAACAAAATATATCATGGATGAAACGTGATGGGACATAACCATGCCACAGCAAATGAAGTTATGGCGCAGCCGGAAATTAAGACAAGGGCCAGAATTGCTGAGGCCCGAGATCTATAGATGGATAGAGATAAGGATTTGTGGTGGTTGAATCATTTATGATGACAGCAGGGGGACACTTCCCAAGACGTCAAGGTATACCTAAAGGGTTTAATGCTGTGGGCAGGCCGGAAATGGTAGGCATGGTGAGGATATTTATCAATAAAAGTAAAAACTAAGCATGGGAGGTTTCGTAAGTGAAGAAGAAGAGACCATTGCATGGAAAGAGGAGTTAGATGCACTCCAACTGAATAGGGAGCTGGTGTGGTGCGCCCACAATTCCGATTGTGAATCTGAGAGCATGGACAGGTCCGGAAGAGGTAGGGGATTTGACAATAAGCGGGGCTATGGAGATGGAAATGGGGATTTCTTCAATAGGAGAAACAATGCCTATAATAGAAATAGGCAAAGTGGTTACAGGCATGGTGGGCAGCAACCGGATGACTATGTCCCTGAAACTCAGGATGATGAAGGCTTATACCAGGAGCTAGGCGATAACCAGGTATTATGTGCCTTTGTTTGCATAACTATATATGGAGCATCCAAATAATCACAAGGAGGTGAACTGGTAAAGTAGCCTTATGAGCATACGCTCATGATAAACCGTTCTAAATTTGAAGGTACCATTGGAGCTTTTGAGGAATGTGTACAACTGCTTAAAAACGAAATACAGTAAACAAGAATGACAGGGTGCTGGACTAATTGCATACACATTACATTGAATGAATTAAAAAGTAAGGTGAAATATATCTGCTTTGAATATCTGTGGAAAGGCTGAATTATAACATGTAAGACTAAGTAGCATATGAACAAACCATGGGCTTATGTCTGATTTGTAGATACTACTAGTAATATAGTATGATATTAACTTAGATCAAGGGCATAAAAGGTACAAAAGGTGAAAGGCGATAAGCCAAGAAACACCAATGTACCTTTTGGCCCTTGCATCATTACCATATTTTTGCTAATGTTTGCATGTGGCTGCAGGTACGGTGTTTCTTCTCCTTTTGTGCTCTTTTATGTCCCAAGATCAAGAGTAATATCCGGAAGTTTCTGAGATTTACAAAGGCTGCGAAGATCCGAAGTTTGTATCAGTCTATTAGCATGAAACAGGTTTTATATGCTTAGTTTAAACAATGATAAAGGTACTTGACTATTATCTTAAGGCTTAATATGGATGTGCAACTATAGTAAGTGATCTAGATGAAAATCTAAATGACACATTGATGTTGGCCAGATTTTGTACTGCTGTTTGTATGTTGAATGAGCAGCAAATATATAACGATTTTGCAGCATGAAAATGCTTATATGCTGAAAGGCAGATTGTGTGTAAAATTGTTGATACGTGAATAAACTTAAAGGGGTTTTCTGTAAACATAGCTGATGTAATAGCAGTGCTTATGTTAAGGATAGTTGACCAGATAGACTAATTTACATCATATGCAAAAGAAAGGGAGGTTAGCAATTTGCATTATAATTCCATAATCCTGATATGAATCACTATGGATACAGCATTATGTAGACTATAGAGCAGGCCCATAAAGGCTGGAACAGTTAAAACATGATCTCTGATCTTGTAAACAGAGGACATAATGTGCATTATGATAAATGGGTCCTTATTAACATGGTTAAAGTAGTGACATCCCTGGTTAATGGACGAGATAAAATACAAATTGAGAGTGCAATATGTGTTGATATTGAGAATAGAATCCAATTCTAGAGCATATATGAATAGACTCATAAGGTTGCAGAAATGTAAACATGCATGTATATAAATGGATAATGGGGATAATTGTTTGCATATGGATTTGGATGCAAAATGGATATCTGAAGGCTTACTGTTGGCTGATAATAGTCTAAGAATGATGGAAATGGATCGTATAATTAAAAAAGGCATGGTGCATGCATTAAAGCAATAAATAGTATGTCCTGGGGATTAGATATGTCAGTCTAGGTTAGCTCGGCCTAAATTGGGATGATAACAGTACCAAGGGATTGACTGAGGTATGTAGAGGAAGGAAGGAAGGAAGGAAGTTTATTTTAACGTCCACGGAGGCCAGAGGCCTATGAGACGGCACAGAACAGGCAAAAAAGCCAAAAACCCCAACACCAAAAACAAACAATGTAACTGTACAGTAGAACCCTACTACCGGGATGAAAAAACCCCCAATTGGGAGGAAAAACCCTAACAGTAGGCTCTCAAATACCATGCCCCAGAAGAGCAAGTCTGACGGCCGAAATCTGCAGGATGTAAGCTCCCAGTCGCGCTACCATAGGTGATGCGAGTAACTGATGTAGCGGTGTGTCAGAGCATCTAAGATCTGTGTGCACTGCTCGGACATGGGCATATGCTGGGCACCGCTGGAGGGCATGGTGCTCATCCTCTATCACGTGCATCTCACAACACTGACATATCCTCTCCTCCCTGGGGATCCCGTGCCCGCCATTCACCCCCAAATGAACTGTCTCACCCCCGAGGTAATGGGAACCCGTCCTTATGGCGGCAATAGCTCTCCGTTTCTTCACAGAGATGTGTGCTTTCAAGTACCGATGGGGTCCATGCTCAAGGCTGGGATTAATCTGAGCGTGATAGTGCTCTGTCTTGGGCTTTGCAAGAGTAGAGGCATCCCACGTGAGTGGCAAAGATAGCCCGCATCCAATTGCCCATTCTCGCCGAGAATGACGCGGTGCCACCATCATCCATTTGGTAATCCATAGACCACCTCCTAAACCATCCCTCACGGTGCTTCGTGCCATACCCTCTTCAATTGGGGCCCCCTGCGTTAACAACACGGCCTGTGGGGGCAAGCGATGCTCATCCATCCCATCCACCTTATGGAAGCAAGTAAGATGCCTTCGCATAGCAGAATGCTGTAAAGGCCAGAACCCCGTCTCATACAACAAAATCTGATACGGTACGGTGTCCTTCACTCCCAAGCTATAGGTCAAGAAAGCTTTCTGCACCCTTTCCAACCTATCCCACGTATTTTTGCTAACTGCTGGGCCCCAAACCTCCACCCCATATAGCAGCACCGGCTCAACCAAAGCTCTAAACAGGTGTGCTCTCCTCGCCCAGTCACAGAGATCTATCCTAAGAACACGCAGCGTTTTTAATCGCATATAAAGCCTTCCAGCTTGCAGCGGCTCTTCTCTCCACACACTCATCCCGGCAAAGATGTTAGTAGTGAAATCAATTCCCGTGATACTTGAAGCTCCGCACCATCTCCACTTCCCCGCCCCCGTAATAGAACTCCGGGATAGGGTGTTGCGAGGACAGGATCGCGAGAAGCTTAGTTTTGTGCAAGTTCACTGTCATTCCCGTTGCCCCACAGAACCCACTGAGGGCATCCAAATGCTGCTGCATACTGCTGGCCGTGTGAGCTAGCAAAGCTACATCATCCGCATATAGTAACTGGCTCACAGAGGTCGCATCAGATAATTGCACCCCGGCTCCCCCATGGTGCTGCATCCACGTCTCCAAGCTATCAATATACAACCCAAAAAGCGTTGGAGACAACGGGCAGCCCTGCTTAACTCCCATAGTGCTAGCTACCCGCCGATCCTCATAAGGCAGTGCAGCATAAATCCCATCATAAAGCTGGTGCACCACATTATTCGCAACTCCCTGTGGAACTCGCAATTTTTTGCAACCTCTGCCACAGTATGTCTCGGGGACGGTATCATATGCAGTCTTAAAATCTACAAAGCAGCAATACAAGTCTTGTCGCTCATTCCGGCTTGCCTCCATCAACACTCTCAAAGTGAAGATATGGTCGGTCGTGGAGTGAGCTGGGCGAAAGCCTGCCTGGCCAATTGCCCGCACCCCTGCCTCCTCGGCCCACTTAGTAAGTTTCTTCTCCACCACCCCTGCCAGGAGCTTTGCAAACAGCGAGCTTACCATAATCATCCGGTAATTCGCCGGCTCATCCGTATTACCAGCTTTATGAACAGGAACAACCTTACTAACCATCCACTCACGGGGCCCCCCGCCGAGCACGGTTAATGATCACCGTCGGGGCCCTACCACAGATGGGCCACCCCATTTCATTTCGGCTTCGACTGCAGCCCCAGTAAATCCTTTGCCTTGCCATTCGCCGGATGCACGAGACCTTTTGAACATCCTCCGCGTGAGCTGCGGCACCTCTCCTACCGATCAGGGACCACGGCATTAGCTCTGGCGGGTCATATAACTCCCGCAAGCGGTGCATCCATTGCTCCACACTTACATTACCAGCCACTGGGCTTCTTATATAACACCTTACGTAAAAAGCTTTTGGCTCGCCATGAGCATGTCAAACAAAGCTCCCGGGTTTTCGCCATGTATCTCCCCTTCTTGGCTTTTAGGAAGAGCTTATAGTTTTGCGGGGCTGGGGCGCGAAGCGTGGATCTATGACCAGCGGTTGGCTCTTTAGAGCCTTGCAATCAGCATCAAACCACGGGTTCTCAGGAAAATGCGCGGTGTCCCTCCTTGGAGGGCCCTTCACTGCAAAGGAAGCCTCAGCAGCTGCAAGCAGCGCCCTCACCAGCCATGCACACCTGTCTTGCAGTGTGTAGAAGCTATCAAACCCTCGTAATTCTCGCACCAATACAGATTCACAATCCCCTCGCTTCGATAGCGTGGGATGTATGGTAACCCTCCACGCCCCCTTTGCAGTGTCTCCGCTATTGAGTGCTCCCAATTCAGCGTGACATAAAGCGGGTAGTGATCTGACAAAGCCTCCTCATCCCCTGTGCTTGTGCCAATGGAGAGGTGTGTAACCATGTCAAGTGCTGCTACCGGAGCGAGAAGGTAATCCAACACACTAGCTCCCCCATCCTGCCTATCACTCCTGCAAGTAACACCCCCTGAGTGTGGCCATCGCTGCATACCATTACAAATTACCATGTCAAAAACCTGGCAGAGCTGGACCAGCTGCCTGCCAAATGGTCTAGCCACCATATCCTGGGAGTGCCGTGTATTCTGAATAGCGGCTGTCTCAAGCCAAAGCGGATCAGCATTATCGTCACCTTGGAAGGTCACCGACTGCAACTGCGCCGTACGAGCATTGAAATCTCCAAGCAAAAACACTTGTCCCTGCTGATTATAGCGGTCTATGTCATCATACAGTTCCCTATACGGCATCTGGACATCCGTGTCTGCATCATGTACCTGGTAGAACTTAGAGCCTGCATGGGGAATGTAGCAGCTAGCAAGAAACAATGGGACATGACCAGGCTCTAATACCATTACCCACATGTAGCGGTTAAACACATCAGACTTCTGAAGTGTGATCTTGCATGCTAAGGCATCCCTAAAGTAGCAAGCCACTCCACCGTACCCGCGTCTGCCATGGCGCTCATTAGCAAGTGAGAAATGCTGATATCCTCGAATGTCTGGCAATCGATGCCCTTCATACTCCCATGTCTCCTGCAGGAAGACGATGTCCATGTCTGTCGCGATCCCATTCAAGCCACTACCCTTCTGCCACGGGAAGCCCCTACAATTCCAGGAAACAATACGAAGACACTTTCCCTATGCTGACTGCGGCTGTGGATCCATCTGAGTGCCTGAGGACGCTGCTGTAGTTGGAATAACTCGGGCAGCCTGCTCACGGGACCCTGATGGATGTGCTGCAGTTGTGGAAGGCCTCAATCCGCCCTCCCCGCCTGCCACGGGCTCGATGCCCTGGACCGCTCTGCCCTGCGACGCGATTTGCTCGTTAGGAGTGCTTTGCCTCCGAATCGTCGACGAGGAGGCACATATACCTTCATCTTGCCATTAACCAAACCAAAGCCCCTCCGGCTTTTCGAATCTCTCTTATCTTGACCAACTCTTGGCTTCTTTTCCGTTGTTGTAAAGTGGCGTGAGATCCACATCCGTATATGGACGTACCTTTCAAGCGGACCGGTGCGTTGCAACAACAAAGATTTTTGCCTCCCAATCCAAGGCGCAAACTTAACTAGCCGAGGTCTCATGCTCGGTCCTCCGATCCCTGTTGGACTCTTGATAACCAACATCAGAATTGGAGCTTTGCAAGTACCGGGGTGGTAAGCTTACGGCAAATCCTCGCCTTGCTCCTCCGGCAATCCCCGCACAATAAGGTTGAGGCGGCGTGCCTGGATGTCTTGCTCCTCACGAAGTACCCGCCTGATTCCCTGAGCCACCTCGGCCTCTGGTATGGGGGGTGCTGGTGCAGATGACTGTGGTGCACTCCGGACTCGTTGCACCTCCATTCGGAGGTCCTGCATCTCTTGCTGTAAGTGGGCCATATGGTTCTCTATATGTGAGCCGGCTAGTAAGGCTTATGTCAAGGCTAGTGCTGTCTGGGTTTTTTTTAGATACTTCATCTCACTAGTTTTACTGGTGAAATATCTTCCCCTGGAAAATGAGCCTTTTATGTTGGGATTTTATTACTTTTAAAACACTGAAATACTGACTAGATTTTGATGCACATATGTGCAGGAAAAATATGATGCCCAAGAGGAATATAATACAGATTATGTACCACCTGTTTGGAACAAAGAACTAGTGGAAATTGGATACGACAAACTGAAAGTGGCATGTCCCAATAATGCCATACAAACACTGTTGTGCTGTATAAAAAATATGTTTGTACATCAGCTGATTATGGAAAAGGAAAGCACAATTAAGGATGGACAGTATTCAGCCATTGAGCACTTGGGCTTCAATGGATGGCTGGCAGCCATCATTGACATAGGAAAGATGGGCAAGCAATGGGATGATGCCGTTACACTTGTGGATAAAGTATACATGGAGCTGCCACAAAGGATTTACCAGCATACTATAGAGGAAGATCGGGCAAAGGAGGAATTCCACCTTGGGGTAGCTGCTTTGGAGCAAGCTAATAACATAAAAAAACCCCAGGCAGAAAAAATCGAGCACCTGTAAACAATGAAATGTGTGCGCTTAATGTAAGTATTGAAGAGGATTCTGATCCATTTGGTGCAGGATTATTATCTGAGCATGACAAGGCTGCACTTAAAGTGCCCAAGAAGACAATTAACAATGAAGTGGACAATGACTTTGAATTTACATTGTACAATTGCCAAAGGTTTCCACTCATTACTGAAAGGTTAGTGGAGGGGCATGCTGTTTTTTGTAATCAAGGCATATGGCGAACAAAAAATTTTGGAGCTTTGGCACCTATAAATGAAACATCATGGATGTTCTTAGCTGATATTTCAGCAGAACAGGTTAAAGAAGCCAAGGCGGCTGCTGGGAATATGGAAAAAATGATCAGAAAGGAAAGACTTAAGTTACGCTTTGACCACAGGTTCTTTGACAAGCACTGTAACAAGGATGACTGCATTTATGTAAAACAAAAAGGGCATATGGCATACCCTTACTTGGACAGAGGTGACTTCTATCTTAAACGGATTTGGAGGACTATGTGTCCGTACTTTAAATGTGTATGTGAGCCAATGGCCAAAGGAAACACATGTAAGGAGAATATGTAGCATTATAACATGGGGTTTTTTCTTGTGATTTTATACGCTTTTTGGCATGGTTTTCATATGATTTTATAGGCGTATTCACGTGGACGTACTAAACAGTATTTCTAGAGTGCACTCATTTGTTAGCCATTGATTTTAAGGAAGAGGGAAAATCGTGTGGTTGTGGGGCTTTTATTGTTAATATTAGGTTTGTCAAATATTAGGTTAATATTAGGGTTTTAGATTTGCTTGTAGTTTGTTTCTGCACAAGGGCTGCTTCCAGGCCTGGGCCACCAGCATTTAGATCGGGTAGGAGATTTCTGATATTGGGCCAGGGTGGGTGGATTGACAACTACAGCTGCAAAACCCGAGCTCCATGTAGATTAGGAAGATTTTTTGTCTGTTTGAGAAGATATTTGGATTCGGATCATTTGGGGCGGCAGCCTGCAACAAATTGGTTTCTACAAATCAGCTTAGGTTTTTTCTTCTGGCAGGAGCAGCAGATGAACTTCGACTAAATTTGTCCACCTCCTGGTTTTGTTTTTCACTATCCCAAGGGCCGGACAGTGGGCCGGAAGGGCTTGCAGACTGCCGGAGTTCATTAAAGGAGGGCAAGCTGCAGTGGTTATAGTGGGCCGGAACAAGCTTGCAGACTGCCGAAATTTGTGAAAGGAGGGCAAGCAGGTAAGAATCAATTTCGAAGTAGCAGGGGCCAGCACCGGACTGCAGAACTTTGCTGTAAAAATTGAAGATGAAGAATCTATATCATTGCCTGACCTGCAGCATGGTATATGCATAAGTCTAAAGGCAGAACTTATTAAACAAAATTGGTCGTTACTTGAGGATGATATAGTTGTGTTTGGCAATTTTCTAGCATGGCAAGAAGGGACAGCCTTCAAGACTGTTTCTCTTGTATATATGCCTTAACACATGGTGTTTTATCCATATTATTAAAGTGTCTTTACTATCATAATGCAGGTTGTGCAGCTTCCTCAACTCTGAGTTCTCCTGAAGCTCCGATTTGTCAGAACAGAGCTGTCGATACCTCTTTGGACAGCATATTGGCAGCCAGCATCGACCACCCCTGCAATCGTTTTATCCGGCAAGGGCATCTGGAGCTGGAACTTATTCCTGTGGCCGAAGTAATTGGAGAGGAGAAGCCTCCCTTGTTCTGCTGTTGGCAGAACCATCTTGTAGCATTGGCGTCCTTTGATTCTGAGATTTATATGAAAGGTCGAGCTTTCTCTTGAGTTTCCAAAGCCTTGGATAAGTTGGAATGATATACCGATTCCTCAATCCATGTTGTAAAGGTGTGAACTTTATCTATTTGAGATGTTTGTAGTTCTAGATAAGTTTCCATTTTTCTTACATAATTTTACATTAGCGGACAACAATATGCAGGTAACACTGACATTATCCAATTCCTTTTGGCTTATCTTGTCAAGCCTGACGGCTGCACAACGCGTTCATATCAGTTGCGATGTGGGCAAACATGTTTTTGAATATGTTTTTCCAACTTATGTCAACATTTGTGCTTATTGGCATTGTGAATACATTGTCACTTTGGGCAATCCTGCCTCTTTTCATACCTTTTTACGTTGCTTATGTTTATTTTCAGGTATTTGCATATCCATAACCTGATCTTGTTGGCCTCATTCTATTGCTGGAACTATCCGATATGCTGCTTGTTTGCAATTGTCATATTTGTTTTTAGTCCAATCTTGTTGGGACACCATATAACTGCAGTAATCACACTATCGAATCAAGCAATGCTTCTTTCCTGGTGTTTGTCTCTTTGGGGTCAAGCTTTGCATTTGCAGTGCCTTTGCATGCTTATATTTATATCCAGTTTGCTGTCTGTACAGTTTTTATTCCGGTTTTTGGTAAATCTGCATTGACTTATAGGCGGTAACGAATGTGTTTGCGTATATTTGGGTGGCAATGCAGGGAATTGAGATTACAAAATGTACTCATAGTTGTTTGCAATAGAAATAATTTGTTCGTCTTGATATTATTGTGCTTTTTAGTAATTAATATTTAGGCCCAAAAAATTTACCTATGTTTGCTTTAGTTAGGGCCCGAAGGGCCCAAAAATTTTTTTAATATAACAATCAACACACAACTACCATTAATATTATTAACACAAACCATTGCATTTAACACATTTAAAATAAAATCCCCCTTAAACCCCCTTTGGTTTGGGTGCATATTCACACGGGGGGTTATGTAGGGCAGCGAGAGCCCCAAAAAAATATTTATGATACATGTACAAAATTAACACCATTAAGTACATTCTCTCAAACCTTATAGTATTTTATAAACCTCAATATACAGTATACAAAAATTTGTACATGCATACCCCACAAATGAGGATCGCTATGTACGGTCCAGATCCAGGAATAAAGGGCAAATATGCCCATCTGACAGCTCTCGATGCCCGGAGTAACCCCCCCGTGTGAATATGCACCCAAACCAAAGGGGGTTTAAGGGGGATTTTATTTTAAATGTGTTAAATGCAATGGTTTGTGTTAATAATATTAATGGTAGTTGTGTGTCTATATCAGGACAAATGTTCCTTTTAAGAAATTGTCTTAAAACAGTGCTGAAATCTAGTATTATCTCTTATATTTCTTATCTGGAGATAAGGAAAACTATGATTGGCATGGCTTTAAAATTAGCTACTGACCCCAACAGTGATCTAAAGGTTGGATACCAGTGCAATATGATGGCCACTATTTGCGAGAGGACCATAAAACCAATGTCATTTCTACGTAAGCAGCTGGAAGCACCACCGAGCATTAGTGGCAGCACATCAACAAAGAATGATGGATCTGTTAAGAACAAGGCAGTTTATGGTACACCTAGTGCAGGCTATAAGCCCCCTAGAATCACAAGGCCACCAAGCTCGGAGGACACGAATACGTCGTCTAGTCCATCTGTGGAAATTATTGGGACACCAAGTAATGTTGGACACTCTGTCACAAAGGACTCTGGAGCTGGAGCAAACATTGCAGGAGGAATGATTGGACGGAAGCTCAACTTATGAACTGGTATGTGGTTTTCAATCAAAAAATGGCATGGATATGTATATTACTGTCTTTGCATAAGTTTGATTGCACTTTGCTGAAATAATATATGAATGTGTGTGGACTGTACAAGTACAGTTATACAGTCCTAGTCATATGACTATGGACATGTTTAAAGACAAGATGTCTTACTAGCCAAATGGCCTGGCACAAGACAAGTGCACATATTTTTATGACCATACTCTTGACCTTATATGAAGGTGATGAATAGTATAGAATATTAATACTGTAGTTCCTAAAATATAATCGTAATGACATGTGCAGAATAACAGGAGGCTGATTAAAGACTGCTTAGGAAGAGTACATATGAAAAAGGAAAAAGATAAAAATAATAAAAAGATTGTGCACATCATGTTCCTGGCTAAAGTTATGGATAAATTCTGTATACCAAAGGTAATCCATAAAAGGACAGTGGAATCTTTGGGGGATATAGGTTTGGAAATCATGAACGACACCATGTTTGCATGGAAGTATACTGAATGCTTGAGAGACATACTTTATAAACCATTTTACGTATTTGCCCTGGGTTAAGGAAGCCATCGCCCTTGCCATAACCCTAGCTTTGAAAGAGTTTATTGATGATAAGATAGGACATGTTAGAACAACTAATTTGGAGCTTATTAAGAATCTGAATTTGAGAAATCGATACAAAAAGGGCTGAGCCACATCCGGGACAAATACCTTGTAGAGAAAGATCTAAAAGATGAAATAATGGTATTTGTTGGATGTATGTTTGAACAACACATTCAGGTTTGCACACATAAGTTATGAGGATAAAGAAAACATTAAGAAGAATGTATGGGAAGACGTAAAGCTGCTATGTAAGGATGCATGCAGAAGTGATTGCAATAGAAAATTTGCCCTGAATGATAAGAATGTGGCTGATAATATAATATCGGCTTAACAAAAAATATATATATATAGGAGTGGATAAGGCATCCAATAATCCGCATTCATATGTCCTAAGCATGTTAGAGATATGGCCATCGCTCGGCTTAATAGCAAAGATTTTCAAGCAATGGACACTATCGAGATGGAATTGACACCAGTTTTAAAATTTGAAATTCAAGAGCTGGTTGGGGGGGTGGAGTTTGGATCAACAAGACTCCCTTACCTATTAGGAATATATAAGGCGCATAAATGTGATTATAGATGGATCACAAATGCCCATGGAACAATTTACTTGAGATTTCGAAATGATTACAATTTGTCCTCAATTGTATTCTAGAAATATGGCACGATATATCTAAAGATCTATGCGCCAGCATCTGTACCCTAATTCCAGGAAAAGTAAACCCAAATTGGATAACAGGGTCAATTTATGAAGTTGTTCTTAATTTACCAAAGGTTATTAACGAGGTTTTTGTTGCTGACATAACACGATGTTATGAAAATATACCCCTAAAGGGGGACAATGGAATATGTCTTTGTTATGCGAGAAATTGGAATGGCAAACATGGAAGTACATGACTAAGCGTAACATGAGGAATGAATTATGGCTGAAAAAAAGATGTCTGATGGTAAATACAAGGCTAAATGGTTCAAATATATACCTCAAGGTAAATGTTGGATGATTATGAACCTAGAAAGATTCTGTAGCTCCAATAGATGGTTACTGGAAAACTGTTATGTCTTAATGGGAAGCAAAATTTGGAGACAGGTTAGTGGAATACCCATGGGATTCGCATCCATTATCTTTGGTGTAATATATACCTGGCTTGGTTTGAAATGGAGTTTGTTAGGAACTTGGCCAAGCATGGTGAGTATGAAGAAATTAAATTATTTAGACACATGTTGAGGATACATTGATGACCTTCTTGCAATTTGCTTGCCCTCACATTAGAAAGTTTCGACCAAAGCGAGAATGACATGGATGGCAATATATTGCAGATTTATGACATGCAATACCTTGAAATAAAGGAAGAGACATGTTTAGCATGGCTGGGAAACAATGTAGCACAAGTTGGCATTGAGGCCAACTTCTTAAACATGACCATACAGATTGCCAATAGACATCTTGGAATATATAGAACCGTAAAATATGACAAGAGGGATTTGCTACCCTTTGAAGCTCTCAAATTTGTGCATGCTAGCAGCTGCAGGCCATACATGCAAGCACGGAATGTCATAATTTCGCAATTAATGCCCTATTTATATGTTAACACTAGTCCTGAAGGAGCAGCGAAGGACATTATAAGTCTAATGGATAAATTCAGAGATAACGGGTTTGACAAACGAGGACTTAAGATCCGGGTTATCAAATATATCCAAACTAGCCACTTTCCAGGCTTGAATTATGATGCTGAAGACGTTGTGATGGTTTTGCAACAGTACTAAGGTATGCCAATACACTCGTATATTTGTAAATGACTTCATAAAATAATGTTGGTTTGTTTGGCCATAAATAATTATGGGATGGTGCCAGACCCCTACTGTAATAGTAGGGGTCAGCCCGTCCTATTATTACAGTAAGTACCTATGCATGGGGTGCAGCATTATCCTACGGAAGGAGGTAGGATTTTTTTTCTATTTAAGACACTGACTAGCATGTCTAGATCTCATATGTACCTAAACTTTGAGGATGTCCAGGATTCACTTGGCCTAATAATCTGCAAGATGAAATGTTACACCCTTGATGAAGGGTATATACTGATTTAAATAACTTTTTGCTTAAAATGGAACCTTAGGTTTTTCCTAACAAAATATATCATGGATGAAACGTGATGGGACATAACCATGCCACATCAAATGAAGTTATGGCGCAGCCGGAAATTAAGACAAGGGCCAGAATTGCTGAGGCCCGAGATCTATAGATGGATAGAGATAAGGATTTGTGGTGGTTGAATCATTTATGATGACAGCAGGGGGACACTTCCCAAGACGTCAAGGTATACCTAAAGGGTTTAATGCTGTGGGCAGGCCGGAAATGGTAGGCATGGTGAGGATATTTATCAATAAAAGTAAAAACTAAGCATGGGAGGTTTCGTAAGTGAAGAAGAAGAGACCATTGCATGGAAAGAGGAGTTAGATGCACTCCAACCTGAATAGGGAGCTGGTGTGTGGTGCGCCCACAATTCCGATTGTGAATCGAGAGCATGGACGGTCAGGAAGAGGTAGGGGATTTGACAATAAAAGCGGGGCTATGGAGATGGAAATGGGGATTTCTTCAATAGGAGAAACAATGCCTATAATAGAAATAGGCAAAGTGGTTTACGGGCATGGTGGGCAAACAACCGGATGACTATGTCCCCGAAACTTCGGGATGATGAAGGCTTATACCGGAGCTAGGCGATAACCGGGTATTATGTGCCTTTGTTTGCATAACTATATATGGAGCATCAAATAATCACAAGGAGGTGAACTGGTAAAGTAGCCTTATGAGCATACGCTCATGATAAACCGTTCTAAATTTGAAGGTACCATTGGAGCTTTTGAGGAATGTGTACAAGCTGCTTAAAAGCGAAATCTGAGAAACAAGAATGACAGTGGTCTTGGACTAATTGCATACACATTACATTGAATGAATTAAAACAGGGCATGAAATATATCTGCTTTGAATATCTGTGGAAAGGCTGAATTATAACATGTAAGACTAAGTAGCATATGAACAAACCATGGGCTTATGTCTGATTTGTAGATACTACTAGTAATATAGTATGATATTAACTTAGATCAAGGGCATAAAAGGTACAAAAGGTGAAAGGCGATAAGCCAAGAAACACCAATGTACCTTTTGGCCCTTGCATCATTACCATATTTTTGCTAATGTTTGCATGTGGCTGCAGGTACGGTGTTTCTTCTCCTTTTGTGCTCTTTTATGTCCCAAGATCAAGAGTAATATCCGGAAGTTTACGAGATTTACAAAGCTGCAGAAGATCCTGAAGTTTGTATCAGTCTATTAGCATGAAACAGGTTTTATATGCTTAGTTTAAACAATGATAAAGGTACTTGACTATTATCTTAAGGCTTAATATGGATGTGCAACTATAGTAAGTGATCTAGATGAAAATCTAAATGACACATTGATGTTGGCCAGATTTTGTACTGCTGTTTGTATGTTGAATGAGCAGCAAATATATAACGATTTTGCAGCATGAAAATGCTTATATGCTGAAAGGCAGATTGTGTGTAAAATTGTTGATAACGTGTGAATAAACTTAAAGGGTTTTTTTGTAAACATAGCTGATGTAATAGCAGTGCTTATGTTAAGGATAGTTGACCAGATAGACTAATTTACATCATATGCAAAAGAAAGGGAGGTTAGCAATTTGCATTATAATTCCATAATCCTGATATGAATCACTATGGATACAGCATTATGTAGACTATAGAGCAGGCCCATAAAAGGTCGGGAGCAGTTAAAACATGATCTCTGATCTTGTAAACAGAGGACATAATGTGCATTATGATAAATGGGTCCTTATTAACATGGTTAAAGTAGTGACATCCCTGGTTAATGGACGAGATAAAATACAAATTGAGAGTGCAATATGTGTTGATATTGAGAATAGAATCCAATTCTAGAGCATATATGAATAGACTCATAAGGTTGCAGAAATGTAAACATGCATGTATATAAATGGATAATGGGGATAATTGTTTGCATATGGATTTGGATGCAAAATGGATATCTGAAGGCTTACTGTTGGCTGATAATAGTCTAAGAATGATGGAAATGGATCGTTTTAATTAAAAAGGCATGGTGCATGCATTAAAGCAATAAATAGTATGTCACGGGGATTAGATATGCGGTCTAGGTTAGCTCGGCCTAAATTGGGATGATAACGATTACCAAGGGATTGACCGAGGTATGTAGAGGCTGCTAGTAAGGCTTATGTCAAGGCTAGTCTTTGTCGGGTTTTTTTTTTTTTTTTTTTTGGTACACACTTTGTTTATGGAAGTAGTTCCTTGTAGACGACGCTGGTTGTAGTCTTGCTGGTGTTGGACTCGTCAAGAAGGATTAGCACATCTTCTTTTTTTCGCACGCGTGTGAGGGCTGTGTATAGTTGTCCGTGTGTGAAGACTTCGGTTCGTAGGTCGAGGACTATTTTGTCGAGAGTGAGTCCCAGGCAGCTGTGGAATGTTGTCGAATATGCGGGTCGTAGTGGTAGTTGTCGTCTGTGGATTGTCCAGGGCCAGTTGTCTGGTTGGTGGAAGAAGTCGACCCGGGATATGGGGTGTATATTTCCCACGTGCTGTGGTTGGCCTGTTAGGAGCCTGACGGTCACGAACTTGGCATGCATTTACCCTGGCATTTTTCACGAGTCCTCTGTCTTTGTCTAATGTTTTTGTGATGTGGCATATGGTATTGGGCTTTAGTTGGAGTTCGTGTTGTGGAAGCGCTGGGTGCTTGTAGCCGTTGAGGAAGTCTGTTGTCGCCATTGGATGGTCCTCGATGGTCTGGTCGTTTTCTGTGAGCCTATCGATGCTAAAGTAGCTTCTGTGGTTTGCCAAGATCATTCGTATGATTTCGATGTTGAACTCGTCGACGGAGATGTTCTTCGGAGATAAGAATGCTCTCTTCTTGCATATGGCAGGTTCTAGCAATATATATGCGTTATACAGGAAGTTGATGGCGTCCTCTATTTTGGTTGTTGTCTTGAATAGTGTTAGTGGAATGTCACTGAGTAGACAGCCCTTTCCGATGTCATCAACGAATCGTATGAGGTCTGGGTCGGTTGCATTTCTTACTGGTTCGTTGAGCTCTAGGACTTTGAAGTGGTTCCACAGGTGGGAGGAGATGATGGATGCGTTTATTGTTGCTGTTTTTTCCTCCTCGTTTGACGACGGGGGCGATCTGTCTAAAATCACCGGCTGTTATAAACAGTTTTCCTCCGAATGGACTGGCTATGCCTGTTATGTTCTGTAGGAGGACGTCGACTGCCTCTATGACTGCTTTGTTTGCCATGGGAAACTCGTCCCATATGATTGCCGTTGCGGTGCTGATCAGTAGGGCCCTTGGGGAATGTGGGTCAAGTAGCGAATGGATTCCGATATTGTTGTCGATGACGGGTATTTGAAAGAGAGAGTGTGCAGTTCTCCCGGCGGGGTATTGCAGTGATGCTAATGCCGTAGTAGCGCATGGTAGGATTATTTGGTTGAGTCCTCGTATGTAGAGACATATGGCATTTAGTACGTATGTTTTTCCGGTTCCAGCTTTTCCGTACACGAAGATTGGGGCTGGGGAGTTATTGTTGTTGATAAGTTTGCATATGTATGTGTAGATCGAGGCCTGGTTTTGGTTCATGGTCTCTGACATGGTTGAGCTCTTTGTAAGGTACTGCTCGTGGTCGGGGAATTTGCTGAGCTCATTCTGTACTTCTCTGCATGGGATGTTGTGCGCGGGCAGACCGAAAGCTTCAGTGTTGGTTCCGTGTTGGATCAAGATGTTGTTGATGGCTAGGAGGCTTTTATTGCTGGCAGCTGATTGATTTTCTGGGTATTGTTGTAGAAAGTCGGCTATCATGTGGTCTTGGAATGTTTCCCATAGTTGGAGTGCTGGTCCAGAATCTAGTATTAGTAACGAGAATAGGAATCGTAGTTGTGACGGGGTCTGTAGGCATGAGATTGCCTCCTGCATTACTGTTATGGCTTCGGTTGCTGGTGCAATTAATCCCATGGCCTGCGCGGTTTCTTGATATGTTTCGTACCGTTTCTCGTCGTGAATTTTGAGTTCGTCCCAAGATCGTGCGGCTTTGTGGAGTAGGATTAGTCTAAGGTAGAAGGGCTCTCCAACCTTTGGAAGTAGTAGTCGTATTCTACAGATTAACTGCCCTCTTGTTCTTTCGTGGATGATGTTTTGGGTTGTGCCTGCGGCTTTTTGCTCTAGATGGTCGGTGGGCTTGAGAACAATGCCTGGTCTGTATGTAGTGGAAGTGTATTGTTCGTTATACTCGATGTAGGTAACGGGGTCAAACTTGGGAGCAAGCGGTCGTAGGAAATATTTGTCTAACAGGGAGATTCCGGTGTTTGTGGATGTGTTTCTGAAATAGTTTCTGTTGTGCCCTTCTAGATGTAGGGGGAGGCACTTTACGGAGGGGTGCTTTTCAGTCATGTGGTAGGACATGATTCTCCATGTGGCTTCCATGGATGATAGATATCGTGCAGAAATATAATCTTGGATTTCATTTTTTGTGCGACTGTGATCACTAGTGTCTGTCGTGACATATGGTTTCGAGATGTTTGTGCTCGGTGTGTGCTTTGCACGATCGATGTGAAAACGAGCCGTGTCAAAGCCTTTGTATATGTAGCCATAAAGGTATGCAAATATATGCACGGTCGATGCGATGTCGACATAGACATGGCAGTCCATTTCTCTCAATAGAAATGGGATGTGCGGAACGACGTTCACGTCTTCTTCTGTTCGGCGTCTGTATTGTACGTATCCTTTTTCATCGATATGTGTTGTTGGGTTCAACGGTTTTGGGTAGTTGTAGCAGCATTTGTTGTTTTCCTTGAGGCAACGTCTCGTGTGTCTGTGGATCATGTATTTCTCAACCAGTGCTCGGAGTGCGGGGTCCTTTGGTAGTTCGGCAGATATTAGATTATCGATCATGTCTATTGGGATCTCATGCTCTGTCTTTACAACGATGTGTCCATGGGGTAGTCCACGTTTTTGGAATTCAATGACATGCATCATGTAAGATATGGGTCCGAGATACTTTCGGATAATGTTCTTTGCGTGTTGGACTCTCTCGTGGCACGCTCGGACAACAACAGTAGGGTTGTCAGATGCGTTTTGGCCGGGGTGTAGTTTATGTTTTATTTCTGGCCAGGCTGGGTTGGTTGTCATAGTTATGAAGAAGCTCGGTCTTCCTTTGACCCTTGCGAGCGCAAGGGCATCTGCTACTTGGACAGCGCACCATTGTCTCGAGCCCAGGAAGGATGCTGGGAGAGTCTTGTAATGCGAATTGTCGTCCTCGTCGTCGATGAAGTCATCCTCATGCTGTGTTAGATTTCGTCGATACCCCTCAGTTGCGATGTAGTTGAGACGCTCTTCTTCGACTCTAGAGTACATGTCAACCAGGTACTCACCGCACAATCGGCCTAATTGTGAAAAGCGAGGCTCGTGAAGTAGTCTAGTTCGGTACCAGTCTATTTGGGACATTTTTTGGTCATTATGTGGGTGCCATCCTAATGTACCATGTGGGAAGAACAATGGGTATTGAAGTGGTTCATATGTAGGATCGAGGATACTTAGGAATACAGGATTATGGTCGTGCCGCATCCAGACCATTGCAGTTCTGGGTTTTATAGTAATGCTATTGTTGGCGTGGACAATAGCAGCTATTTCATCTGATGTGGAGGGGTCTGCGAGCATAAGTCTCGTGGGCATGGGGTGTAGTTCTTTTACTGTTTTCAGTTCATTAACGTATGGATTGATGGCATTCAAGACTGTGGCAACTTGCATAATCCATGTGGATGGCAGTTGCATATTAGCAGCAATAGTATGCCTCATTGAGTTGTCGTATATGTACCAATGAAGGGTGCTCGTAGGTATGTCTGCAGATAGGAGCCGATGGTATGTACGGCCCATAATTGCAACAGATGACGGCATTTTGAGGTCCATGAAATCACCCTCCACGCCGAGGGCAGTGAAACAGAACAAATTATTTATGACACGCGATTTGTTAGAAAACTCGTGGATCGAGTAAAGTTGCTCTAGGGTTTGCGGCAGAGGTTCGAGAGATGGTAGTAGGCGGCGACCATTGTTGCAACAAAACGACATGTTTTCGGAGTTAAGTAAGTCAATGTGGCATATGCTGCATTTTTTTGTCCACTTCAGTGGTTCGTGTCCTTCGGGCTTCATTTCTTGTTGCATCATATCTATTTGGTCTTGCCAGTGCCGAGCTGCAGTGTTCCAATTTGATGTGTTGACGGTAATGACAGCACTTTGGTTGTTTTGTTCCATGGAGGCCATACTCGATATGGCCTCCATGGAACTTGGGCTCACATTTTTATGACACCGATTGGTCTTCTGCCTGTTTATTGGACCAACTGAGAATGGATCTATTGGGCATGCTGGTATCTGTTTTATTGCTGAGGTAGCAATTTTCTTCGATCTTTTTTGGGCTTCATAGTCTCGACGGTATTTTCGACGTCTAAGGATCTTGGTTATTTCGTCGTTAGGAAGGCCTTCTAGATTGGCTGGAGATAGCCTATTATAGATACGATGAAAAAATCGTCAATCAGATGTGATAAGGTTTTCTATTTATCAATCAAACATGGTGTTCAACATCTGTTAATCAGATGTAGAATGATTTAGTACATATAGGTCGGCTACGTATGGCTTGGTACCGATCGAATGTTTACTAAAACATATGCCAATTCCTATATTAGTGTCGGATTTTTATCAACAACACCATCAGAAACTAGGATATGAATTAGTAAAACATTCTCACAACCTTCGATAACAGTACAACACACACTTTTCGACACCACGTGGCCAAGGCCAACAGCGACACCAAGTGAGGGCTGTACTTGTCAACGAAGGTTTAAAAGTAATTTTTTGTAGTAACCTTTGGCTTGCTAAGCTGCTAAAATCTATGCTGTGTTATACGAAGATACTATACTCATAATAAATAAATGTACAGAATTTGGACCAATATAAAATGTGTGCTAACCTTGGACGACCTCTTTTCTTTGTGTTTGACGGCTGCTCTTCATCCTCAATGTCAGGAGGTGTATTTTTTTGTTTACTGTTTGAGTTTGAATGGCCATTCCTGTTCCATTTGAATATGTGATTAGGGATATATCCTTTTGTATCAATGAGGTTAAAAGCATAGAAATGTCATACTCATAATAAATAAATATATAGAATTTGAACAAATGCAAGATTTATACTGACCTTAGATGACTTTTTTCGTCTGTTGATAATTTCTCTTTGTGCTCAAGGTCAACATTTCCGTGCTCTTGTTTACCGTCTACTTTTGGACAATCAGTCCTGTTAGATTCAAACACTCTATTAGTAATATTATGTACATTGGTACATTCACCAAGATTTAGATTTGTGATTTGCACCTGGAAGCTTCAAGATCCGTATGACAATTTTGCAATTTCTCACTGCTGTAACCAAATGATGAAAACATCATTTTAATTTATCACGTTTCTAGAATATCAAATTGCGTAATTGCTTACCTAGAAATCTTCTTCAGTTTTTTTTCGAGCATAGTACTTTTGTTGTCGCTTACGGTGTCCTAAAACTTTTGTGGTCTCATTGCATATAGTATCACTTGAACCAAGCACAGGCAATCTATTAGAAGTTAAATGTTAGAAACCCTAGTGAAATAACAAAATGAAAAATTAAACAAAATATGGGTATTAAATTGTGACAACCTTGGGCGACCCTTTCTTTTTTGCACTGGTTCATTTCGAGCATGTTGATCTTCACCATCATAGCTTTCTAATGCTTGAACCCCAATAATGATTATAAAAAAATCACACAACATTAGATTAGTTTATTGTATTGTTTAGCGAATAAAATGTTGTGATAGTCAATTTATACCTGGGATGCTTAGGTGACATGTTGATCACTTGCTGGTATTTCCAATCTTGGTTTTATTTGAGCAAATTTGATCTTGGACAATACTCCCAGACACAATATTCTCTAGCTCCTTGATTAATGCTGCATGTGAAAGAACAAATATTAAAGCATATAATCTAGTAAGAGCTATGCGTATTAAGGAAAAGCTATATGCATTGTTATTTACTGCCATATGCAAGATCAAGGGCACAAAGCAGATCTTTTTTTTCCATCAATGTGTATTCATATCTCGCATGGGCAAGTGACCCATCTCAAATTCTACCTGAACATGCTCTTTTTGCAGCCTCACACACGGTTGCATGGTTCTATCCGATGGATCTTTGCATTATACTAACATCTTACATGGCCAGATGGATGCTCTGTTTGCAGCCATGAACAGGCCTGGCTATAGCAACGTAAAGATTGTTATAAATGAAACAGGTTGGCCAACTCATGGGGATGAATCCCAACCTGGCCAACTCATGGGGATGAATCCCAACCTGGTGCTAACATGTTCAATGCTGCACAATATAACAGAAGATTCGCAAGAAGAGCGCTGGGTAAAGCTTCAGACATTACAGGAACTCTGCTTGGCCTAGTCACAAGCCTGCCCCTTTTACAGAGCGAAATTGGGGGCTGCTGTATCCAAATCGATCTACAAAAGCTATCAAGATGCATGGCTGCAATTTTAACCTGTGCAACAGCAGCTGCTCGCATGGTCTGCATTTCCGTAGCTATATGCAAACTTGCTGAAATCCGGCATAGCCCAAAAGCCAAAACCAGTGAAAGATGCTTTGGATTATATCTAAAAGCTATGAATGAAATATCTACGGCAACATTACACAGCAGAGAATATGCAATTTGGGAAATACCTAGCCGTTTCTAGCAACATGCTTATGGCTACTTTTACTTTTTGCTCACACAAGGCCGGCAAAACCCAACAACAGGGGCTGAACGGAGCAACACAAATGGGCTGTTGTATGCATCTTGCAATTCTGTTTTTACGGTCGAACTTTCTACTGTCTATTTCGCTTCATTTCTCAAAACTGCCCGGGCTTGCAGAATCGATTCATGGCTTTGCACTCAAGGATTTCTAATCTCTAGGCATCGAATTATAATTCCGACCCTGTAAATCGATAGAGCCTTCTCAAAATTTATACATAACAGGCTCTATTCTCAGGAAAATTGATTTCCCCGAAGAGTTATACAGGCCGAATTTAAAGAGAGACGAGCTCCGCATGTTTTAGCCCATTAAATAAAACGGGTTTGCAGTCAAGGACGTTTAATCTCTAGGTATAAAATCATAATTCCGACCTTGCAAATCCATGGAGGGTTCTCAAAATTTTCTAAGCATAGATGAGGTGCTCATGTTTTGAGTGATCACTGGAAGCAATTTTCAATTCAAAGCTTTAAAAAATTGAATACTAAAATTAAGATAAGTATTGAACAGCAAAACTTACCGGAGGTTTTTTCTTTGCACTGGGCGCCGGCTTTGCCCTGCAAGGCGGTGCAGGAGTTCTGCAAGCACCATAACAAACGTACAATTTGGTTTTCTCAGTTTTAGAGCAAAATTTGCAACTCCCTCATGTCAAGATTGAAGTTTGTTTGGGCACCGGAATCAATTAAATTGACGCTATAAAGGATTAAATAGTTTGACAATTCAAGTAAAAGATGCATTGGAATCAAAGGACTAAATGAAGCATAAGCAGAATTAGATCTGTTATCAAGGAAGGAAGGGACTCTGCAAGGAAAAAACAGGGGAGCAAGGCCCAGGGTATGGAAATTTTCCAAACTGAAGCGAATTTAACAACTTACCGGAGGGTTTTTTTGCAGAGTCGCCGGCTTTCAGTTGCTTGGCGCTACAGGAGTTCTGCAACCATCATACTAAAAGTTTAACAATTTGGCTTGCAATTCATAGAGGGAAGGTGCCTTACCTAGAGGGTGCGATCGCGATTCTATTTAGGCGAACAGGTAGACGGTGCTTCGGTTTAGGTGAGGCAAGCGAGTATAGGCGAGTAGCCAGATGAAGCACAGCGGCTGTACCGTAACGCCTTCATTGCCGGAAACAAATGGGTGTGTAGTCGGGAATAAAAAAAAGGGTGCCTAAAAGTCAGTATACATAATTCCAAAATACTTTTTGGCGCCGGTTTTTTTTAGTAATCATATATATAGAGGGATATTAGAGTGTGTATGGGGCCAAAAATGTTTTGGCCTCGAATGTGTATATATAATAGGGTCTATATGGGTCCAAGTATTTTGCTTAAGGGTTATTTTATGTGAGGCCAAGATTAGGTTGCAATCACTACTTGGGGAATGGATCATAGAACATGAAATAATACTAGTTTGTAAAAGAACAATAAAGACTAGAACGACATGACATGCCATTTTGCATTTTTTCCATAACACCACAACAAATCAAGGATATGGCAAACTAACTAGAAATACTTCACGTGCGCTAAAAGTACTATTGGCATGCCATCACACAAATACAGCAACATATTCATATATACAAACCATAACAAAATGGCCGTATATTATACGTTTTGCGTGACCCCAAAATAGTTGTGATGGAATTATAAGGAAGGAAGGTATTTTTATCGTCCACGGAGGCCAATCGGTCTATGGGATCCAATACAAAAGCGCAGCAAGCGGATTACTACCCGGATTAAAAAACCCCTGCCCCGAAGGGTTTTCGAGGGAAAAACCGTGGCAGCAATCAGCCTGCTGACAAACTGTTCCAATATACAAAATGCAAAAACACACAAATATATACACTCATGCACCGCACCCGTAGTGCCTGATCAGCGGGCAGCCAGGCGGGGGCAAAGGTGAGCTCGCAGATCCAGCACCCTCTGAATGTACGACCCCAGAGCACGTACTGACGGTGTGTTCATCAGCAAATGTAGGGGCAAGTCCGGCCGTACTAAGGAGCGTATCTGGCCCGGATCTGACTGAATGCTGGGCAACTCTGGAAAGTGTGAGACCCATCCTCAATGGCACCCGTTTGACAGCATTGACAGAGCTTGTCCTGGCGGAGCTCCCCAATCCACCTGCCCGTCTCGATGCGAAGATGGTGGACACCTGTGCGAATGGAGACAATGAGTCTGCGCTAGCTGGGAACGCAGGTAGAGCTGCGGGCCCCGGGCTAACGCGGGGTTGATGTGCTCCTTGTAATGGGCCGTTTTGACCTGCTCTAGAGTGCCGGGGTCCCAGAGCTTGCCAAGGAAGCAAGCGTCCAGGTACTCCCGCAGGCTGTCACGATCGGCCTCTGTGTCCACCTACACGCGCCTGTGCTCCTGCACATTCCATCTGACGAACCATTGATCTCTCTTACCCCTCCAACAGGCCCTGAGCCGCTGCGGGCCCATTGCCACAGCGTAAGCCAGGTGCGGGAGCCGAGCATCACCCATATTAACCACTTTCTAAAAATAGACGATGTGTCTATCAAGGGCTGCCCGCTGAAGCGGCAAGAATCCAGTTTCTTGCAGCAGAATCTGATAGGGAACTGAAGGTTTCACCCCAAGTGCCCGTGCCAAAAATGCCTTCTCGCGACTGCTCCAAGTCATTCCAGTCGCCAAAGAGACGAGGGCCTCAAACCTCGACCCCATATGGAAAGGACGGGGCTCGACCGGTGCCCAAAACAGAGATGTGTCGATGGCCCCAATCATAGAGCTCTGTGGTATTTGTTGTTACGCATGGCATAAAGCGCTTTCTAGCCTGCTGTCACCCGCAAGTGGATGGACGCCTCCCAACAGAGCGAGGAGGGGAACTCCACCCTAGGTACTTGTAGGTGGGCGTGACCTCCACAGGCTGTCCCTGATATGTGAGTGCAGGAGGTGTGGGGTGGCGTGAAGAGGATATGAGAACCACCCCGGTCTTGGCAGATTCATGCGCATGTGTCAGAGGCGCTGAACGCGTCTAGGGCATCCATATGAGGCGTGATAGCAAGGGGTGGGGAGGAAGGTCAACATCGCCCACATAAATGAGTGGCGGATGGCACGGGTGCAAAAGCTATGCCATCCCTCCCATGCTCGCAGAAGCCAGGGCTCTAACTGATCAATGTAGAGGCCAAAAAGTGTTGGTGAGAGGGGGCAGCCCTGCCGGACCCCGATGCTACTGGTGAATGCTTGGCCCGTCGGCTGCATTCTGCCAAAACAACTCTCATATAGCCTGTATATGGCATTCTACACAGGCAGCGGCAGCCCCAGTTGACGCAGTCTAGCCCATAGCTTTTCCCGGGGAACCGTATCAAAAGCCTTCGCGAAGTCTACAAAGCAGCAATACAAGTCCTGCCGATGGTTCTGGTTGTCTTCAATCAGTGCCCGCAGTGTAAAGATATGGTCAATTGTTGAGTGGCATGGGCCTAAAGCCTGCTTGTGTGAGGGCTCGCGACATGCCGCCTCTCGCCACCGGGTCAATCGGCCTTTCGAGAATGCCGCCAACGGTTTGGCAAAATCGAATCGACCTTGATCGTCCGGTAATTGTCGCAAGTATGGAGGGTCGCCGCCTTGTGAATTGGGACAACCCTGCTTGTGGTCCATTGTCGGGAGAAACCTTCCTGCAATGCTCTGTTGAATAGGGTAGTGAGGATCGGCACCAGCCGGCCGCCACCGCCCATTTGAGTAACTTCGGCACGCATACCATCGAGGTTTGCCTTCCCATTAGCGGCCGTTGCGAGACCCTCCACAACATCCTCCTCCTCGCGAGAACCAATGGGGGCCATCATGTGGGGGGGTATGGGCGTCTGGCCCCCGGTGGGTCATAGAGTTCTTTGCAAGTATCGTTCCCACCGCCCAAGTGTGATGTCCCCCGTAGGGCTGGGCTGGCCTTGAAGCACACTCTGCGCCAAAAGGTTCGAGGATGAGTGTCCAAGCCAGCCGAACATCTCCCCCGATGCCCGGCAAGGTATCGCGCCTTTGTCTCCGCCGGATGGACGTTATACGTGTGGTGGCCTCGCAAGCGGGTACCTAGATCCGAATCGTGATGGAGCCGGCGCTATGCGTTCTTTACACTGCGCATCAAACCATCGGTTCGCAGAAATGTTGCTGTCCCCGGCGGCGACGGGGGGGGGGGGGAGGGAGGTCCGCCAAAGCACTGGTTAAGTGGGTTCCCGCTTCTCTAGTGTGGGGATCCACGTAATTGCCTGGCGGGGGCATCCATGAGCATCTCGGCGTAGTCCCTCCGCCCGCTCATAATCTAGTCGCGAATCGAAGATGGCGAGGGCTGGCATAGTGGGGGTTCTGGCGGCTTGCCAAACCATGTCCAAATAAAGTGGGAGGTGATCTGAGTCGACCTCCTCATCCCGACTGTCGGTGCCCACCCGGAAACGACTGATGAGATGCATATCTTGCGCAACTACGAGCACATAGTCCACCACACTAGACCCTCCCCCCTGATTGTCATGTCTGCATGTGCACTTGCGAGAAGCGGGCCACTGTGTCAGGCCATTGCAAATTATCAAGTCAAAAATACCACATAGCAGGAGCAACTGTCTGCCAAAGCGAGTGACCTGGCTGTCATCCGATCCTCGTGGCCAGGTTGCCTCTGCGGGACGTAGCTACAGGACATCGTCAGCGAGGGGGTTAAGTCTCATGGGCTGCTCTATTCCTGTCCGTGCATTGAAATCCCTAAGAAGTACGGCCCTACCCAACTGCTTGTGCTGCTGTATGTCATCATATAAGGAGGACGGGCATCAATAAAATCAAAGAATGGAAGTTGAACCCATTATAATAACGTTGAAATAGTTATAGAGCCAACACAATATAGCTACACCTACAACTGATGTTTATCTGGGATTGAAACATGATAATAAGACCATTGACTATCTGCCACTGCACATTCAAGAGCAAGTAAATATGCCAAGAACTTCAAAACAAAGAGAAGTTGATTACCTTGAAGAAAAGGGAACACGAAAGATTGCACACAGTTTTGCAAATTCCTGGGTGCTTTGTGATGCTAGAGAAAAGGTAAGGCTCTCATGTGAAAAGACCTATGTGGCTATAAAAGAAAGTAAGCATGTGCATTGACTATATGATTGATCGTAGAAATCCAAAAACCCCTATGCAGTCTACTCAAATTCATGCCTTTTTCATCTTCTGTATATTGTCTGTGGCCAAGAAAGCATGTGATCATGAACATCCCAAAAAAGGAGGCGACAAAAAGAAAGGAGTAATATGGAACAAAGGAATCACAAATTCATGTAAATGGAAGATTGAGATTGACTGGCTAGAAGGACCTTTGCATATACAAGCATGTTAATGTAAACTTGAGATTCACTAGATGTAAAGTGGTCTCACATGCAAAGGCATGTGGATGGAAACCTAAGATTGACAGGGTGAGAAGGAGCGTATGCATGCATTGACTAGTAGAGAAGGTGTTATGCATGCATGGACATAGGCATGCATGTCCAAACCAAAGGTGCATGCAAAAGCATGTTAATGTAAACTTGAGATTCACTAGATGTAAAGTGGTCTCACATGCAAAAGCACGTGGATGAAAACCTAAGATTGATCGGGTGAGAAGGGGTGTCTACATGCATTGACTGGCAGAGAAGGTGCATGCATAGGCATAGGCATAGGCATAGGCATGCATGTCCAAACCAAAAGTTAGGAGGGCAAACTAACAGAAATACAAACGCACTTTATAAATACTACTAGCTTACCCTGATAGAAATACAGCACTGCAATCATATGAAAACCATAGGAAAATGACCGTATAATTATACGTTTTGCACGATGAACCATGTTTTGTGATATTTTGTAGCAATCATATAGAAAACCCAATACTAGATTTTTGAGAAAGGGCAAATGCTGTAGAGAAAGAATCGCACAACTATTCTTTCTTTTACAATGCCAATTATGCTTTATGATTTGCCATATAGAGGTTTGTTTGGTCTTCAAAACTTGAAATTTGCACTTTCTTTGCTGCATTCGCATCCATTTGTCTTAAGCTCCAGAAGAATGATATAAGGTAGCAAACTACTATCTGCACATGTCCATTTGTCCCAGACAACAATCAATAGTAAGATCTTATTGAGCTAATGTCTTGTTCCAATCTTATTGCTTTGTCAATCAATGGATGTGCTAGGACTACGCCAAAGGCAGCTGCACAAGATGCATGCATCACTCGTATTGAGTTTTTACGGAGGATTATATATACGAGACATGTTATAAAGTTCTGGCCAGTTGCAGAGGATTACAAAGCATCCGAAAGCCTTCCATCTTAACATTATTTTCAAGCAAAACTAGCCACAGAAATGGTATAGTGCAGGTATGACTCAATAAGTATGGCAAGAATCTTTAAGAAAAGTGGTACTCTAAGTGAGCTAATAGCTAACGACTGATAAAGGTACCACTTATCTGATGCATAGTGGGGTTAAACCCAACGATGTATCACCATTTGGCCAGATAAAATACAGATCAGAAAAACAAAGCTTGTTCCTGACCTCCCTTCCATGCTCTCCACAGTTTATGAAATAAAGGTTTCACATGACATCGTCAATAAACAATGAAATCTATGGCTTTGTGCCCTTCCATTTTGATGCTTCCAAGCAATCTGGCCAAGCCCATTCCCTTGAAACTACTTGTCTCTCAATGCAACCCAACCCAGCCCAATGCAACACAATGCAATGTGCTTCATGGGCTTTACCTTTCAAAAGCTTCATTCAAAGAAAGAAGTGGGAGTAGGAATGAGGTTGATGGGAGAACCTGACGGAAGAAACAAAAGGAAGACGGGAACCGATGGAAACTGAAAGAAGTGCCAGATGGAATTTTGGCTATTTTCTGATTTTCCAGATCGTTGATGCAGAAATTTGTGGATCCAATGGCTTAGATTCAATTTGGTTCAATTTCGTTTATATGGCAGTTAATGTGGATAGCCTAAAAATGGCATCAACAGGATGTTATCAAATGCTGGCTGCTCATCTTCAACTTCTTCATCATCATCCTCATGCCTGCCATCTTCTACCAAAGTTTCGCTTAAATCACATAGTCTCTTCCTCATTTGTTTATAGATGTCCTTATGGATGATGCCATATGGTATGACATAAAAAGTACCATCTGTCTGTCTGTTTGTCTGCCTAACTACCTTCCTGTCTAATTCTAGATGGATATATGGTTGTCCCAATGTGAAAAAAGGCATCATCAGGATGTCAATAAATCTTGGGCTCATCCTCAACTTCTTCATCCTCAACT
Organism: Isoetes taiwanensis; assembly: GCA_021234155.1. Lineage (NCBI taxonomy): Eukaryota > Viridiplantae > Streptophyta > Lycopodiopsida > Isoetales > Isoetaceae > Isoetes > Isoetes taiwanensis. The sequence goes on along the minus strand of JAJEKV010000021.1, from coordinate 17,036,506 downwards.
TCTTTCATCGCCCTCCTCTATGTCTATCTATCTATCTATCTATCTATCTATCTATCTATCTATCTATCTATCTATCTATCTATCTATCTATCTATCTATCTATCTATCTATCTATCTATCTAGGGATACAAGGTTATTGTGGTGTGAAAAAACATCAACTTGATGTCAACAAATGCTGGCCGCTCAATCTCAACATCTTCATCGTCCTCTTCTCTCAAAGTTATGCCTAAATCACTCCTTGTTTATCCCTCGATAGAAACTATTGAACCTTACTGCACTAGTTTTCAGGTTTACAAGGTCAGATTTAATCTGGGCCGTTGCTTTGACAGCTATTATCAACTAATAACGCTTCTTTGACTCAAATTTTAAGGAATGTCTATAACACCCTAGGATAATCGATGCATAACACTCTAGGATAATCAATGCTCTTCTACGCCAATCGATTGCCACCAACAAGCATTATAAATAGAAAACCATGGAGTCGGGCTGCAGCTTCGCCCTAACAGATCTTCCCCTGCGAGCTCTCAGTAGTTGCGTTACTGCTTCTCCTATATCTCCCGACAGATCTTTCTCTGCACCCCTCAACAACCGATTTCTTTTACGCCTTCCTCTACAGATTACCTCTAAAAGTGGTCCTAGAGTGGCAATTCTAAGATTTTGAGTCTCTAGAGCTTTGCTGGAACAAGGCTTCGTTAGAACAAGACTTCCCTTGCAAACAACTCTACTTGCAAACATGCGCTAAAAACTACAGCTCAAAAACTTGAGCTCAAAGACATGCTTTAAAAACAGAGGCTGAAGGATCTTGCGAGCCCCTTGTCTGCCGGATTGATCTAATCTGTGAAAACCCTCGAACCAGAGCATTAAAGGCGATAATGCTCTGACTCTGGGGCAGTACAGTAAAAAAAGATTGGGCCATGTGGCCATGGTTAAATTGCAAATTTTTTTTTCCAGTAATGCCCTCAAGTCAGGGCATTATCTACATCTTACATTATTGATAGATGTGTGTTTTAGATCTAGAGTAAATTGACCAGCGAGATAGAGTAGCAAAAAAATCTTGCCCCAACCTATGATTTTGTCACAAGAAATGTGTGCCAACGTATTGCATGTGTGCAACAAGATCTTGTGTGCCAATGTATCAGATTACGTTGGCAAATGCTTTTGCCAAAAGTTTTGGTTGGAAAAAAAAGGTTTAATCAGAAAAGAGATTTTTATAGATGGTTTTTTTCCTTCAAATCAATGAAAATATCTGGGTCATTAAAAAGAGAAGGACGAGCTCTCAGGCTCTATTTTGATACTGCTATATCCAATCCGGCAAAGATCCATCATATCGCTTCAGCCACCTCCATGATGGTGCACATCGGCCATGCAACATGATTGGAAGCTAGCTTTTGCACATTCTTGGGATTCAAGTTGAAACAATGCATTCATAGAGCCGGATGATCGTCTCATCAAAACGAGGTATAGCCATGGCAGAAAAAAGAAAAAATAGAAATGCAACACTCATGGGCTTTACCTTTCAAAAGCTTCATTCAAAGAAAGAAGTGGGAGTAGGAATGAGGTTGATGGAAGAACCTGACGGAAGAAACAAAATAAAGACGGGAACCGATGGAAACTGAAAGAAGTGCCAGATGGAATTTTGGCTAGTTTCTGATTTTTCCAGATTGTTGATGCAGAAATTTGTGGATCCAATGGTTTAGATTCAATTTGGTTCAATTTCGTTTATATGGCAGTTAATGTGGATAGCCTAAAAATGGCATCAACAGGATGTTATCAAATGCTGGCTGCTCATCTTCAACTTCTTCATCATCATCCTCATGCCTGCCATCTTCTACCAAAGTTTCGCTTAAATCACATAGTCTCTTCCTCATTTGTTTATAGATGTCCTTATGGATGATGCCATATGGTATGACATAAAAAGTACCATCTGTCTGTCTGTTTGTCTGCCTAACTACCTTCCTGTCTAATTCTAGATGGATATATGGTTGTCCCAATGTGAAAAAAGGCATCATCAGGATGTCAATAAATACTGGACGCTCATCCTCAACTTCTTCATCGTCCTCCTCGTGTCCGTCATCTATCTATCTATCTATCTATCTATCTATCTATCTATCTATCTATCTATCTATCTATCTATCTATCTATCTATCTATCTATCTATCTATCTATCTATCTATCTATCTATCTATCTATCTATCTATCTATCTATCTATCTATCTATCTAGGGATACAAGGTTATTGTGGTGTGAAAAAACATCAACTTGATGTCAACAAATGCTGGCCGCTCAATCTCAACATCTTCATCGTCCTCTTCTCTCAAAGTTATGCCTAAATCACTCCTTGTTTATCCCCCGATAGAAACTATTGAACCTTACTGCACTAGTTTTCAGGTTTACAAGGTCAGATTTAATCTGGGCCGTTGCTTTGACAGCTATTATCAACTAATAACGCTTCTTTGACTCAAATTTTAAGGAATGTCTATAACACCCTAGGATAATCGATGCGTAACACTCTAGGATAATCAATGCTCTTCTCTGCCAATCGATTGCCACCAGCTGCGTATAAATAGAAAACCATGGAGTCGGGCTGCAGCTTCGCCCTAACAGATCTTCCCCTGCGAGCTCTCAGTAGTTGCGTTACTGCTTCTCCTATATCTCCCGACAGATCTTTCTCTGCACCCCTCAACAGCCGATTTCTTTTACGCCTTCCTCTACAGATTACCTCTAAAAGTGGTCCTAGAGTGGCAATTCTAAGATTTTGAGTCTCTAGAGCTTTGCTGGAACAAGGCTTCGTTAGAACAAGACTTCCCTTGCAAACAACTCTACTTGCAAACATGCGCTAAAAACTACAGCTCAAAAACTTGAGCTCAAAGACATGTTTTAAAAACAGAGGCTGAAGGATCTTGCGAGCCCCTTGTCTGTCGGATTGATCTAATCTGTGAAAACCCTCGAACCAGAGCATTAAAGGCGATAATGCTCTGACCCTGGGGCAGTACAGTAAAAAAAAGATTGGGCCATGTGGCCATGGTTAAATTGCAAATTTTTTTTCCAGTAATGCCCTCAAGTCAGGGCATTATCTACATCTTACATTATTGATAGATGTGTGTTTTAGATCTAGAGTAAATTGACCCGTGAGATAGAGTAGAAAAAAAAAATCTTGCCCCAACCTATGATTTTGTCACAAAAAATGTGTGCCAACGTATTGCATGTGTGGCAATGGTACTTTGTGCCAATGTACTGTATTACGTTGGCAAATGCTTTTGCCAAAAGTTTTGGTTGGAAAAAAAGGGTTTAATCAGAAAAGAGATTTTTATAGACGGTTTTCTTCAAATCATTGAAAATATCTGGGTCATTAAAAAGAGAAGGACGAGCTCTCAGGCTCTATTTTGATACTGCTATATCCAATCCGCAAAGATCCATCATATCGCTTCAGCCACCTCCATGATGGTGCACATCGCCATGCAACATGACCGGAAGCTAGCTTTTGCACATTCTTGGGATTCAAGTTGAAACAATGCATTCAAAGAGCAGATGATGATCGCCTCATCAATTGGTATAGCCATGGCGAAAAAAAGAAAAATAGAAATGCAACACTCATGGGCTTTACCTTTTCAAAAGCTTCATTCAAAGAAAGAAGTGGGAGTAGGAATGAGGTTGATGGAAGAAACGGCCGGAAGAAACAAAATAAAGGCGGGGAACCGATGGAAACCGAAAAGAAGTGCGGATGGAATTTTGGCTAGTTTCTGATTTTTCCAGATTGTTGATGCAGAAATTTGTGGATCCAATGGTTTAGATTCAATTTGGTTCAATTTGGTTTATATGGCAGTTAATGTGGATAGCCTAAAAATGGCATCAACAGGATGTTATCAAATGCTGGCTGCTCATCTTCAACTTCTTCATCATCATCCTCATGCCTGCCATCTTCTACCAAAGTTTCGATTAAATCACATAGTCTCTTCCTCATTTGTTTATAGATGTCCTTATGGATGATGCCATATGGTATGACATAAAAAGTACCATCGTTTGTGCGCCTAACTACCTTCCTGTCTAATTCTAGATGGATATATGGTTGTCCCAATGTGAAAAAAGGCATCATCAGGATGTCAATAAATACTGGACGCTCATCCTCAACTTCTTCATCGTCCTCCTCGTGTCCGTCATCTCGTGTCCGTCATCTATCTATCTATCTATCTATCTATCTATCTATCTATCTATCTATCTATCTATCTATCTATCTATCTATCTATCTATCTATCTATCTATCTATCTATCTATCTATCTATCTATCTATCTATCTATCTATCTATCTAGGGATACAAGGTTATTGTGGTGTGAAAAAACATCAACTTGATGTCAACAAATGCTGGCCGCTCAATCTCAACATCTTCATCGTCCTCTTCTCTCAAAGTTATGCCTAAATCACTCCTTGTTTATCCCTCGATAGAAACTATTGAACCTTACTGCACTAGTTTTCAGGTTTACAAGGTCAGATTTAATCTGGGCCGTTGCTTTGACAGCTATTATCAACTAATAACGCTTCTTTGACTCAAATTTTAAGGAATGTCTATAACACCCTAGGATAATCGATGCGTAACACTCTAGGATAATCAATGCTCTTCTCTGCCAATCGATTGCCACCAGCTGCGTATAAATAGAAAACCATGGAGTCGGGCTGCAGCTTCGCCCTAACAGATCTTCCCCTGCGAGCTCTCAGTAGTTGCGTTACTGCTTCTCCTATATCTCCCGACAGATCTTTCTCTGCACCCCTCAACAGCCGATTTCTTTTACGCCTTCCTCTACAGATTACCTCTAAAAGTGGTCCTAGAGTGGCAATTCTAAGATTTTGAGTCTCTAGAGCTTTGCTGGAACAAGGCTTCGTTAGAACAAGACTTCCCTTGCAAACAACTCTACTTGCAAACATGCGCTAAAAACTACAGCTCAAAAACTTGAGCTCAAAGACATGTTTTAAAAACAGAGGCTGAAGGATCTTGCGAGCCCCTTGTCTGCCGGATTGATCTAATCTGTGAAAACCCTCGAACCAGAGCATTAAAGGCGATAATGCTCTGACCCTGGGGCAGTACAGTAAAAAAAAGATTGGGCCATGTGGCCATGGTTAAATTGCAAATTTTTTTTCCAGTAATGCCCTCAAGTCAGGGCATTATCTACATCTTACATTATTGATAGATGTGTGTTTTAGATCTAGAGTAAATTGACCAGCGAGATAGAGTAGCAAAAAAATCTTGCCACAACCTATGATTTTGTCACAAGAAATGTGTGCCAACGTATTGCATGTGTGGCAATGGTACTGTGTGCCAATGTACTGTATTACGTTGGCAAATGCTTTTGCCAAAAGTTTTGGTTGGAAAAAAAGGGTTTAATCAGAAAAGAGATTTTTATAGACGGTTTTTTTCCTTCAAATCAATGAAAATATCTGGGTCATTAAAAAGAGAAGGACGAGCTCTCAGGCTCTATTTTGATACTGCTATATCCAATCCGGCAAAGATCCATCATATCGCTTCAGCCACCTCCATGATGGTGCACATCGGCCATGCAACACAGACTGGAAGCTAGCTTTTGCACATTCTTGGGATTCAAGTTGAAACAATGCATTCAAAGAGCAGATGATGCGTCTCATCAAACAGGTATAGCCATGGCAGAAAAAAGAAAAAATAGAAATGCAACACTCATGGGCTTTACCTTTCAAAAGCTTCATTCAAAGAAAGAAGTGGGAGTAGGAATGAGGTTGATGGAAGAACCTGACGGAAGAAACAAAATAAAGACGGGAACCGATGGAAACTGAAAGAAGTGCCAGATGGAATTTTGGCTAGTTTCTGATTTTTCCAGATTGTTGATGCAGAAATTTGTGGATCCAATGGTTTAGATTCAATTTGGTTCAATTTCGTTTATATGGCAGTTAATGTGGATAGCCTAAAAATGGCATCAACAGGATGTTATCAAATGTTGGCCGCTCATCTTCAACTTCTTCATCATCATCCTCATGCCTGCCATCTTCTACCAAAGTTTCGCCTCAATCACATAGTCTCTTCCTCATTTGTTTATAGATGTCCTTATGGATGATGCCATATGGTATGACATAAAAAGTACCATCTGTCTGTCTGTTTGTCTGCCTAACTATCTTCCTGTCTAATTCTAGATGGATATATGGTTGTCCTAATGTGAAAAAGGCATCATCAGGATGTCAATAAATACTGGACGCTCATCCTCAACTTCTTCATCATCCTCATGTCCGTCATCTTCTATCTATCTATCTATCTATCTATCTATCTATCTCAGGATGTCAATAAATACTGGACGCTCATCCTCAACTTCTTCATCATCCTCCTCATGTCCGTCATCTTCTATCTATCTATCTATCCATCCATCCATCCATCCATCCATCCATCCATCCATCCATCCATCCATCCATCCATCCATCCATCTATCTATCTATCTAGGGATACAAGGTTATTGTGGTGTGAAAAAGCATCAACTTGATGTCAACAAATGCTGGCCGCTCAATCTCAACATCTTCATCGTCCTCTTCTCCCAAAGTTATGCCTAAATCACTCCTTGTTTATCCCTCGATAGACACTATTGAACCTTACTGCACTAGTTTTCAGGTTTACAAGGTCAGATTTAATCTGGACTGTTGCTTTGACAGCTATTATCAGCTAATAACGCTTCTTTGACTCAAATTTTAAGGAATGTCTATAATACCCTAGGATAATCGATGCATAATACTCTAGGATAATCAATGCCCTTCTCTGCCAATCGATTGCCACCAGACTGCGTATAAATAGAAAACCATGGAGTCGGGCTGCAGCTTCGCCCTAACAGATCTTCCCCTGTGAGCTCTCAGTAGTTGCGTTACTGCTTCTCCTATATCTCCCGACAGATCTTTCTCTGCACCCCTCAACAGTCGATTTCTTTTACGCCTTCCTCTACATATTACCTCTAAAAGTGGTCCTAGAGTGGCAATTCTAAGATTTTGAATCTCTAGAGCTTTGCTGGAACAAGGCTTCGTTAGAACAAGGCTTCCCTTGCAAACAACTCTACTTGCAAACATGCGCTAAAAACTACATCTCAAAAACTTGAGCTCAAAGACATGCTTTAAAAACAGGGGCTGAAGGATCTTGCGAGCCCCTTGTCTGCCGGATTGATCTAATCTGTGAAAACCCTCGAACCAGAGCATTAAAGGCGATAATGCTCTGACCCTGGGGCAGTACAATAAAAAAAGATTGGGCCATGTGGCCATGGTTAAATGGCAAATTTTTTTTCCAGTAATGCCCTCAAGTTAGGGCATTATCTACATCTTACATTATTGATAGATGTGTGTTTTAGATCTAGAGTAAATTGACCAGCGAGATAGAGTAGCAAAAAAATCTTGCCCCAACCTATGATTTTGTCACAAGAAATGTGTGCCAACGTATTGCATGTGTGCCAACGGTACTATGTGCCAATGTACTGTATTACGTTGGCAAATGCTTTTGCCAAAAGTTTTGGTTGGAAAAAAGGGTTTAATCAGAAAAGAGATTTTTATAGACGGTTTTTTTCCTTCAAATCAATGAAAATATCTGGGTCATTAAAAAGAGAAGGACGAGCTCTCAGGCTCTATTTTGATACTGCTATATCCAATCCGGCAAAGATCCATCATATCGCTTCAGCCACCTCCATGATGGTGCACATCGGCCATGCAACACAGACTGGAAGCTAGCTTTTGCACATTCTTGGGATTCAAGTTGAAACAATGCATTCATAGAGCAGATGATGCGTCTCATCAAACAGGTATAGCCATGGCAGAAAAAAGAAAAAATGAAATGCCTCTTGTTGTTTTCGAACACCAGAAAGAAAATGCCGATTAACACAGATCTTATGGTTCAAAGTTTCATCCCAATTCCAAAAAGAAAATTAGGGTTTGTTCAAGATGTGACAAAAATGGTGTCCATGTGGATCACAACGAGTTTTCTCATGTTTATCAGGCTTCTATAGTCACTAGCTTCTGTCTTATTGCTCCAAAGTTGAAGCTTTGGAAGAAAAATCATAATCTAGCATGAGTTTTGATCACTGGAACCAGTGGAGGAGCTTTATCAGGTTTTTTACACACTTATTTTTATTTTATATTGGAGGGATGGGAAATATAGGAGGTAGTCTCGGAACTTGCAAAGCATCAACTTGCATTAGCTGCTAACAAGAGATTAAAACTTAGAGCTTGTGATGGATTAAGTGCCTTTGAAGATGGAGCTTGAGCAATGTCATTCAACTCAGCACCTCGGATGAGGAGTTATTGCACCAGGGTTTGGCTCTTAATGATGAGTTACAACGGATACTGGAAAAGCAAAAAAAGTAGTCAACCTCTGAGCCAAGTTGGTACTCAGGCTTGGCTGCTGGGAAGAAAGAGAAAACAATTGATTTTTTTAGTGGTGGTACCTATCAGGGAACTGTGTCCTCAACAGCAGGCACCTTCACTATATTGAACATGTCTGTTAGACCTCCCTTCAGTTTCCCTTCCTTCATTTTCTCTTCAAGCAAGCAATGGCAACCTTTTTGTATCTGATAATGTCTTCCATGCCAAGCCTTATGGCTCAGGGCAGAGCACACGGACTACTTCAATGAATCCACAGTCTCATAACGTTCTTTCAGCCACACCCTAGGGATATGCTTTTCCACTGTACCAGCAGTATAGTCAGGGTCAGGGACTAAACCACTTGGGCCGAAGGAATTATCTAGCTTTCTAGATTGCCAACTAGTCAATCTTTTGGTCCTCGGCAACCCGAATCTGAGAATGTCAGTTCCCAAAGTGTAATCTCAATCATTTCCAGCTGGAAATCCAGTTGCTGGAAAACACCCATGCAACGGCCCATAAGGGAACTTTTCCATGAAACCGATCGGACTCTGTTTTTTTTTTTTGTCAAAGTCAAAGTTGAGCAGTTCCCATGCAGCAGAGGTAACGTTGCCTTTAAGGAAAACTCGGATTTTTCCAAAAAATGAAAGACCATTTCTGAAAGGTCAGGTTGTTGCCTTTGTTCTGTCCTTTAACAGATCAACAGGTGACGAAGGAGCAAGCAATCGATTAAGCAGCCGGTGAAGATCGAGTGGTGAAGATCTAGCCAGCTTTTGAGCAGAAGAGTACTGCGATGGCATCGGAACAGTCTTCTTTGCACTTCAACCTCTACTATTTTGCAGCAGATCAGGCTCATGGGAACATCTCCTAAGTCCCAGCAAAGGGCTATACTATTTGGTAATACCGTAATTCAATCTCCAGATAGTCAACATCAGGGATTTCTAACCCCACAATGCACCTACTGAGGGACAAACATATCCATTTCACAATGGGAGTCAATATACATTGACTCAGCAAGCAAAGGGGAAATTAGCATAGTGGCGGAGGCTAAAAGGGGCAAAATGGTTAATGGCTCTGTCTGCAGAAGCAATTTGTCACAAGAAAGCCGAATTTGCGGATCATGTAATGGGATTTGTGATATATTTAGTGGTTTATGGGGGTGCAGGTTTGATCCCTTGTACAACCATTCGGCGCTGTGATGGCCGCCATCGGTTTTCTTCATAACTTTTGGTTCGACAGTGTCAGATTTCGGTGTTTTTTAGTGCATATGTGAGCTTTCTATTGGTATATAATTCAAATAGTTGTGTTGTGTCTATTTGGGCCGGATTTGGAGTTTACAGATTTCGGCTACCATAGCAAACCCTAGTTTGCCAGCTTCCGAAACACGTTTGTCAGCCAAGAAAGTGGTAGGTGGTGCTTCTGCTTCTTCTTTTGTGCATGATATGAATTCTCCTTTGCCGCTTCCTAATTTACCCAATAATTGTCGCCTCAATCCTCTTGCTTTGACCCTTCTCCTCTTGATATGACTACAAGCTTGCAACACTCCCCCCCTCTTTCTAAATCTGCACCTTTGTCTACTTCTCAAGTAGAGACCACTGTAAATACTTTTATTGTTGCTTCTGCTTCTTTTTTGTCTACTTCTGTTGGGCGTGTGTCTGCTCCTTCTACTCCTTGGGGTTCTTTTGATGCTGTGGCTAGAGTGCCTTCTACACGATTTAGTGATTGGATCAAACGTGATTTGGCATCCAGTGTGCAATCTGCTCGTGTTTCTGCTGCATTGAATACTATGGTACAGAATAACAAGAAAGAATTCAGCTCATATCTAAATAAGTTGCAAGCACAAGATGACCGTATAGATGTTCAATTGCCTCCTAAGGGTGTGCCTACCAGTTGTCGAGATTGATCATAATGCTCATTTGCAGTGTGTTCAGAACCTTGTGTCTCATGCAATTGTTTGCCATTTCACTGGACAGTTTCTGGATCTCAGGAGAGTTGGATTCTGGCTAAAACATCACCTTCAGAGACTAGGTCTCCCTCATTATATGTCTCTAAAAGTTTTGGATAAAGATAATAATTTCTTCCTGGTCATGTTTGACTCTTCACTTGCAGTTGACAGGCTCGTGGAGCGTGGTGTTGATCCTCTTTGGGGACATTATCTTCTATATCAGGTTTATTCTCCTGGATTCTTGTCAAATAAGTCTGGTGCACTGCGCATGCCTTGTTGGCTTGCCTTAGAGGATTTTCCACTAGAACTGCAAGTGTCTGATTTTATGATTGTTATTGCCAATGGATTGGGTATGCATCTTGCCCATTCTATAGTTAATGGTCCTCGATGTGTATCTCTTTCTACTTGGGTTTCTATTCCTCAGTCAGTAGTGGTCAAAAGTGGCCCATTTTTTTTCAAGTACAAACTACGTCTGCTTAATGGACTTGAGCTTGCCAAGATGTTTCTCAATGTTGAGGGTTTCGCTACTTACAGGTCTAGGCATACTTTTGTCTCTACTTCCCCAACTTCTCCTATCCCATGTCACATAGCATCCACTTCACTTGAATGTTCCTCATCTGTCTCTGCACTAGTTAACCCGCCAGTATTACCAGCCCTTGTGCCTTCTTCTCTAGCTAATTCTGCACCACCGCCTTCTTCTAATGCATCTCCGTCTCACCCTATATCAGTAGACCATCTTAATGAAGATCAATACTCTCGTCTTCAGGACATTGCTCACAAGAAAGAATTATTGGAAGAAGGATGGTCTACACCATGCCTGAAGAAGCTTGCACGTTGCAAAAATAGCTCGGCTCCTCAATCTGTATTAGTTCACTCTGTAGCTCCAATATCTGCCACGATTGTTACGGTGGATGTCCCTGATTCAGTGGCATTGAGACACCAGAGAGCAGATCAAGTTGATGTTAATGATTCTATGATGTGAAAGTTCGACCTAGTTAAAGTAACTTTTCTTAAAATATGATTATATATTATTCTTCTTTTTGTAGAAGAGGAAAATAGGGTGAATTGCAATATATTGTCATGCTTAAACGGGTGGTCCTGCTCAGTTGGATCTAATTGTCCACTGGGTTTTTGCTTCCTGTCTCTGTATTGTATTATGTATTATGATGGAGTGTTATTAATAAAGTTTGACGTCCTTCAAAAAAAAAAGGGTGGTTTATTTGTTACTTATGAACTTGCTAATGTTTTTTAAATTTCTATTTTTTTCAAGTCAAAAAAATATCATCTCCCGTAACAATGTATTTTGGTCCCACTATATTATCTATATGATTAAATTATATCTCTAGTAGTTTATGTTTTTAATCACCTTTATTAGATAATATTCTTAAGTTTGGGAGTTGGTAACCTTCTTAGCCATTTGATATATGATTAGATACTATCTCCAAAGAATAATATCTCTAAGTTTGAAGAAACTAAATTTTTTTTGTATGTTTTGTCCTTGGGGTATTCGCATTGCCCTAGAGTATTTCACATGGCCTTCCAATCCTTGGACTGGCTATGTCTAGATAATTTTAGAAGCATAATTTTACCACTAGCATTAGCATTAGCATTATCTTCTCTTCTTCTTGGTAGCCTTTTAATATTTGGTTATTGTATTTGGTGATGGGGCCTAGTCCCCGGGTTTTAGATGGGCTATTGCCCTTGCATGTGCCGTCCCATAACCCGTTGGGTTCCCGTGGACGTAAAAATTCTTATCTTATCTTATCTTTCAATGGCGAAGATCCACCTCTTTGATTATTTATTTATTTTTGGAGTATAAATATAATCTATAAATACGTCAAAATAAAAACACAACCATACTATATGCAAGCATGCTCAAAATATGCCAAAAGATGTGGAAAATCAATGAAGGGCGCAAATGAGATAATCCAAACCAACGGCACGTACATATAAGAAAAGCCTTTTTTTTTAGTTCAAATATACGTAAGACTAGATATTCGAAATGAGGTGCGTCTTGGACTACCTCCGTCGTCGGATTTGTTATCCCCATGGCACATAGCATATGTTGGGACCTATGGGCGCTTCTTCCTTTCAATAATGGTCAATTATGATTTGGGGCACTTGTGATAATGCAATATGTATATGGCGGAGCCTATGGTTTGAGATATGATACATGGACTTGAACCCTTACCAAAAAGACCAATGCTACAAAAAGAATATTTTCACCAATACAACATTTAATCAAATGTGATTATCTTCTCAAATCAAATCTTACTTGTTTTATTATAATAACATGAGTCTCTTAGCATGATTTCCCTTCTATTCCAAGTTGTATGGGGGAGCTACGTTTTCTAGTTGTTTGGCCAAAATCCAGAAAGCAAAGAATCTATAGCAGTTGGATTTGTGGCTGTTGGTTAACGGCATATAAATGCTATTTCAATAAAACACATTGTTTGTGGCCATTGGATCTATGGCCATTGGTTAATGACATATAAATCTTATCGTCCAGAACTTCACATGGGTAGGTACTATGGGATTAAGGTGTCTTGATCAAAATGCATCCTTTCAAAATGGGCAGGTGGTTTAAGTAGGACTTCTTACTACAAATTACAATTCTTATTTCAAAGTTCATTTGGGGACTCCTGAATGGTGAAGATGACTCTCCTGGTTTACGCCTTCTTAGACAATCTCCTAGTTATTGTGTCCCTCTAGGCAAGAAGACAATCAAACCAATTTTGTCTTGGGGATTATTTCAGCCTTTTCCAAATGCTTCTTCATTTTTGCATAGATTATCGGCAACATGGAATACAGTCAAAGGTCTTTTTTGGTGATGCTCTTCCATCCATGCCCTATTGGAGACTCCACGGTGGTAGGGACCGCGCCTCAGCACATCTCGACAATTAGACCTCCCCGACTGAATTAGATCACCCCCCTACCCACCCCACCCACCGATGGGTTCACCCACCGGTGTCCCACCTACCCACCTACCTACCTACCTACCTACCTACCTACCTACCTACCTACCTACCTACCTACCTACCTATCTATCTATCTATCTATCTATCTATCTATATACATCCAAGCATGGTATGAAGTTGGTCGCCAATTGTCTTGGCTTGAATTTCAGACGAAATTTCTACTCGTGTCTGTATGGGAGAAGGTCGCAGAAAATTTGCCTCTTATGATTGAGGTTGGTATTATAAGAAAGATTGCCTTGGGGGCTGTTACAAAAATATTCACAAAGGCAAGCACTTTGTTAGCTCAGTATATCGCCTCATCTTAGCACCACAACCCGTCGCGTTGCCAGATAGGTGGCGCTACAAGTTCTAAGCCCAATTTGGGTCGTATATGGCGCCGACTTTGGGAAAAGCTGCTCCATCCTAAAGTTTCTGTACATTGGTCGCAGGTTATCCACACATGATTTTTGGCATCATTATGGTACTCCCATATCGCATTATGCCTGCTCTGCCTTTTGGATGTTGAGACTCTTGAGTATTGTCTCTTTTATCATCCAGAGGTTCAACTGGCATGTTCCTGGCTACAAGGTTTGTTTAACAGTGCATTGGACTGCCATTGCATCCTCTTGGCATACTATCCCAATGCATGGCGCTCAGTTAGACAGTGGGCATTCCATCTTGGGTATAAGCATCCATTCTACACCGTACCACAAAAAGTATTATTTAAGGACCATAAAACTACCTAAAAAGGTACCAACACTGGATACTGAGTACTTTTATAATGTCTCAATAACTAATAGTGTTAAATTGAATGCATTCATTTTAGCCTCCAATAGTATTTATTTCTATCTTAACTTTGAACATTAACATGCTTTTGACTTTTATTTTAGAATTTTGAATTAGTTTTGAGAAAAAGAACAAGGAAACAATACCCAATTCAGAAGTACCTAGTGTAGGTACTTTGGCAGGTTCCAAAAGTGGTAGGGTGTAGTATGCTTATGCCCTCTTGGTTCTAGTTGGCTCCCATGTTGATATGGGAGCGCTGCAGACATCACATTGTTTAGGGCATCTACTCATATGCATGTGGCATTATTGTTGTGGTCCAAGTTAAGATGCTGATGGCTTAAGAGTGTTCCTTTCTTGATTTAGAAGTGAGGGAATGTATTTAGATTCAATATCTTCAAATTGTTTTTTATCATTAATCTCCTATTCTGGAATAAGTACATTGTGCTTCAAGCTCGTGTTCCTATGGCATCTTTTTATGCTTACACAGTTAGTTGAGACATGTACATTATGTACTTTTCATACCTAATTAATCAACCTTTTTGCTTTCATCCTTAAAAAAAAATATAAATCCTATTTCAAAAGAAGACAAAAAGCTAATAATCAATCTCTTAACATAATCTAGCATAATAATAAGGTTTCCTTTGTATTTTTGTACAATTTTCTCTATGGTTTTTATATGATTTATGGCCATATTACACGAGGTATCTTCTTTTTGGGTTGCCCCTAGGGGGGCAAACCTTCGTTTATGTGGGTATGTGGGCATATCCAGGTATATGCTGGCATATGCCTAGCATATACTGGTGACTGCTAAAAACTGGCTGGTGCCTGTAAGTGCTCGGTCATCCAGCCCATTCCTTCGCAGGCGTGGCTATGGCAGGGCTGCTGTTACGAAGGAAGAAGATGGCAGGGGTCTTCCTACGCCAATCACAGGAGCAAATCGCAAGAGCAGATCATTTAGATTTAGACATGTGAGCTGCTTAAAGTTCGATTTCGGCCTTTGTTGAAGCATCTAGCGATTTGCAAACATTTGTTAGAGCATCTGGCGACTTCGAAGCTTCTGCCCTGAAGCGTGATTTTCCCAGGACAGTGAAGGTTGTAAGGAATCAAGTCTATTTCTCTTAACTTTCTCACCTTTCTGCCATTTTTTTCACTTTGTTGTTCATAAACGGACATGGGCTCTTCCGCTTTCTGTTGTTCTGCCTTTCCTTTGGCCTAGCAAATGTTTCCTCTTTGCTCTATGTGCTGCAACGTAGAGCTATTTCTTGTATCAGACGAAGTATGCTCTAAAGATTAAGTTATGCATTACAACTACAGAACAATCTTTGTCCTCGCTTTATGTTTTCATGACTGTTATGCTTTTAGTTATTCTCTTTGGCCGAGTAAATGTTGCCCCCTTGCTCGACCCTGTCATCAAGGCAGCTAGTAATATGCATGGTTTTCAAAAGCAATTTGACTGCCCTAATCTATTTTGTAGTTGTTTCTTCTGCAAAATTTACCAGCTTCAGGAGGGGTATTATTTCTTGAGGAGCACATGAGTCGATTGGAAGGGAGATTCAGTCCTCCTCTTGTTTCTTGACAGTAATACTGGTACTGCAAGAGCAGGAGATTTTGAGAGCTCTTAGGCAGATATCTTACAGTATGGATATTTGGCAGATACCCTTGACAGAATTTGAGCTTTTGACCCATGTCAATTATTCATCATGGAAGATCTTCATGAAGATACTTCTTTAATGTCACGGTTACTGGGAAATTGCCGTTGGGCAGTTTACCAGATTAGAGGCACAAGATCCACAAAAGTTTGACTTAAACGATGGCAATGCCTTGGATATCATTCAATAACATTGATCATCAAGTATATCCGTGTTCCAAAGCACTATGGGACTGTTTACAATCCAAGTTTGAGCACATGCATTTGGAAGGTAATGTACTGTCACAAGCAGATTGTGAATTCTTGGCTGACATTATAACCTTACCACTTCCTGCTATTTATGATGATCGGTATTTAGATTCTTTCTTTGTCACGCATATTTGGCCTGAAATTGTAGAAAAAAGAAACGAAGACATGTCAGATATATTTGCAGGGACCAAAGAAGCAGGAAGCAGAGGAGCAGCATGCTTTTTGCAGGAATTGCAACCTCTTAGCAGGAATTATCAGGTGTTTTCAATTCTTGCTACAGCAGCCCATCTTTGAGGCAGAGCATTGTCAGATCTGAGTTTTTACAATTGCACCACACCATATTCTAAAGAAATTTCTTTCATATCTGAGTGCTTGGAGTCGTCCTCTTGGTGTACTGGTTCAGATTCAGGCACACAGTTATTTCCAGCAGGAATTTGTGCAGGATGTCTTCTTGAGGCAGAATATTTGCTTCAATGTAGTATTCAAACAAATGTGATGGGATGGATGTTTTTGCTTAGTGCCTGGGGGCTGCATGGAAACATCGAGTTAGGTAAATGCTGCTTTTGTCAAATTAGACATTATGATTCTTGCGCTGTTGGATATACATGGTAATGCCAATAGGCGGGCTATTGAATCTTTGCATTATCTAGTTAATAAGTGGACAAGAACAAATGCATGGCCAATGGCTTCAAGCAATGTTCTGATCTATAAATTATCTTCTATAAAGAAGCATGTCTTAGTTCTATGATGAACTCACGTTTTGGGATACAGAGGCAATATTATAGTTTCGGACGAGTGGAGGAGTTTCATGTCCTGATGCAAGCATTAGTGGTTTCTCATTGCGAGCTTCAAGTTCTTCTTGTGCCTGTTAGATCTTTTATGTTGTGCATGATGTCTTTTTGAGGCAAAAGATTTGCTTCAATGTGATATTCAAACAAAATGTGATGGAATGGATGTCTTTGCTTAGTGCCCCCTGATTGCATGAAGACATTGAATTAATTACACGAAAGTCATGATCTTACTATATCTACACGTACGTAATTCATATTGGGTAGATTCTATTCTTTAATACCCATTCCAAATAGTGATGTGTTAGGCATAATGTGCGGTACTGCCCTTAACAAGTTTTTTTTTTTCACATGTGTACCTAGAAAATTGAGACGAGTGCAAATGTCGATATAGCTCCATGGTGCGCTGGAGCCAGCACTGACCTAGGGGTCTTTTTCTCAGCAAGCAAGTGATGGCTTGCTTATTTGAGGAGATGAATAGACATCTCTGGTATTTTTCTCACCTCTATACTTTTTTTCTCTGCAAAGTGTCCGATTTATGATCTCTTCTTCTTTATGATGGGTTTGAAATGCTTCATTGAATTTTTGCTTGGTTTACCTATGTGATCTAATTATCTACCTCTAAACGTTTCACGTGGTTCAACTGCTTTGTCCGTGTTTTGTTACATCTGCTACCTTTTCTACTTTTTCCCATTCTGTGCTTCTAGCGAAAAGTACCTGGCTTTTGATTCGGCCCCACACTTCCATCCACCTGTAAAGCACAGCTTCTTTTCTCATTCTACATGTTAATTGGCTTTGGGGTAGATCAACTCAGCCATGAAATTGTGGTATACAATACCTTACGCTGGCCTTCTGCAGTAGTAGTTTCTCAAGATCAGAACAATAGTGAGGTAGGAGGCAGAGAAGTCTTATAATTGGACTTCTAGTACAAGAAGGTGCAGCTCTTATTTGATGCCTTACAAATCTGGGAATAAGGCAACAAGGATAGCAGTGAGCTGCATGAAGCTTGACAAGGGGAAGAGGCAGTTGTCTCTAGCTTGTGCGTCATATACCAATGTGTGAATAGTGCTTGTGTTATTGTGCTTCTTTGGCGGAGTTGATAGTGTAGTTAAGTAAGTTTTATTTCCTGTCAATTCAAGAATCTTGTATGGATCAAAATATAGACATAGCATATTGGATATTTGCAGTTCACTTCATGATCTGAGGAATTGGAAAAATTGAGATATGGAGTTATTATGCCACTAACTGGCTTAAGACGAGGACCATGGGGATTGTGGAAAAATGATAATTTGTCTTTGAGCGTGGGCAAAGGGATGTGGAGAATTAGGGATAGCCTTTTTATAATAAGCAAATGAGCATTGCAGGTTTTGTTGGGAGAGAAAGCCAAACTAGGTTTTGTTTGGGGGAAAGCCAAATTACGGCATGCCGGAGAGATAAAGCAACAAATTATGTCAGTGAATGGACAACATTGTTATGGGTTGGTAGCCCATTTAAGATGTCTAGAGGTTAAGAGACATGCTTATGCGAGTAAAAGGTGATTAAGCAATGTGCTGAAAAAAGATGTGTTAGGAAGGAATTTAGAAGATATACCAACGTAATGCTATGTGGGCTGTTTGTTATAGTTGAGAGGTGGGATTGATGCCGTTACAGGATAATGAAATATAAAGAAGGGGGAAGTGAAAGAAGTGTTTTCATCAATGTCAGCACAGGAAGTCTTATGCTTTATAGGATGTTAAAGGATCATATAGACCTAAGTATTCCTGATATACATTTTGTAAGGATTTTATATTTAAGTGTCTAGTTGCATTATGTTTGTAAGCTCAATTTTGTCCAATCATAACATATGAATATTTGTTTCTTTTTGTACACTGGCAGATGCATGGAGTTAATGAGAATACGCAAGCATCCCACTTCTTCATCACCGCTCTGCTACAGGTTTGTCAATGCCTATTAAATTCATTCATTCAAGAAGAGCAACATATAATTTGCTATTGCTCTGAGACTTTTGAACTCTTGTGTGCAACTCTGGAATTGCCTGATATGCTTAATGACACAATTAAAGATTCACCAAGTAACAGGCATGTTGCACACCCCAAGAGAAGGCAGGTTTCATCTTCGCTGCTTAGTCGATCTTATCAGGGTTATGTTGTCCCTCCAAGCCCAGGCATCATAAAGGGTGTTTGTCAAAATATTCAACTGGAAAATAATAATACCGTGGCTAATGGCTGTCTTCCAATGTCGGAAGCACCTTGAGAGATTGATAAAAAACTTGTAGGGCTATCAAGGACAAAATTTACTAGGAAATTGAGAGTTCTCTACCAGAAAAATAATTGTACATGCTTCAAATATGAGGATCTTGAAAAAGCAACATGCAAGTTTTCTTTAGGTATACTCTCTTATCCTAGCGTGCATTATGTCTTTAGGACTTAGCTCACTATATGAACATGGTTTTATGTTGCCAGAAAATCTTGTTGGAACTGGAGGATGCAGTAAGTGTACAGGGGTATATTAAATGATGGGAAGGTAGTGGCTGTTAAATGCTTGAATGAAGGTGCTGGAACAAAGGAGCTCTGACAGAAGTAGAAATTCTCAGTACTTTAAGCCACCCTAATATTGTGAATTTACTTGGTTACTGTGTGGACGGAGGAAGTCAGATTCTAGTGTATAGCTTGTCCTCTAATGGGAACCTGGAAGAGAATCTTTATGGTAAGAATTCTTGAAAAGAATTCATTGCATGCTCCACATTGCAACATCGTTTTTACTTCATATTTTGTAGGGAAAGATCTCAAGTCGGTGTTGCCTTGGGAAGCAAGATTTAGAATTGATGTGGATGCTGCCAAAGCTTTCTGCTATTTGCATGACTCCTGTCCACGGCCAATTATTAAATCGACAAATATTCTTTTTTCAGCATATTTTCAGGCTCAGGTTGGTAAATATAATCGAGAAATGATAAAGATGAACACCATTGATAATGCTTGTGCATTCAGATATCTGACTTTAGACTTGCAAAGTGGGCTCCATCAAATTCATCCCATATTACATGCCCATATGTTGTTGGAACTCTAGGGTATGAACACTAATAACCTTTATCTACAAAATGACATCTCACACATACTAATTCATTTGTTTACAATCTCAAATACAGGTATCTCGCTCCTGAATATTTCATGTTTGGGAAAATAAATGAGAAAACAGACGTATGTTGTTGGAGCTTATAACTAGAAGACAACCAATTGATGTGTCTAAGCCTGAAGGACAAGAGAATTTAGTGGCATGGGTAGGGATTTGCAAATATGTGCGGATATCCATTTGTTTCCAGAAGCTGACCCTTCCTAATGTTGGAGTTTCAGAGTAGACCATTGCTTGAGGCAGAAAATATGGGGGAGCTTATTGATCCTCAACTAAAGGGCCAATACAATGACACTGAAATGAAAAACATGAAAGTTGCAGCAGCTGCTTGTTTGCGCCAGTCATCTCAGTTTCGTTCTAGAATAAGCAGGGTAGGCTTACTAAATGAAACAAATTATGCATTATCAAACAACCTTTTATAAAATTCCATCTAAATTGTGAAAATTCACCTTGTTTTTAGGTGAAATTGTTGGTTGGAGAAGAACAAAATGGCTTGCAACAAAATTTGGTGAATTGTTCAACAAGTCATATCTCGATGAAATTGGGGAATCCGACACACATACATGTGCTGACATGAATACATCATGGGGTACATTGTAGTATCCATGATGAGGATTCAGTCATGGTGCTTTGCATGAGGCGTTTACCTCAACAAACCATATAGTTTAAGCTTGTATTGGATGATTCTTGAATCGTACTAGTGTCCAACTAGAAGAAGGATGCTTCAAGTCAAAAAATAAACGAATTCCAAAAATGTCATGTCAAAATCTTGACCTTTAACCTGTGTTACCTCCATCATTTGCAGCGAATAATAAAAGATTAAATGCATCCCTAAAATACCAAGTCAAATTTGAGCTTACTTTTAACATGTGTTACCTCCATCATTTGCAGCGAATAATAAAAGATTAAATGCATCCCTAAAATACCAAGTCAAATTTGAGCTTTTGGCATCTGCTTACGTCTACCATTTGCCCATAAATAATATTCCCTCCATCATTTGTCATGAATAAAAGAAGATTAAATTCATCCTTAAATACCAAGTCGAATATCATATGCATTACAGCCGCCATTTGCCCACAAATAATACTAATTCACACCTACACTAATGTCATCCCAAAATATAAGTAATACTTTCTTTACACTTGGACTAATGTCATCCCAAGATATATTCACACATAACAACCAACACATAACAACCATTGACATTAACAACCAACACATAACTACCATTGACATTAATTAACACAACCATTGGGTCCAACACATTTAAATTAAAATCCCCTTTGGTTTGGGTGCATATTCACACGGGGGGTGACTCCGGGCAACGAGAGCTGTTGGATAGGCATATTCACCCCTTATTCCTTAATCTATACCGTACGTAAAGTTCCTCGTTTGTGGGGTATGCAAGTACAAAATTTGCTATACTATATAACAAGATTCGCAAAATACTATAAGATTTCAAGCGGAATACTATATGATGTTGTTTTCGTACGTGCAAAATAGAATTATCAGGGCTCTCGCTGCCCTACGTCACCCCCCGTGTGAATATGCACCCAAACCAAAGGGGGTTTAAGGGGGATTTTAATTTAAATGTGTTGGACCCAATGGTTGTGTTAATTAATGTCAATGGTAGTTATGTGTTGGTTGTTAATGTCAATGGTTGTTATGTGTTGGTTGTTATGTGTTGGGGGATTTAATTTTTACATGTTGGATGTTTATGGTTTGTGTTGCAAAAATCTTTTTTTTGCCCCTTCGGGGCCTTAGAGACCCCAGTGTGTGACAAAAATTTTAGAATTCAAACCAGAAAAAAAAACTAGAATTCATTTGAGGCTTTCATCACCTGCAGCTTTTGAATTTGATTAAGTAAAAGTTACCATAAAATAGAGCAGATTGATCCCATTATTCTGAAAGTCATAAAATTTGCAACACAAAAAAAACCCCTGTTATTATGCTACACCAACACATAACTACCATTGACATTAATAAATACAACCATTGGATCCAACACATTTAAATTAAAATCCCCCTTAAACCCCCTTTGGTTTGGGTGCATATTCACACGGGGGGTGACTCCGGGCATCGAGAGCTGTCGGATTGGCATATTCGCCCCTTATTCCTTAATCTACACCGTACGTAAAGTTCCTCATTTGTGGGGTATGCAAGTACAAGATTTGCTATACTGTATAATAAGATTCGCAAAAATACTATAAGATTTCAATAGGAATACTATATGGTGTTGATTTAAATGCGTGCAAAAATACAATTATGAGGGCTCTCACGCCCCACGTCACCCCGTGTGAATATGCACCCAAACCAAAGGGGGTTTAAGGGGATTTTAATTTAAATGTGTTGGATCCAATGGTTGTATTTATTAATGTCAATGGTAGTTATGTGTTGGTTATTATACTAAAAAAATTTTTTGGCCCTTCGGGCCATTAAAAAAAAAACAGACGTGAGAATATAAAAAGACATTTAAAACATGAAGATAGTGTAGGGTTGCATCTTGAACCTTGGAATCCAAATATGCACTAAGGATTTAATATTTGAAGTATACTAGATAACCATCGTTTAAATATTTAGAACTTGAACAATTATATTGAACTTGAGAATTCACATGTGATTGTGTCGAATGGAATGGAATGTGTGATGTTAACGTTAATAAAGCAATGTCTAATAAAGCAATTGTATGCGTACAATAGCCTCTCCAACTTGTTTCCTCATCAAAAAAAGAAAAAAAATGTGCCAATGGCAATTGTTCCTGCATCAGTCAAATGCACATTCAACTTGATAATTAACTAATACTCAAGTCCAATGTGACAAAAATTTGCAAACATTTCGTCCCTAACCTTAAATGGGGATCTCCGAAACTCCCCGCCAATGCCCGGATTCAACCCTATAATTATGGAGCACGAAAAACGGACACACCGAAACAAATACCCAATTACAAAACCCACATGCCCAAATGACAAATACACATTTGAAGCGAAGAAATCTTCGCATAATGATTAGAAAGGTGCAAAAGCAGAGCGAATCGGTTGGGTCTGGGAAAGAACGGTTGGGTATGCCAAGAACATCTCGGCAAGAAGGATTCAAGCATAGGACAATATCTACTCATTTTCCACCATACTTTCCACTTCTCACTCCACGGCTTAGATACATCGGGAAAGGAAGAATTTATTGTTGAAATGGCCAACGCATAAAATATGCTATTTATTGGACAAGAAAATCGATGTATACAATGGAAGTGTAAAAACGTTTGCTTCAAACCAGAATAAATCAATTCAATGAGATTAAATCAATGAATTTTGCTTTTCATTACGTGTAAAGTGGACCTTACCTTGATTTCCTCTTTGGAGTAATATGAAGATATAGGCGTGCAAACTTCTTGTGTCTTTGAGATCACAAAGTCCCGCTTATACAGAGGGCTGGATTTGTCTCATATAGAGTCTTCATTTGCCTTGTAGATTTAGCATCTTCTTTCTTGAGAAGCCAATCCTGAACGAACGCGAAAAGGCATCAAGCCATATTACACCAACCGGTTCCCGATGAATTGGAGGTCCATTTGATATTATTGGACCAGCTGAAGTGCTTGAACCGATAGGTGATTCAAGAAGCGGCTCAATTTCTAGAAAAGGCAAAGCGGTATGATGTCGTCCGATGCAAACTCACAAAAAGGAGAGTGTGACCCATCCTAGTAAGTCGATTGCCCAATAATTACTCATTCCTTGTATAACTCCCCAAGAAATCAAATATCCTACCACAATTCACGAAAATGACCTAAAAAGCGGCACGGGGAACAATTATAGATGTGAAAATCAGAGATTCAAATGGGGCAAAGCCGATAGGCAAAGAAAGAACCCCAAAGCAGTTCGGTTTTGAAGAAGGTCGCTTTCTTTCGCAAGTATGGTCATCCATCCAAAACCACACACCGAATAACCAACAAAGACGAGACTCTTACGTAAAACTCCAACTTAAATCGTGAATGAGCACATGATAAATCCCCGAAACCGAGCCCAGAAACAACAATTAGGGAGTAACGATATCGCAAATAATATCGCACCCCAAGACCTGCGTCTTTTCAGCTTTTCAGCAATCCCAAGGCTCCTCGAGGCTCATATTAAAGATTAGATGCAAGAAACTAATATGGGAAAATGAAGAAGTGATAAGACGCCCGAGTCTTTGGCCTTGAGAAACTACGGTTTCATAGCTCAATCCCACATCCGAGTAACCTATGTTCTTGTTTTGAATGTAAAACCGGATAAGCGGAACAAATGGCGATTAAACAAGCGCTATGAGGTTTTCGAAAGTATGTCGTAGATGAGAAGGCGACCCATTTGTGTATTTTGTTACATGGGCACCGGAATTGCTCCAACGAAGATCCGATCTATGATGGGTACCGGAAAAAAAAGGCATTGAAGATCACGACACTGTCAAACCCGAATTCTCTGTTCGCGGTCGCCGGAATCTTGAGAGATGATCAATTTAATCCGCCCACAAATGATTCTTCCCTAAAAATCTTCATTTTCATTCCCAACACATAACCCTAAAATGGGTTATCTCGAGCCTTGCATGTCGAGCAGGATATTTGATACAATACGAAAATACAATATAAAAATAAATATATGATATATGGGTCTAAACCATTGGATATAGGCATCAAAATTAGTTCAACCGTACGCGCACTCTAGATATACTAATCAGTATGCCTCATCAAATACATCCATGAAATCATATAAAAACCTTAGGGAAAAAAGTACAAAAATACAAAAGAAACCCCCTGTTATTATGCTACATATTGTTACTTCCGCTACAACTATTTCTCTTTCACAATGACACCATTGTTTATCAATCCATATGATTTTGAATGCTCCATCTCTAGCTTAAAGGTAATGCATGATTCACCTTATGGTTCGATTAAAGTTCCAAACCTACAATATAAATGCATTCTTGTGGCCACTATTTGACTGATCTGCGTGACATGGAAAAGGGCGTGGAATAATCCGCCTGTTGTGTGCATAGGAATCCGTTTGTTGATTGAAGCTAAAGGCTGGCTGCTATGAACAATCCGGCAGCCAGGAATATCCAAGAGTTGGAAGCAAACAGAGGGCCTAAACTTGAATCTGCAGCAAATCTTAGGAAGGAAACAAAAGGGGGTTTTGCAGCACTACATTGTAGAATCAGGAAACCAATACCTCGTAAAAAAAACATTATGCTAACTGAAGAATTATTAAAAAATAAATACCTTTGTAAGTGTGAGCAAAAAATCCATCTCGTGGTAGTAAAATCCACTCCGGCAATAAGAATCCAAGAGGGCAAGTAGACATGCATATGCACACATGCACACACATGCACACATGCACATGCACTTGCACTTGCACATGCACAATACACATGCACACACATGCACATGCATGTGCACATGCACATGCATACACATGCATAGTGTTCATGCACAAACACATGCAGAGAAAGACAACAACCCTCGGATTGTTCCAACCAACGAAAATCAACGGCCCATAAAAGGTGCACTCTAGAAATACTATTTAGTACACCTCAACGAATACAACAACGAAATCATAGAAAACCCATGTGAAAAAGCGTATAAAAATCTAAAAGTAACCCCCTGTTATTATGCTACATATTAACACTTTTGTGTTTTAAGAAGCCAAGGCACAAGCAAATCATAAATATAATACTCGAAAAGAACATAATTTCTCGGCAAATCATAAATATAATACTCGAAAAGAACATAATTTCTCGGACCCTACACTCTAAGAGATAGAACAAACAACAAAGAGTATAGGTACTCCAAAATATGCTAAAACTAGTTATTTTTTTAATATATCTATATCTAATATGTAGCATAATAACAGGGGGTTTTCTTTGTGTTTTTGTACGCTTTTCACAAAGGTTTTCCTAAGATTTCATGGCGTATTCGAATAGATGTACTAATGCGTACATCTAGAGTGCATCATTTCTTAGTCGTTGATTTAACTTGTTTTTTCCAATGGTCCAACATCCAAGGGCTCACAACAAAAGCCCTCTTTTTATTTTAGGGGCTGAACATGCAAGCCTCGTGATAGCATTTTAGGGCACGAAACAAGGCTTGCAAATCTGCAACAGGGATTAGCAAGATAAGGTTACAGGCTGTGAATATGCATCTCCAATCTTTGGCTTCAGTCTGGGGCATAAAAATAAGAGTTATAGTAAAGATACGTGCACTAAAAAAATTACAAGGGATTCAAAGATAAACAGAGTTCATGTTTGGCATTGGCCGAGTTGGTTTAGAGTCGGATCCTGCTCTCACTTAACTAGCGATTACTCGATTATTTTCGAGTCGGCAATGATTTCACAAGTTTTATTGAATTTTAGAGATATTTGCAGGTCGATTCAGGGCAGGTCGGTTTGATTCTTGTGGATTTATAGATATTTTCTTTTGGCCGATTCTTGCTGTGGCGTTTGTCTTATCCATGTTTGCTTTATTGCATTTGTCTTCTTTTGCTTATGCTTGGTTGGGCTATAAACACGCTTTCATGTTGTCATCTGCGCTAAAAAGTTACTTGCTCCTAAGGCGACAGAAGGGGTCTTTGTGAAGAAAAAAATCTTGAAGCAAATGTATGGACGTCTAGGGCCGGATTTGCTGCAAAAAGTCATGGTGGAGGGTAAGAATCAGAGAAAAGTTCCATATTTCATGATGTAGAATTTTGCATGTAGAATTTTGCCCCCTCTGTTATATGGAGAAACTGGCTATAGCGATTCTGGGCTGTATAATTCGTTTAAAGGCATAAGAAAAGGCATTTCGTTGCTTAGAGGGATTGAAAGCAATGGTTGTCCTGTCATGCTGTTGCTTTGCTAGCCATAAGGCTTTTGGCAGTGGTGCTGGCAGTAAGAGACGTGATCACAAAGCGTGGCTGTGAGTTTTGAGCCTGAGGCAGTAATATTATATCTGTAAGTCTAAGTTTGAGGCAGTAGCTATTTACAAATCTGGTTGCCATTTTAAGCTTGTTGATGACGATTTTGGTTGAAGTTGAATTGTGGTTGATTCAAGATTGTGGTTGTTTTGTTCGAAATCCATATTCTAACAATTGCAGGTGGATTCTTCTTCTAGCACCTTACTATTTCTCATGCACATAAAATGTCGGCCCACAGCCAATGTTGACAGGAAGCTTGTAGCAAATGTTGTAAAATGGAATAATTTACATTTGCATATCGGGCCCAAAGGTGAGAAAATGTTCTTTGGTTGTTATTTGTAAGTACTGTGAGAGGCTCTCTCTTCTTATTTTTGGAAGTAACTACATGATGTTATTCTGTAGCTTATATAATGGATTACAACTCGTTCTTCTAGCAGCTTGCCATTGCTCATGCATATAAACATCGGCCCACAGCCAATGTTGACAGGAATTCCTTCTGTAGACAATATTGTCAGGAATTCCTTATGCCAAAGCCTTTAGTTGTCTCGTGCAGACAATGATATATATAATCATGTAAATGTGGTAAACTAATATTACCATAGATGTATGGAAATTGAGGCATATCCTATCCTGCTGCAACTTTTTCCTTGTAGAAGTAGGCTTTGTATTTGTGCTTCTAGTTCATCCGAGAATTTACTTTTGCTCAGGCACCTTGGATAGCCTTATGAATTGGATAGCCTTATGAATATGAGTGGTATGTTGTGGTAACTAGCATATAATACATATTCATACATAATCATGTAAATGCGGATAAAGGAACATTGCCATACATCATACGAGTTTTGCATGTTTTACATGTTCTTACGTATGTTTGCTTTTTTTAGGGCCCGAAGGGCCCAAAAATTTTTTAGTATAACAACCAACACATAACTACCCTTAACTGTTAGTCCTGTGCCTCCTGGTACAGGACTATTCATGCATACGACAGACCAGGTCAAGCTCAAGGATCCTCAGTCAGCCACGGGTCAGCCATCAAAGGCTCCGCAGAAGACCAAGCAGCAGACCACGCAGTCAAAGCCTGTGGCCGTCAACAAGAGGCGCCGCTCAGACAAGTGACGGCTCGTCACCGCCTGCGTCAGCATCAGCGTGATTCTAGGCATTTCAAGAGGCACCGCCAACATTCCTGCAAATCAGGCCTCCTTCCAGGAGTCGGCACCGAGATCAGTCAGAGTGTCTATATTGGGCCCAAGGCCATTGTACTATATATATGAGTAGAGCTAGCACATGAGTTTTTAGATGAGTTTTGAGTCTTGTCTCCTTTCAGTTTTTCTCTCTATTGCGAGAGCTCATGTATGTTCATCATTGATATCAAGGAAGCTTATCATTTTCCTCTCATTTGTTCTGTTTTCTTCTTCTTCTTCTCTTCTTGCAAATCCCGCGTGACATAGTCCCCCGGACTCTCCTGTTAGATCCACGGGTCCTCACAGAGGGCTGTCTTCCAGGAGTTCCCGAACCCAGACCCCAAACATTAACATTAATTAACACAACCATTGAGTCCCACACATTTAAATTAAAATCCTGGGATCTTTTGATGACAAACTTTGTATACCTTCCTCCATCCTCAACAAGCAAATACTCATGGTCAAACAAAAGGAAAGGAGATCAAAGGACATATTGTCTATTGGACAGGTTTTATATATGGAACTCAGAGTTGGAGAATTGGGATAACCTAATTACATCATGTGACATTGGAAACTCAATCTCAGACCATTTTCCTCAGTTCTTAAGTGACATGGCACCATCAAAGAAGGGTGGGGACAACATCCCATTTAAATTTAACACAGGACTGCTGCACAATAAAGGATTTTGTGAGGCCTTCTCTGAGTTCTACAGGCAGTTACCGAAAATTCCTTTATCTGGTTCCATGAATCTGTTTGTCAATAGGATTAAACAGATCAAAGGTTGGATTAAGGCATGGGGAAAAGATTGGAATTTGAAAAAAAGGAAAGAAAAACAAGAGGTATATGAAGCTATGAGAGAAGTTAGAAAAAGTCTTTTTCAAGATAAGGACAATACAGCCTGGCAAGAAAAGGAGTTTGAGTTGGAATCAAAAGTCAAATGTATTGAGGAGGCTGAGGCAAGAAGTCTTGCAATTAGAAGTAAATGTAAATATATTAATGAGATGGATGATCACGGGTGCGCCTTCTTTTTCAGAGTGGCTAAGAATAGGATTCTGAACAATGGAATTATTCAAGCTAAAAGGGATGATGGCAGTATTCTCCATAGCCAACTTGATATACAGAATTTCTTTCTCAATGAGTACAAAAACTTGTTTAATGACTCTGACAAGATAGATGAGAAAGAAATAGATGAGTTCTTTGCAGAAATTCCAAATGGACCACAAATTAAGGAGGAAGACATGCTCATAGCCCCTGAGGAAAAAGAGATTAAGGAGACTCTCCAGTCAATGACACATGGAAAGAGTCCAGGCCCGGATGGATTACAGCCAGAGTTCTACATGGAATTTTGGGATTTGATAAAGGAAGATTTTATTCTATTTGTACAGGGAGCATGGAGAGCCAAGTACCTACACCCGGCAATAAATGCAGGTCATATTACTCTAATCCCAAAAGTAGAAAACCCTGCTAATTTTGGTGATTGGAGACCAATTTCTCTTACCAACACAACATACAAGTTGCTGGCAAAAATCTTGGCAAACAGGTTAAAGACTAGCCTAATGAGAGTTATCAATCCCTGCCAGTCTGCTTTCTTGCCTCAGAGGAATATTCTTGATAATTACATTGGTGCATCTGAAGGCCTTCACTGGAACAAGCTGTCAGGTCAGAATTGCATGCTTCTCAAGCTAGACTTCAAGCGAGCATATGACACAATTAGTTGGCAATTCCTAGAAAAGGCAATGGATCACTTGGGGTTATCTGGAAATGTATACCAGAAAGTGTTTGGATTTAATGCCATGGCCTCATCTGCAATTATCATAAATGGTAATCCTACTGAACAATTCCCATGTAGAAGAGGTGTGAGACAGGGATGCCCCCTAGCTCCATACCTTTTTCTAATTGTAGCAGAGGTGGTCACCAAACTAGTAATCCACATGCGGAACAAAGGGGATATAAATTGTCTGCAACTCCCTGGTGATCAAGGTACCTTCTCCCTAATGCAATATGCTGATGACACCTTTGTTTTTCTTAAGCAGGGAGACAATAGCCTTCTAAACTCTCTCAAGATGATGGATAGGTTTGGACACATGTCTGGGGTCATGCTAAACAAAAATAAGTGTGCAATAATACTGGACACAGAAGAAACTGTACTTCAGGGGATAAAAATCTTGAATAGGAATGCTGGTACATCCATCCTTGGGATCCCCCTAGCTCTGAATTCTTCCCTCCGAGGTTTATGGGAGCCAATTGTCACTAGAATTAAAAAGAAGCTTGGTATGTACTCCTCCTCTCTATCTCTGGCTGGTAGAATTCAGATTGCTAATGCTGTCATTAGCAGCACACATGTATATTTTTCATCTGCCATTGTTGGAGATAAAGCTTCCTATAACAAGATTGAGGCAGCAATTAGACAGTTTATCTGGCAAGGAATTCACAAGGTTGCTTGGGGAGACCTTATCAAGCCTAGGAAAGAAGGAGGGCTTGGTTGCAAAGATCTATTTACCCAAGCTCAAGCACTTGCTGCCAAAATGATTTGGAGGGCCATCCATAATTCCTCATCATCTCCAGCCATGAAACTGATAAGATACTGGATACAAGAGTCTTACCCTGTTGGCAGTCACACCCTAAGACATGAACTTCCAGATTCAGCATTCTTTCAATTTACTCCATGTCCAAATACTTCCATTGTGTTAAGGAGAATGTTTGAAGCATGGAATACAGCTGCTCTGTGTTATAGGCCCCCAATCATTGATACAAGATGCAAGGATATCCACTTCTTCTGGCATCCTGAGATAATACATAGCAGTAATGACTGCCTGGCTCTTAAACATCCACAAAAGTACATGCAGTGGCATAAAGCAGGGATCAGGAAAATTGGAGATCTGAGGAAAGGAGATTCTGCCTGGAAGGACTGGGAGGAGATATCCTTACTCACGAAAGGCTCACAATTAGATAAAGACATCTATGAGCTCATCATGGATAAAGTGGGAGGACATGAAGAATTATGTGAAAGTACAAATCAGTGGCATCTAAAGGGCAAAGAGATATACTCTGTAAGGGAGATCTACAAAGGTCTGGTCAAGCACAAACCATCTAAAGCTACACAACTGTGGAACTGCAGAGAAAAAAGGTTAGCTGCCATATGTGCTAAAGGGTGGAAGAATTATGCAGCAAACAAAGTCAAGACTTTTGGCTGGCTGATCCTGCATCAGAGTTTGACCACCAATCATAGGAGAGCAAAATTTGACAAAAACATTTCTGAAACATGTCCCCTAGGATGTGGACAAGTAGAGACCTCTAACCATGTTTTCCTGTGTCCTAAGATCCAGGAATTCTGGAGTTGGACTGCACAGGTAAACAAAGGAGTCCCTGGAGAATCGAATATGCTGGTATTCCTAAACTCTGGTAACAGGTTACTAAATACTGCCAGAACCTTGTGTTGCTGGGCCATTTGGAAACACAGAAATAGGACTGCTATAGAAAAGAAGAATCCAAATTTGATATGGTTGAAGCAAGTCTTTTTAAGCACACTAATAGACTCAGCCATTGCACACAAAGCAGCAAGAGGACAGGGTTATGACAAAGAATGGCTCGCCATTGGCAAATTCCAAGGAACACATGATTTCTTTGTGCTAAATCTAACTGTAAATGATGTTGTTTTGCACAGGTGCAGTCAGGAGGCTGAATAGAGTTGGGGCAGCAGAAAGACAGATGGGGGTGGCAGATGACTCAGATGATGAGTACTCCACTCTTTCTAGGAGTGAGCAAGAAGATATGATCATTCAGCTGAAACAGGAAATGGTCCATGCATCTGCCATCAGAAAGGTACTCAAGAGGCCAGAGGCGTGGAGACATAACAATTTGAGACAGTATTTTCTGAATCTATATCATAAGTGGGAACAAAAACGTGAGGCACATGTACTAGTTCTGCTGGACTTTACCAATTACTCAGCATACAAACTTGATGAGCTGCTGAACATTCTTGGAAGAAGATGTGTGGCAGATCTCACAGTGCAAGATCTGGTTGATGCTCAGTAATTTATGGATACCACTACTTTATCCAAAACTGTTAATATTAGTTTATGATGCATTTTGATAATATTAACTATATAGGGCTTTAGTTTCCCTGAATTTTCTACTTACATACTTCGTTATATAAGAAGTATGGTGCTGATTTATACTATCTGCATTAAGTATACCTCGGTGGTGTACTATCTGATGTAATTTTGAGATATGAATACTAAGCTTCACCTTGCCTTCAAAAAAAAAAAAAAAATTAAAATCCCCCTTGAACCCCCTTTGGTTTGGGTGCATATTCACACGGGGGGTGACGTAGGGCAGCGAGAGCCTTTATATTTATATTTTGCACGTACAAAATCAACACTATATAGTATTTTGCTTGAAATCTTATAGTATTTTGCAAATCTTGTTATACAGTATAGCAAAATTTGTACTTGCATACCCCACAAACGAGGAACTTTACGTACGGTATAGATTAAGGAATAAGGGGTGAATATGCCTATCCAACAGCTCTCGTTGCCCGGAGTCACCCCCCGTGTGAATATGCACCCAAACCAAAGGGGGTTCAAGGGGGATTTTAATTTAAATGTGTGGGACTCAATGGTTGTGTTAATTAATGTTAAGGGTAGTTATGTGTTGGTTGTTATGTGTTGGTCATGAAGGGCACAGGAGCAAGCGCAACAACTGGACATGGGAGTCCAAGGCTAGCATTAAACTAGAATGGTTTTGTATGGCTTTGACCATCTCTTATACAGACAAGATTACATTGTCTAATACATAATTTGGATGTCTTCAGGACTGCCACTTGGCGAGTATACATGAATACTTGGAGGAATGCCAGTTTGGTGAGTATGCATGGCCGTTATCATGCATGATCTTCATATGAGGCCATGGGAATATATGAGAAACACTGAGCTTGGTTGCTAGGTTGTTTTCTTTGAGCTAAGGAGGTCATAGATTTGAAACTTGACTCAAACATTTGGGTGATGATTGTACTTGGATGATGATTGAACGTAGAGAAACTCGGCCCAAGTATGCAAAATGCCATGTTAGCATTGGGGTGATGGTCGTTTGTACAAGATCTATATAGTCGTCATAGCCATTCGATGACGACTATACATATGTTCATATAGTCGACTTGATATTGTATGCAGCGTAAGGTGGTATGTGACAGTCAGGTCATGTGCAAGTAGTATTTGGTTGCTTTGGCTTGGCTTGCTGAGGGGGTATGTGGGGTATGTGATAAAGCCTTGAAGAGGTTGGGGCCCATTATATAACGATTTTCATGAAGGATCTGCCCTCTTGGTGTGTTGCTTAGCACTAAAAGATTACTGTGTAACATTTGGCATCACAACCAAGGTTCAATTAGTGGCAGCCACCACCATATAACTAACTAACTAACTTTCCCACCATGTTGTGGATCATGTATATTACTACAATTTCAACTTGCACCATCTGCTATATGCCATTTGTGACCCTAATTATTTGGTTCCAATTCAAACATGTATGGAATATATCCAAATACCCAAGTGAAGATACGTAGTTCCACACCATATAGAAATGCTCCATGTCGAATGTTTATTTCCTTATCTAATACATCCATGTGCTCTCCGTGACAAAAAACCGATCAGAGGTCTTCAAGCAGTTCTCTCATTTCTATGCTAACAAAACATGTATTTCCATTCTCTGCTCTATTACACTTGTCCTTATGCTTCTGCAATACTTCTTCCATGCCGAGCACCAAATATTTCTTCAGGCCAATTCCAATAAAGTCATGGTATCAAGTATTCTATTGTCTAGAAGTAGCAATTTGAATTGATTGTCAAAACATGACTTTGGACTATGATTTAAGCCACTTCACCCTCCGGCCATGGAGGGCAACCCTCCGTGCGTAGCACCTTGTTTAAAATGGTAAGGCTTTGGACTTTGTGCTTGGAACGCCGCAGTGCAGACGCATGCGGCGTTCCCTTCCTGCCTACCTTCCCCCTTGCGGCATCCTGGTTGCCGGCATTGAATGCGAATTTTGAAAATGGCATCAATACCAGCAGCTCGATGAAGTCTTCTAGGGTTCCTACGATTTTTCACTACTCCTCACCTACAAAGTTTTTATTAGTGCCTCACTGCCTTCTCATCTACGAATTTCTTCCTGAGTGCCTCAGAGTTGTATTCTTGAGTTTGAGCTTGGTGCATGTCCATTGATCGACAAGGGTGAGATAGGCTTGACTGCTCGGAATGCATGCAGGACATGTTCCTACTTACGATCGTCTTTTTTGCTTGCAGCTTTTTATCTTTTGGAATTCGGAGTTTGTAGTTGGAATTCTTAGTTTGTAAGTAGTGCTCTGTAAATTCGGGGCAAAGGACCAGCAGGCAACTTGCTGTGGCGCCCGTGTTTCTGGTTATCACTGTATATTCTTCATATTATTTGCACTATGAACAAGGTTATCATTTCGACCGCTAATCATTGTATCCTTTGTAAATCCTGTGCAGGAACATGAAGAGGAGGTTTCGACTGATAGACTCACTGCCTCGGCCTCTCAGATTCTCTCGGCCTCTCAAGTTTACTATAGATTGTAAAGAACCCTGTTGAAGTTCCCTTTCAAATCAATAAAGCTTTGCCATTTCATCGTGTTCAGGGAGCCTCTCAACTTTGTTGCATCATGCTAAGCATTTTCTGTCTCCACGTTTAGTATAAAATGCCAAGTTAGAGACTGCACATAAGCAAAAATAGTGCAAAATTTGAGACAGACAGAATTTAGGACCACATGTGCATTTCTTATCTGTTTCATTCAGAGAGTTCAAGGACCAGTCTTCTGTCTCTTCTTCAATATATAGCAGATTGCTGGTTGTTACTGAACATTCCATTACTGTACCTTAGTTTTTTGGAAATGAGATTTAGGGAGCCCCTTAGCTTGATGGAAAGCTGTGGCTATGGAAATTGGTAGTCAGCCAGTTCCGATCTCTCTCATGCCTTCATCTCATAAGAATCAGGCTGGAGAATCAGCTCCTTGAATGTTTGCACTGATCTGATATCTTCTGTGGCAGCATTATTCTTTTGTTTGTGACTAACGTTTCAAATTTACAGCTCATAAATTGTTATGCCTGTATTTTTTGCAGTCTTGCAGCTTCAGGACATTGCTTACCACAAACCACCCTGCACTAGGTGAGTGCGCAGCTGATGTCACATATATTTTGTGCAATTTCCTTTAAGTTTTTTAACTTAGTTTCGGAGCATTTTCTTAAGGTTTATATCTGCATTTTTTTGAGGTTTGCATTTTGTTTGTATATTTTTGGAAATTTACTTGGGAGAGGTATGGGCTCAGGTTTTTGGCACTGCATCCAATCATCGAAGAACCTTAACTGGAAAAAAAAAATCTGAAAACCATGTATAGATCTCAAGAATTGCCATATAAGTGGAATAGCGAGAGGAGATGTTTTTCTATTACAAATGATTAATTCTGTAACTTTGGCAAGTCACGCTATGATAAATTCACATTTTTTCTATGTCCGTATTATAATTAACTAAGGAAAGTCACATTGATAGAGCATAGAAGCCATAGCGGGTGGATGCATTGGTAGAGCCAAGAAGCCATAGAGGGTGGATGCTTGGTAGAGCCTAGAAGCCATAGAGGGTGGATGCTTGGTGTTGACCTGCATTATTCTATTTATCTGCAATTTTCCATATTAGGTTCTTCACATACCATACTGATGTAAAGTCTTTCATGTCTATATTCTCCACAAAGCAGGAAACAAGTCATAAACTGTGCTTTTGATGTCAAAGAAGTATCTGAACATTATGAGATACATAGCCAGGCTTCACCAATGACATTGTCATAGCCTTTTAAAAAAATTTTGTGTTGATCTGTAATTGTTTGTTTTTATCTGCATCAGACTACCCTTGAATGTAATTCTATGAAGAAACTAAAGGCCTGTCAAATTTATGCAGACTTCACAGGAGGATGTGCCGCTACACAGATTGACATGTGCATGTTCATGCAGTTGCAGCGTAATGAGAATGCATCATAAGTGTTCAGACATATGTCTTTTGCTCCAGGTTTATCCAGGATTTCCTCTTGATTTCCAAGCATAAGACCAGATTATCATCATTTCCTATATAGGTCTTGATTTGCGCAGATACATCATACGTCTTCTTAAGAAAAATCTTCGAAATGCACATTTCTTTTGCACGCAATCAGGTCTTTTCATTTTATATTGCATTATTACTGTGGTCATAATTAAGCCAAAAGAAGGCCACTTTCTACAACAGTGTTCTTTCATTTGAAGTTGTCTTTTTTGAGTATCAAGCTTCAGAATTGTCTTTTGTTAGCTAAGTATAGTTAAAAGAAGTAATGAATATTTTGTGAGTATTACTTTTGAGTTTGCACCAAGTAGCTGTTTTACAATACGACATTGGATATGACTTCTCGATATCAAAGCTTTTCTATTTGCAGAAGCATAAACTGTTAACCCTTGCAAATAGCATATTTCCAGTGTTTGCCATTGCATTTTTCGTGCTCAAGTGAGGTTCCAGATTACTACATTGCAAGGATACTATCTGAAGCATGCTATAATGCTTTGTTTATAATGCCATCAGAATTTGAAGCCACCCTACGCAGAATAATAACTTAGGGAAGATAGATAGATAGATAGATAGTAGTTTTAACGTCACGCCACTAGGCAGCATCCAACTGGATGCTTCATACTAATTATGGGCATATTGCATTAGACAATTCAACAAGGCCCATGCATGAGTGAATAGATGTCGGTGCTTGCATTCCAAAGTTATGTTGTTGAAGAAATAGCTTGGATGTAAGTTATTTATATCCATTCACGTCCAAGAGACAATTTTTACACTATAATTACGCATTAAGAAAATACAATTTATGGTAGCTATTTGGGTTTACTTGCTTGCTTCAGAGCAAAATGTAAAGACGAATTTGTGCCTTCATTTAAGTTTTAGGGCTGCGCTGTGCTATGGCGCTGGGCTATGGCAGTCGCCATTCTGACCTGCTCTATGCATTGGAGCTGAAGGTATGGTTTCTCTAGTTTAGCGCTTACAGACTATGCTTTTAGGCTGCTCTGGCATTTTGAAACACTATTGAAGCCGTCTCCGGGCAATCTGCCCTAAACTTCGTGCATCATGGGTAAAAGCCATGAGAAAAATCATACAATTGATACTAGCGGCGATAGCATCGGTGAAGTAGTGATGATGGTATTGATAGAAGAAATGACGACGGAATAGGGATAGCTATGAGATGACGGAATAGGGATAGCTATGATAGCGAGGATGAGAGGGTTTCGCATAAGAGGAGTAAAAGGAAATGGTAAGCATGATAAGAAGAAGAGAGCGGAAGCATAGGCGACTCTAAGCTCCACTAATAGCCGGAGTGGCGCAGTATGTAAACAGAGCCCCGCGGAAGGAGAAAAACGCCATAGCAGCAGAAAACCATCACAGGGCATAAGCATGATGAATATAGTGAAGAAGAATTCAAGATGCCAAAGGAAAGGTGGGATGTCGGTGGGGAAGGAAAAATTGAGAAGGGATGAGAATAAATCTAAGAGTAAGAAAATGAAAAAAAGGCATATATCTCCTTCATCATCGTGAGTCATCGAGGCGGATGACAGATCCCCTTGCAGAGGATGAGGAAATTGAGAATGTTGCAATAGATGAGGAGGCAATTAAGTTTAAAGAAATGCTTGAAGCACAAAAAGAAGGCATCTCTGGGGCTTGAAAATGAGCCAATGGTAGGCCCTGTTCCTGCACCAAAGGCAGAAAGACACAGTAGCTATGGTGGTGCCTTGAGGCCTGGAGAAGGAGATGCTATTGCTCAGTATGTGCAGCAAGGAAAACGTATTCCTCGTAGAGGAGAGGTCGGACTTTCTGCAAATGAGATTCAAAAATTTGAAGGCCTGGGTTAGGTCATGAGTGGCAGCATGCATCAAAGGATGAATGCTATTCGTATTAGAAAAGAAAACCAGGTTTATAGTGCAGAAGATAAGCGAGCACTTGCAATGTTTAATTACGAGGAAAAAGCGAAGCGAGAATACAAGGTGAGAACACAAGGTGATGTCTGACCTACAACGTTTGGTACAAAGGCATATTGTTATGTCTATTCGAGATAATTGCACACTAGCCATGTTGCACTTTCTGCAATGGCGCCGTCCGAAGTCGCAGGCGGATGTGGCGTTGCCACTGCTGTCACTGCGGGATTGCCACCGAGGCATCCGCAGAGGCCATACCAATATCAAGATCAGAAAATTCAACAGCAGCAGCAGCCTCAATCAAGGGCAGCAAGAATGCAGGATCCAAATGGTGGTATTCCAAATGGAGTTTCAAATGGAGTTTCTTCTGCTAGGATGATCCCAGGCTACTGTAAAGATAAGAAGGCGCTTTTGTAAGATTTGCACACGGACACGAATGACTTCCAGATAAGTTTTCTGTTTCATTTTCAATCAAGGCAATGACCAAATCCTGTTAGCTTTGGGTAGCATATATTTTGATTTCAAGACATTGCATTTAGTAAAGACATTTTCTGGCATGTTAGTCACTCTAATTTGCTCTATACTTCTCTCTGGTTCGGAGATTTCTTTAGCTCTTAAGTTTATAAAAGAGATCAAATATTCCCAGTTTATATTCAAATATTTCACAGCGAAACGCACAAAGATACAAGAAAGATGTACGGATACAATTTAATAAACAGGGAAAAGGAGAAGATGGTGCAAATAGGGAGAGGCGAAGTGATGGGACAGAGAGACGGACGTCTCCGCCATCCACCAGGACAGAGTGGGGTAATTAGCCCACCGACTGGTGCCTTCCACTAAGCTACAGACACCAACCTATCCGGCCCTGGAGATACAACAACCACAAAGGATGGACAAAAGGAAACGAATAAACAAGGGAACCAGGAGTAGATGGTGCAAATAGGGGGAGGCAAAGCT
Source organism: Isoetes taiwanensis (assembly GCA_021234155.1). NCBI lineage: Eukaryota > Viridiplantae > Streptophyta > Lycopodiopsida > Isoetales > Isoetaceae > Isoetes > Isoetes taiwanensis. Next base: position 16,997,622 of record JAJEKV010000021.1, on the reverse strand, counting down.
ATGGGACAGAGAGACGGACGTCTCCGCCATACACCAGGACAGAGTGGGAAATAGCCCACCGGCTGGTGCCTACCACTAAGCAACAGACATAAACTTCTCTGGCCCCATAAAATGAAAGTGGAAAAACGGAGGTTGCCAAGTACGGGATAGTGGGAGACAACTCCCCAACCGTACACCAAGACAGTGAGGATCTAATCCTCCGATTGGTGCACCAAAGTTACAAACCCACTATCAAAAGAACTAGAGGAAACCACAGGGTACAGGTATTTGGGATATGACACACATGGTGGGGGAAGTGGTCAAAAGGGGCAGACAACAGATCCCAAGCAGCGATAGGCAATTATTACATCATGATGAATTACTGTAACAACAACAGGATCACCAACTGGGAAATCAAAACATACCTATTTAGCACATTAGAAGCATCAGCACAACTGTACGGATGTGAGACATGGGGGCCAGGTCTATCAGAGAAGAAATGGAAAAAACAGGAAGGAATACTGAGGCAATGGCACGGACAGGAATTCCAGGGGAAGGCAACTAAGCCAGATTATACAAGCGGACGGATGGGACGAAGAATGGACAGGCAGAGCAATGAGGAACTGGCTGGCACGACACACAGGGCCTAAGCAAACTGGCTATTGGGAACCTTCAATCCAGGGGGACAGATAGGACATATCACGTACAAAAGCAGCATGTTGAATAAGAGTAACAGGGGAACGCTGGCCAGATTCAGAATGGGGAGCCACGACCTCCGAATTGAGAAAGATAGATGGAGGAAAATAGATAGAGCAGAGCGAATATGTCGAGTATGTGACTTAGGAAAAATAGAAGACGAAGCACACATGGTAAAGGAGTGCCCAGTATACACAGACATAAGGTCCAAATTTAACAAGGTCAGGTGGGATCTCCCACTCCCAGCACTGATGGACAAAGAAGAGACACTCACAGATGTAGCGAAAGCTATAAAAGAGATGATAATAAGACACCGGGGGGTGCACAAAGAGAGAGGGCTAATAATCTGAGAAGCACGAATGAGGCGGATCAGAGGGGCCCACAAAGTACAGTTCAAAACTGTTTATAGCGATGCATTGTGTATGGCCAGAAGCCAGCTATAAGCACGATGCGGGTAATATAAAGAACAAGAGAAGCCCGCTAGATGGCTACATAAACCTATGCGTCTGTTTGCTGGCAGCACCCTTTGGGAACTCGCAGGATGCTACACAAGTCCGGGGGCCTCACGGCCTGAGGGACGTTAATGTATATTCTATTCTATTCTATTCTATTCTATTCTATTCTATTACAACCTATAGAGAGCGTAGCATAGCAGTCCTAAGATTTGGAGAATGAAAACGGTGGGATTTGGGAGTTCTTACATGTTCATTTTTCTTGCTAACATATCCATTGTTTTCTCCCAATAGATTTTTAATCGATAATGCACACGTTCTATTTTTGGTTCAATGTAGTTGTGCAATTGATATTGCAATATCAAACTACAACTGGCGTGCCTTGGAAAAATAAATTTTGCGGCTTTGGTTATGCTATATACCCATGACCATAACACACACAAGATAGGGTCTTAAAATAGATCAACCTGACTACATAATTAAAAAGGGGGAGGGGAGGGGGAGGGGGGAAGTTGGGGGTGGGGGGGAGTGCAATGCAATTGTGTATTCTAGGTGGTACACGCAAGAATTGTTAAGTTTTGAGATTTTTGACGTCTATATTGACATAAGAAGGATACCCACCTCAATTTGCCTAGGCCAGTTGATGCCGCTTGCAATTTGCAGGAAGATTGGGAATCTTTCAAAAAATTACGTCTTTGCCCCTGTTCTGAAAACCGAAAACATGAAAAATGCCATATTCATGCTGCTGTTACCACAAAAAATAACATGATCATTTGTTTGAGATCTGCAGTTCAACATGGATTAGTGTTTCTACAGACTATATATGCAATTTTAGAGGAACTTCAATCTACTTTGTAGGCCATTTGTAGAAAATAAACTGCTACAACCCCTTGCGAGCAATTTGGTGTACGTGAGGCTTCATCTGTTTTCCGTTTTTTCGTCTATAACTAAGATCTGTTTACTTGGACAGTTACAAATTATAATCTATGTGAGCTTGCAAAAAGCTCTTTGTTGCACTATCTGAGCAGGTGTCACAATGTAGCATAAGAACTAATAGTGTCACTTATATTAGTATTCTCATGTCTAGGCAAGGAAAGCATATTGATGCATTTCTTATTCAATCTTTATATCTTGGACATAACTTAATAACACATTTACTAATAATATTGTAACTCATTTAAGTATCTAAGCACTCCAGTCCGCATCTAAGCAGTCCATTTCATCCTCAGTATCTACAACCATCTATTCCACATGTAAACTCCATTACATCTACCTTCCACATGCTCAAGTCTAATGTCAGGCATCGTCGATCGCACTGTCTAGCCCAAGATAATAGTACGAAATAATGGAACATGTCAAACATATTTGATAAATCACTCATTTAGGGTTTAATGTTAAGCTACACGTGTAGGGTTTAAGGATTTGAGCATTTAAGGCTTTAGAATTTATCACATCATGAATGCCAATGAACATAGAGCATCTCTTAGATGGACATGCAATGCTATCAACCATTTCATCATTACCACAAATTTAGTGTTTAGTGCTTATGTTTAGGGTTTAAGGTATCATGATTATGTGTCAAGTAAATTACAACTCTTAAAGATGGAGTCCAACATGATGACTTACCAAGTTCTATATTGCTTAGGAACCCTGACACTCCATTACATCTACATACACAATTACAACTCATCTACAACCCTTCCCTCGCACTTGGCACTCTACTACATCTATAGGCATAATCATATTTTGTAGCTCTTTATTGCACCTATAAAGTCCATTACGTCTAAGCCATTCCACACGTCCAGGACTAATGCCCGGCATCGCCGGGCACACGTTTCTAGTGGTTTACCCCTTATTATTTATTTATTTTTTTTCTAAACAAAGTGCATGTAGAGCTCGAGCTCTTTAATTTTAGGGTTTTATAATTGTCTTTGTCTTCCAAGCTATAAGATAGAAACCAAAGGGCAGCCATCCTAGAAGGAGACAGATGAGGGCCAGAGTTGCCAGATCCATAGCTCGTCATTTACATTGTCAGCAAAGGGCATGGCATCCATTCTGTTCTTTTTCCAAAGCTTCTTCTTGCTAGGTAATGAATTTCCTATAGTGGCCCCTTCTTTCAATCTTATAGAGCCATTGACCCTTTTTTAATTGCTATGGAGCAAGAAGCAATTTTTCCGTTGAAGATCTGAAAGCAGAATAATGGCAAAGGTTTGCGGGGTAAATTTGGGGCTCCAACATTATAGATGCTTGTATTTGCCAAAGAATTCTTCCATTTTACAACTTCCAAGTTGTGATCTTCATTTAGTCTAAAAATGTAGAGTATAGGTGATGGGAATGGATTACTGATATGATGGTGCTCGGGGATTACTATTCTATTCTATTCTATTCTATTCTGGGGAGTGGCTCAGAAAGCAAGAATAAGATAGTTGCATGGGAATTGAAACACTAAGCATTGAACCATCGAGATATTTATGGAACCTTGGAAACAATTGAGATCCTATACTTGGCCTATGTACCTTTGCCTTTTAAAAAAGGCTCCTTGATCCCTATATAAGGGGAAGAGGTATGCTTATTGGACACATATCCTTCTTTATGTCCTTCTGCTCCTCCATATCCTGCCTTCTCGCTAGTCTCTTGATCCGTACAAGTTTTCTTCTCGACTCCATGAATTTTGTTCTTGTTCCTTAGAGAGGATTCTCTAAGGGCTGATTATCCAAAGCCGCTTCTTGTTTCTTGACATAAATTGCGCATGGACTATTCTTGGAGATTTTTGTTTCTGCAGGCCCGGTTGGGTGGTGTTAGCCTAAAACCTGGAATTTTAGTCTAACCTCAAAGGAAGTGCAAACAAACTGGTCAGGACCTCCAGATCACTTAGGGTGATCAATCCTCGATCATATAAAGCAAAAGAACTCAATTTGAAATGCTAGATTTCTCAAAATCACTACAGTCCCTGAAGCAAAAAAAACTGTCAGAACAAAAATCAGTCTAGCAGTCACACCCTTTAAGATTTTTGAGTTTTGATTTTTGGTATGGTTTATAGACAAGTGGAGGAAGCTACTGGTGAAAGTCTGACTCGATTTGGATAGAGGAAGGCCAAGAAAATCTATGTCAAAGTTCAGTAAAAAATTGGTCAATGCCAAAACAGAGAGCCAAAATTTGCAAATATAGTTTGGTGATGAATCTTGAGTTGGAATTTGTATAAACAGCTTCAAAATAAACTCTAGATCATGTGCATAAGGTTTTCTTGACAAGCAAACACTATGATATTTACTGAGATGGGCCAAAGTCTCGATTTCTGTCACGGTTTATGGCGAGTTATGGAAAAAACTATTTTTCTTTGTTTTCTTTACATATAAGCAATACTCAAACCTTTTAAAGAATGGGACACGACTATTTAATTTGGATTCTACTTTAAATATCTGGTTTCTATTAGTTTAGACAGGCAGAACAACTTGAAACAAAAGAAGATGGAAACACTATTTGTCCAGGCAATGAATATGCATTCAAATCATAAGATATCACAGGAGTTTAGAATTCTCAGCAAGTAATACCCAGGATAATGCTTGAGAACAGATCCCAAGGCATTGTCAACTTCTGAAAACCCAAAAATTATCAGAAAGAGAAAATAATAAGATAATTTGAGTAGCAGTAGGAGTTTTGATATCAAATAAGCCACAACAGAGTCGGTCTTCAATCAAAATACAGTCAATCTTCAATCTCGAGCAGGATTAGCAGAATTTGAGGTAGAACAGATCAAGAGAATATCAGGAATATAGAAATCGCCCAGATCACAGAGGTATATCTCCGAGGGGGGTCATTAAATGATCTGCATTCTTGGATTAAAAACTGTCCTTCCCAAAAACCAGCTCGGTTGAGTGATTTCCGGCCAAATTTGAGCAAGTTTCTATAGATCAAGTGCCACAGAGAGTTCCAGGGGTTTCGGAAAAGGTCTAGGAGGATGAATCGGGAGCAAAAGGGCGGGATTCAATCAGATTTGGGCACCAATCAGCCCATTTAGCGGTGTTCCGAAGTTTAGGGTTTTGCAAGGCTCGATATATCCCACAGGCCTAAATAGTTACGGAAGATAAGGATATAAATTGAAAAGTCCGAGTCAGCTTATTGAATTTGCGTGCCACTTGAAGGGTTGTGCCGGCTTCGTGTTCGAGGGCCCGCCCCTGGCCGCCACGTGGACCAATGGGGGGCTGAGGTGGAATTTAAAGTCGAGGTGGAAAATAGTGATAGGGTAGATATAGGCTAGAATAGGTTTTTATTTTTTATATTCTCCGCGCGCATCCCAAGAAATAAATTTTGAGGGGCTTCCCAAGGTCTTTTTTGATTTTTAAAAGCCAATTTAGCTCATTTTGGTCAAGCTTCAAACTGAGGGTTTCCAGGTCAAACTGAAATACTCGAAATTTTGGCCCTTTTGACCTTGGTCAATGGATTTTCAAACTTGGAAATGGTGGAAAAAAATCATAAAACAAATGGAAAAATGGTGGAAAAAGCTATGGTGGGGTTTAGAAGGATGAGATGATGGTAAAAATCAAACTCCATTGCTCTTGAGGTTTTTTATGATCTTTTGAGAGCAATTTACAAGTGATGGTGAGGCCAATAAAAATATAGGTAGTGAAGTAATGGAAGAGGGTATGAAAAGGTGGAAGTGAGGTATGGAAAGGTGGAATAGATGAAGGATGGAAACCCCTGTAGCACATGATCTTATCTCAAAAGCTCAAATCATACCTTATGATGAACATAGTTTTGCTCAAGGCCTAAGGGTCTTCCAATCTTCTAAAAAAAAAAAATCTTCCAAACTTCAAGGCCAATATAAGAGCAAATATCAATTCCCAAGTGACCATCTTCATAAGTGTGACTCCTAAACCATTGGTGCAACTCAATTAAGCTCCATATAAATGAATTTGAGCAAAATGCTTTGTAGCTCCTTGTATAACTTGCTATATCCTTTGCCTGGTCTTCAAGAAATAAAAATGTAACTTAGAAAAACTTCCTCAAAGGAAAGAATTAGGCTATATAAGCAAGATCCCAAGGGTCTTCCAATCTTGGACAAATTTCTTCCAAACTCTAGCAGGATCAAGATAGCACTAACTCTTACCCCATGAGTGATAGGAAATAACTTAAGATGAAACCTCAAAAGCTAACCACATGTCTTCCAAACTTCAACAAATATCTTCCAATCTTGAAACTCTAAGTATCATGTTGGTCCATGTTGCCCAAAAAGGGGCAACATCTCCTCAAAGGAAAGAATGAAATTTGGACCCCTCAGCCTCAAAGGAAAAATGCTAACTGAAGGGTCTTCAAATATCATCAAGTGGTGAGAGGGGTAGATTTACTCTGCAGTGATGGAAAATATGGGGCAGAGCATAGGGTGATGAAGTGAATGATAGGAGAAGAAGATCAAATGGAGGGTAGGTCAACTCAAGACAGGTGAAGATGGAGAAAAAGTGGATGAACCTACATATGACAATAATAACCAAGTTAGCATGAGTGCTAATTAGAGGATGAATAACAATATAGGATTAGCACTCTTGAGAGTTCATTAGGGAGCAAAGGCTAAATGGAAGGCAAGTCAACTTAAGACAAGTGAGAATTTAGAACAAGTGAACCTGCATATGACAATGAGAAGCAAATTAGCCTGAGTGCTAAATAAAAGGTGAATAGCAATATAGGATTAGCACTCTTGGGATTGCACAAGGAAACAAGGCTAGATGGAAAGAGGCCAACTCAAGACAAATGAAAGTGGTAGGCAGATGGACCTGAAATGACAACACTCAACTTGTTAAAGCATAGCAAATCTCTACCATATTTAACTAGACCTCAACTATTCAAAAATCTTACTCATAGAACCATTGGAATTTTTTTTTTTTTTTTTTTTTTTCAAAATCTTACTCATACAACCATTTGAATTTTTCAAAAATTCATACCATCGAGAATCGAAAACCTAATCTGCTTCTTCTCTGTTCGAGCTCAGTAATCTCGAGCTCCTTTCCTGATCATGGCTCCTTTTTCCTACCACACACCCATCTGGGACAATGTAACAGCTGAACCAAACAATTTAGGAGTGTTCCCTGAGATTGATCCAGCCACAGGTATTCCCATTCCTTATGGAGTGATCAGACCTGTGCAAGAAGTAAATACAGATGCAGAATGGGACAATGTCTTAATTAATGAAGAACCTCTTCCACGCTCAAATTTTTCGGTGCACATGCATATCTGAGACAGTGCATAATAGAGGGTAAGAATTTTGACACAAGCTTCCCTGATTCCGAAAAAGAACTCTTCAAAGAAGACATGAACCATGAGCACCATGCAATGTGCTGCTTTCTTGGACAAAAAACTTATCAGGAAAAACTAACAGCTCTGAACAGATATCGGGACACAAAGGCTCTTTGGGCCAGAATTTTTTCAAGGGAATGCATACAGATGCTACATATACACTACTTCTTATGTAAGCACCACCATGAGCTGACAGATGCTCAGTTTGACAGATATAGGCAATTATTTTACTCTCACAGGATGCTAGCAGATAACTATGGCTCTCTGATGCTTCTTATGATAAAAGAAATGCATTTTAAACTTCTCAAAGAGAACCTTTGGGATGAAGAACACTATGTATTTGGCACCATGAAAAGCTTTTTACCGGTTCAATAGTCTTTTGGATGCTACTGAGATCTTGATCCTTCAAACAGGATACCATTCATTCATTCAGCCAAACCGCCGATAGCATTGGGGCTTGATGAAAAGATCTAGCCTTTTAAAGACTCATCCGAAATGTAACATGTGTAATGTTTTTATTTTTGATCAATGAAAAATCTACGGTCTTCTTTTTTGAAACTTGTCTAATCTGTGAGCATGGCTTTACTTCAAAAGAATACACATTAGTCAACCTCAAAGAAAAATTATCTTGATGGCACAGGTTATAAGAGATTTCAATACAACCACACTAGCAAACTCCTAAGTAAGAATTTCAACTAGAAACCAATTCAAATCAAAGAACATAATCGTCAAATATGCAAATCTATTCAAAAAGAAATTTAAAGTTTCAACTAATTAGCCTAATTTAAGCCAAAATAGATAATTATGTGGAAGCAAATAGGCTCAAGCATGCATCTTTGAGGCCAATATCTCTTAAGATCTTTGAATGTTAATAGGATTTGGCAGCTCTAAACACGTATTAAGATCAATCAGCCTATAAGATGAGCAGCCGACCTCTCCTAGAATCGATAAGGACCTTCCCAAGGATTTTCAAATTTAGATAGCTTACCTTCATCTGCTGACATTCCATTTGAGCACCCAGCTCTAATGGAGAAAATTTATCTTGGAGCTTGTGAGTCTGCTTTTAAAAGTCTTGCACTCCTAGCTTTCTTAAGTAGATTGAGATTTTACGCATCAAATCTATCCTCATCCAATTTTAGCAAAACTTCATACCGTGTTTTAATGCTTCAAGAAACTCGAGGTCCAATTTGAGTGCCATCCTCAATGAGGGAATTTCCAACTCAACGGGGAATAAGCGCTTCAACTCCATAAACCAAACCTGAAAGGAGAAGCATTAGTAGCGGCTTTTAGCTTGGTGATTCTATGAGCCCAAAGGGCATCATATAATTTCAAATGCCAATCTTTTTGGTTTTGGCAAACCTGCTGTCTTACGCAAAATACCCTTAAGCACTTTGTTAGTAGACTCGGCTTGGCCATTTCCTTGAGGATAATAGGCTGAGCTTTTCACATGCCCTGATTTTGAGACTTGAGGCGAGAAAATTAATAACCTCATTAATAAAAGTAGAGCCTCTATCGGTCAAAATTTTAAAAGGGATGCCAAACCTAGAGCAAATGTTTTCATGTAAAAATCTGGCGATGGTATATGCATTTGCTTTTCTCAAAGGTCTTTGCCGACCATTTGGTAAATAGATCGTGGCTACAACAATGTATTCATCTTTGGGCGAAGATGGGGGATTTATAGGGCCAACATAATCTAGTCCCCAAACTTGAAATGGACCACGGGGGGACACAATTCGAAAGAAGGCGGGGATGCAAAATTTTCTTACCAAATATTTGGCATTGGTGACAAGTTTTTATGACATGATAACAATCTCTAAATAGATGAGGCCAGAAATATCCGGACCTTAATATCTTCTTGGCGGTTTGTGTCTGGCTGCAAAATGACCACCACAAACACCTTTATGATTCTCGGCAAAGTACCGGGGCAGCCTCATCTTCATCAACACACCTTAGAAGAACACCATCCCTGTTTACCTTGCACAAAATATCTCCAACCAAAGAGTAAGTCAAACATTTTAGTCTAAACTTGTAAGCTTGGCTTTTAGAAAATTCAGGAGGTATCTCTTGATATTGGAGGAATCTTCTAATAGGTTCTCGCCAACCTTGAGCTTTGTTTATCACGAAAAGTCTTGCCCATTTACAACAAGGTTGGTCATTTCTTCCTCTTGTACTACTTCCTCATGTTCAAAATAAGCAAAGGTAAATACAAACTCGGGTTGTTTAAGACATGGATGACCTTTACTTTTAAATCATAAGATTGGAGCCTACAAGCCCACCTATGAAGCTTGGGTTTTTCCAATTTCTTACCATACAAAAAAGGCATGGGATTCTGCTGCATGTAGGCAATTGGTCCGAGATTTTTTTGAGAAGATGTCCCCTGTCTTTCTATCAAAAAATAAGAGCGGCTGCACTTCTTTCAATCTTGGCATACCTTTCTTGAGTTTGAGACCATTGTTTGCTTGCAAAGGCAATGGGGTGCTTTTCTGCAAAATAGCAATTCCATGACTTTTTTTTGGTACTTGAATAATAGATTTGTGAATGGCGATTGAGAGATCGGAGTTTTTTAAGCGAGTGGCATGGCAAATAGCTTCTATAATCGCACAAAGGCTTTCTCACATTCATCGGTCAAACAACGACTTTGTATTTACTTTTTTTTTTTACTAACATGGCCTACTCGGTTGGTTTGGAAATAGGACTAACATGGTGAGAGAAATTAGGCACATAAATTCTCAAAAAGAAGTCATCCCCATAAATTCTTTGACATCTCTAAGTGTCTTAGGAACACGAAGCTTCTTTAAGGCAATGATTTTTCTTGACTACTTGAAGACCCCACGGCGAGAGACTTCATGGCCTAACAGGTTGGCCTTTAGATGATAAAAGATGCACTTCTTGGGATTTAGATTAACTCCGGCTTCAAATGCGCACAATATAAATATCCTTGTTAGTTCTGAAATATGGTCACTTACTTCATTACCTAAGCATAAATCATCAAAAAACTCTAAATTGTTCCGAGTCATGCTTGCAAAAACAATGTCCATAACCCTCACGAAATGTAGCAGGTGCATTCATCAAACCAAAAGGCATCCTTTTCATTGCAAATGTTCCCCATGGAGTGATGAAAGATGTTTTGGGCTGATCTTCCTGTTTGATGCTTATCTGATTAAACCCAGAGAAACCGTCCAAAAATGAGTACATGGATTTACCAGCTACTGCATAAATGATTTCTTCTAAAAAGGCAAGGGATAACAATCTTTAATAGTAGCCTTATTAAGATCTCTATAATCTACACAAATTCTCAAAGAACCATTTTTTTTTTATCTATGGAACAATGCATGAAACCCGGAAGGATTCACAATAGGCACTACCAAACGATTCACGCATTTTAAAGCGACTCTTGTTTGATAAGATCCAAAAGTGAAGAATTAATTCTTCTCAACTTCTGCATAACAGGTTTGGCATCTTCTCGAACCTTAATTTCAAACTCACAAATTTTTTTATCAACCCCTTTCAGTTCTGAATACTCCCAAGCAAAAACATCCACCCAATCCTCAAATAACTCAACCATTTTACCTTGATCACCTTCATTATATAAGTCTCCCATTTTGGGGTCCTAGATATACCTCCTTTATGCACTTCAAGCTCTTTAAGTGATTCCTCTTGTGCTAGGTTGATAGTTAAGATGGGATGGAATTGGGAAAGCTCCTCTTCATCTAAGACATCCTCTTGAATAGCTCCTTGGACAAATACTCCATAAGGGTTTTTACGCACAATGAGTCGACTTCAAAATTTTTAGATCTAGGAATATGTAAAATCTCCCAATGATCAAAAAAGTTAATAATTCTCCGGCTTGAGCACTCGGATCCTCCATGTCTTGATGTTTAGTTCGATATTCTCCCAAGATTTGTCTACAAACAAGTTGTGAGTCTCCATAAATAACAATATGAGAAATACTCATACACCTTGCTTCTTGTAAACCTGCAATGAGGGCTTTGTATTCTGCTGCATTAGAAGAAATATTAGGGTGAATTCTCCCTATCTTAGTCATCAACTTAAAATCAGATCCTTCAAAATAGTAAATGAAGAAGCAATCCCGTTTTTTTTTTTGACATACCTCCATCAAACCAGAGATAGGCTTTTTTTGCCTTCGGATCAGGAGATTCAACATGCATGTAAGCAAAGTTGACAACCTCTTCATGTATACTAGCATCCAGGCCTAAATTGTAAACACCCAAATCTTCTTCCTGTAGTATGTCCACATCTATGAACCTAATGTTAGCAGATGGATCAGTTTTGTTTGCCGGTTGTGAAGTTGCTCCATTGGAAATGGTGCAAGTGCCTTCAGACCATGTGTCCGGCATCCCTTTGTTTTCATCCATCTCCTTCCTAATAATAGATCATAGATATTAGCTTGATTAACATTTTCAAAATCAACAACCACAAATGTGGCCAGCACAATGATTCCCCCTGTATTCACAGATACATTTCTTACTATTCCCTTAGGCACAACTTTAGCATTTGAAAAAGATTTTAGAACAATGGAAGTATTATCTTCTACCTTGAGATCCAGTGCCTTCATAACATGATAAGGCATAACATTAAGAGAAGAACCTCCATCCAGCAAAACTTTGTCTAGATGGGAAGTTCCTATAGTAGCACTACAAGTAAAAGCACCTGGATCTTCGGTTTGCTCAGGCAAAGCCACAGAAATATTGTTGCAGGTTTCAGCAAAGCAACCTCTTCAATATCCGGAGTGCTTTTGATCAACTTTTCCCCTGTATGATGGTGCAATTCGCCAGTGAGTTAATAAATCCACAGTAACCTTAGAATTTTTCATAAGTAATTCAAATTCATCCAACTCAGAATCTTTCTGTTTATACCTTTGAGCAGGAGGAGGAGCTATATTCTGAGGATCTGATTGAAATGTTACCTTATGAGGTGGAATGTAACCTGTAGATGCATTTGGATGAGCTCGCGCGCGGTCCGCACAACCATAACATCTTGCTCTTCCTGTTCTCCGCACAAGTCTCAATAAAACTTATATTTGACATTTGTTTACCTTTATCTTGTTTTTCAAAATAAGCCTTAACACTTTGCAATACTTCTCCTCATGACCTATTTCCTTGCAAAAGAGCAAACGGGACATTCTCTACCAAAGTGACCTCTTCTATGACACTTAGGACATTGCCTTGCAAAACACTTTGCTCAGCTCTATGGTAAGGTTTACCACGGTTTGTGCATTCGGGAGGTGGGGCATCTTTCTTGTTTTTAATTCAAGAAGTTGTTTGGTAACTTCCAAAAGTGCCTCGGACACTTTTATCGATCTCGATTTCATCTCGAAACATGAGGATCCAATTCTTCACCTTGGACTTCTTCTTCTCTTTTTGTCTTGCATAAGCAGGGAGCAGCATTAGCAAAATGTAAATCATGTTCGGTTCCATGATGAGGAGGATAAAATGGATCTCGATCTCTTCATCGGGAAGATAGCTTAATAGTTACGCGGATCTACGGCCTTTACAAATGTTTTATGGATAGAATCCAACTCACCAAATTTTTGTAATTTTAATAACTTCCTATAGATCCTAGGTCTAGACATCAAACCTCGATAAAGGAAGCAACTAGGTGCAATGTTGGATGAGTAACCCGATTCTGTTACACACTAGCAAATAAGAATTAAATCTCTCCACATACTTGCTTTACACTCTCACCGGTCTAATGGAAAATGAGTTGAGTTCAAAGACAAGATCCCGGGGTGAAGTAGCCTTACCAAACCTTGATAGAAACTTGTGTTCCAATTCATCCCCTTTGGTACCTATAGACAGACTCAAAATCGAGCCAAGATCCGGCCTCATCACCCTTCATGCATTTGATGAATTACGCAAACACGGAACCCTTCTTTCTCCCATGTTCTTCATAATAGTCTTCAAAGTTTTTAGAAAATGGTTGGCATTCATGGAAGAATCATAGCAAGGGGGAAACAGGTATAGTCAACTCAAAATGATAAGGTGCTGATGGAGGAACAGACTGAGCAGGTTGATCTGGTTCAAAAAGTTTATGAATTTGTGAAGAAGAGGGCACAGAGGAAATATTTGTAATATTTGTAGACTGATAGAGAGGAGCTGGTGGAGGAATAGGCAAGTTGGGAGTATTTGTAGCATTAGTGGTAGATCTGGTAGCCACTCTCATGCTTACTCCTACCAAATCTGGTTGATTTGTCTCCTCAGTGGTTCAAAGAGACGAAATCTTCCTTGGTGCCATTGAGTTCAATTTCCGTGTAAAAATCTCGGTAGGACCTCCAAAATGTTAGCCTAAAACCTGGAATTTTAGTCTAACCTCAAAGGAAGTGCAAACAAACCTGTCAGGGACCTCCGGATCACTTAGGGTGATCAATCCCTCATCATATAAAGCAAAAGAACTCAATTTGAAATGCTAGATTTCTCAAAATCACTACAGTCCCTGAAGCAAAAAAAACTGTCAGAACAAAAATCAGTCTAGCAGTCACACCCTTTAAGATTTTTGAGTTTTGATTTTTGGTATGGTTTATAGACAAGTGGAGGAAGCTACTGGTGAAAGTCTGACTCGATTTGGATAGAGGAAGGCCAAGAAAATCTATGTCAAAGTTCAGTAAAAAATTGGTCAATGCCAAAACAGAGAGCCAAAATTTGCAAATATAGTTTGGTGATGAATCTTGAGTTGGAATTTGTATAAACAGCTTCAAAATAAACTCTAGATCATGTGCATAAGGTTTTCTTGACAAGCAAACACTATGATATTTACTGAGATGGGCCAAAGTCTCGATTTACATCACGGTTTATGATGAGTTATGGAAAAAACTATTTTTTTCTTTGTTTTCTTTACATATAAGCAATACTCAAACCTTTTAAAGAATGGGACACGACTATTTAATTTGGATTCTACTTTAAATATCTGGTTTCTATTAGTTTAGACAGGCAGAACAACTTGAAACAAAAGAAGATGGAAACACTATTTGTCCAGGCAATGAATATGCATTCAAATCATAAGATATCACAGGAGTTTAGAATTCTCAGCAAGTAATACCCAGGATAATGCTTGAGAACAGATCCCAAGGCATTGTCAACTTCTGAAAACCCAAAAATTATCAGAAAGAGAAAATAATAAGATAATTTGAGTAGCAGTAGGAGTTTTGATATCAAATAAGCCACAACAGAGTCGGTCTTCAATCAAAATACTGATCAATCTTCAATCTCGAAAGCAGGATTAGCGTAATTTGAGGTAGAAACAGATCAAGAGAATATCGGGAATATAGAAATCGCCCGGATCACAGAGGTATATCTCAGGGGGTCATTAAATGATCTCGCATTCTTGGATTAAAAGCGTCCTTCCCAAAACCATTTCGGTTGAGTGATTTCCGGCCAAATTTGAGCAAGTTTCTATAGATCAAGTGCCACAGAGAGTTCCAGGGGTTTCGGAAAAGGTCTAGGAGGATGAATCGGGAGCAAAAGGGCGGGATTCAATCAGATTTGGGCACCAATCAGCCAGTTGAAGGTGTTCCGAAGTTTAGGGTTTTGCAAGGCTCGATATATCCCATGGGCCTAAATAGTTACGGAAGATAAGGATATAAATTGAAAAGTCCGAGTCAGCTTATTGAATTTTTGTGCCGCCTTGAGAAGGGTTGTGCCGGCTTCGTGTTCGGAGGCCACGCCCTGCGCCACGTGGACCAATGGGGGCTGAGGTGGAATTTAAGCCGAGGTGGAAAATAGTGATAGGGTAGATATAGGCTAGAATAGGTTTTATTTTTTATATTCTCCGCACGCATCCCAAGAAATAAATTTTGAGGGGCTTCCCAAGGTCTTTTTGATTTTTAAAAGCCAATTTAGCTCATTTTGGTCAAGCTTCAAATCTGGAGGGTTTCGGTCAAACTGAAATACTCGAAATTTTGGCCCTTTTGACCTTGGTCAATGGATTTTCAAACTTGGAAATGGTGGAAAAAATCATAAAACAAATGGAAAAATGGTGGAAAAAGCTATGGTGGGGTTTAGAAGGATGAGATGATGGTAAAAATCAAACTCCATTGCTCTTGAGGTTTTTATGATCTTTTGAGAGCAATTTACAAGTGATGGTGAGGCCAATAAAAATATAGGTAGTGAAGTAATGGAAGAGGGTATGAAAAGGTGGAAGTGAGGTATGGAAAGGTGGAATAGATGAAGGATGGAAACCCCAGTAGCACATGATCTTATCTCAAAAGCTCAAATCATACCTTATGATGAACATAGTTTTGCTCAAGGCCTAAGGGTCTTCCAATCTTCTAAAAAAAATCTTCCAAACTTCAAGGCCAATATAAGAGCAAATATCAATTCCCAAGTGACCATCTTCATAAGTGTGACTCCTAAACCATTGGTGCAACTCAATTAAGCTCCATATAAATGAATTTGAGCAAAATGCTTTGTAGCTCCTTGTATAACTTGCTATATCCTTTGCCTGGTCTTCAAGAAATAAAAATGTAACTTAGAAAAACTTCCTCAAAGGAAAGAATTAGGCTATATAAGCAAGATCCCAAGGGTCTTCCAATCTTGGACAAATTTCTTCCAAACTCTAGCAGGATCAAGATAGCACTAACTCTTACCCCATGAGTGATAGGAAATAACTTAAGATGAAACCTCAAAAGCTAACCACATGTCTTCCAAACTTCAACAAATATCTTCCAATCTTGAAACTCTAAGTATCATGTTGGTCCATGTTGCCCAAAAAGGGGCAACAGGTGGAGAGCTTTGGGTTGAAGGCCCGGATTGGAAATCATTTAAGGTTTGGTGTTAGTTTTCTAGATGCTTGATATTTAGATTACTTGCTAACCTCTGGTTCGTAACAAGTAGCATAAGGAAGATTTAAATTCAAGCTGGCCTTACTTTATGAGACTATTTATTACTATTTACAAAGCTGCTAACATGAAGTTAAATCTCTGGCGAGATGATAGGTCGAGGTAGGTATAGCAGATAGGCTGCTTAGTCCATGAGTTGAATAATGATAGAAATCGCTGAGACCTTTGAAGGGAAAATTAACAAGACTAATATCTTGATGTATTAAAATCGGTCAGACTTAAGACATGGCAAGGCAGATCTTGGATTTGCTGTCATAGAGACCCCAAAGCATGTCAAGCTTCCTTTTTATTGGCAGATCCTGCATGAATTGCAGTTGTAGATCTTTAACCCTATGAAAGGCTCTGTGCCTCAAAAGAACCATCTTGAAAATTTGCTATTTGTCCAGAAATTTATTGTTCTAGGTTGGAAAAAAAGGACCTACAGGTTGACACAGAGTGCTAGTGTCAAGATCCTGCCATATCTGAGCTTCCAAGCAGTGCATATATAAACCCTAACTTGGTCATAGTTAAGAAATAAAAGAAAAGGGGAGCCTCAGGTTATTCAAGACAATTCTATTTATAAATCCGAAGCTCTTTTGAGATCGAATTTCTCTCGTCTACAGTTGAATTTGCTCCTGATGCCTGTTTGAAAGCTTTCCAAGATCTCCTTTCGAAAGGTCTTCAAACCCTAAAATTACGTTTTTGACCTTTTCGTGGATATTTCGACCTCTAAGATTAATTTGATGCTATGAATCTATTACTTTAATATGGAAAGTAATGTGATATGATGTTCTGGACCATAGAAATGGTAACACATTATTGATTTACTAGAAAAGTGGCCGCCCCTTATTTGTGTTTGTGAGATGTTCATACGGATACCACTCTATTTATATAAGTGCTTCTTTACATACGACATTCGGGATATACATTTGATGGTCTTTCCGTAACGAACAACCTCTTTTCTGTTTGTGAGATGTTCAAACGAATACCACTCTATTTATACAAGAATTTGTCGCGGCGGCAGTCGCCGCCGCTAGTTTGTTCTTTTAGTAGGTGCTTATATAAGAGATTTAACAAAATTTTGCACTAGCCATTCTGCTGCTTTATGTCAAAGTTTTAAATCGTTTTCTAACCTCAATCATGTACATATTATCCAAAGTAAGCCAAATCCAATACATGATTATCCAAAGTAATCCAAATCCAACACATCTCCTAACAACCTCAACTTGATCACAAAAGTTCATTCTAAAGAAGAGCATATGATGAACCGTGTCTCAAACAAACATGTGCAAAAGGACCTTTTTCAGTATAAAACTTTTGTATACTTCATATAGATTTTGTTATACTCCATAACAATCCACAAAGCAGAGAATAGATCATTCCTCCAAGGAGAATAGATCATTCCTCCAAGGAATCTGTAATTGGCATAGGCTGGACATTCAAAACTCGGCAAAATGTACAATTCACGGTTGTCGTTAAGGAAAGTTAACCATTCCTACAAAATCCAACTAACACAAACCAGCATTATTTTGAGATCGAAAGAAACACAACAAACACGGACCAGCATTATTTCAAAATCATGTACCCGATTTAGATTATTGTTGGCAACAATTCTCCCTCTTTTTTCAATTTTTTGAAGCGAAGGTCATTTTTTAATTTGATCTCTTACTTTTAATCCTCACCGAACGTGCTTAAATTGCTTGCCATTCAATTTATCCCCTTTAAACCCAAAAGCCCTTCATGATTCAACTCCATCTGCCTTACTTGAACGTCGTGGCTAGTTCAAGATTGATCATACCAATGCGTTACTTGAACGTTGTGGCTAGTTCAAGATTGATCATACCAATGTACAACAACTTGAACATCATAGCTAGTTCAAGATTGATCATACCAATGTACAACTCATGTACCCACCACCACCCACCACCAAAAACACGGTAGAATAAGCTCATGTACCAAGAACTATGCAACCACCAAGGATTAAGATGTGTGACATAGTATCATAGCAAATACCATATATTTTCAAGCGTAACCATATATTTTCAACTATAGATGGAAGTTAAATTCACTATTTATGGTGTCAAATGCATGATGCCATTGGAAGTATTTCCATATGCTGTTGGAAGTACGAAAGTATTAACCCCCATCTCTGCTCATGACTTAAATCCAGTTTTTAGAAAGGCCTATTGCGAATTTTACAAACGCACTTTAAGTTGTAAGATGCAAACAGGGCACTCTTTTCCTTGCAAGGCATTGAACATTGTTGAATGAGAGAACCACCACTACCATAGAATAAAGATATATAGAAAGAAATATAAAAAGAAGGAATAGAAGAATAATAAAGATATAGAAAGAAATATAAAAAGAATGAGTAGAATAATACTGCACAGAATTTACATCCGAAATTGCATATAAATGATTCAAAGTCACATTCAAGGCCAGGACCTTGCAATATTTTATTGCAGTTGCTCTGAATGTTTGAGAAGTAATACAGCACCTGGCGGGTTTGTTGGCCATCTTTCATTCGATTGTCTTGGCAAAGGGCTGCCCTGCCTTAGGACATCTCTCTGCCAATCTGGAACCCTCTCAGCATCAGAATCTAAAGATAAAAACATTCAGGATTATATCCAAGATTTTAACGGTAAATGATACCTATTGTTGGGGTATATTCATATGAAAACGTTTTTTGAAACACTCAGGTCTTTGTGGGAGCTGCTGCGGCATCCTGTAGTTGTTGAATCTGCCAACAGCAGTGGCACCATAGACACGTTTTGTTCTTTGCATAGTTGACATGCCAATTTGCGAATGGATCAATAGAAAACAGAGAAGAGACTTTCTTTTCAGTAAACATTACCATTCCGTCGTGCTACAAAATTGCTGCTGTGCCGAAACTCAATCTACTGCTGTACCACACGCCTTGCCAAAAATGCAGAGAAACTCAGATTTGGATCAACGGAACTGCTTGCAGAAAAGAAATCGATCTTCTTGGCGATAACTTTAGTGCACTGACACTGCAATTAGAAACAAATTTGCTTTTACTTTATCTTGATGCGGCCTTCAAAACATAGCTCTCCCGACATCTCCACCATCACTATGGAGAGTCCAAAAGGCCCATGCAGTCCGCGGGAGGTTTTTTCACAGCTTCAGCTGAAGAGCCGGATCAGAGTTTTCCGGATCAGAGTTTCGATCAACAATTTGGAGCCAGGGAATCATAAAACAACTTGATCCTTCAACCCATATCGTCTATTCATTCTCTAAATCGAAATTATGAAGCCACATCCCGTTCAAGTTGCATCACCAGCAGATAGTGTCAGAGGCCTTGATCTTACTTAAAGCTGCCGGAACGCTCCATTCAAACGATAAAAAAACCTGTGAATCTGCATTTTGAGGATTTAAATAAGAAGATTTAAATAAGCCGTTGCAGGCGCCACCAGATTTAAAACAGAGCACATTTAAGTAAGCCGTTACAGGCGCTACCAGATTGTTCGCATCTACAAAAGGAAGGCAACTATACTTGCCGGATTGCCCACCCAAAAAATACCTGATCGGACTCGTTTCTCCAGCTGCTGGGCGCTCCAACTTTCTCCGTCTAAACTACTGCTCTCTTTTATACTAACACAATGAACCATCCAGATAATTCCAGCCCTAAAATCGAAGACTCTAGAAGGTACCGTCCAGATAATTCCAGCCCTAAAATCGAAGACTCTAGAAGGTTGTAACGCATTCCATAGTAGCTTCTAGAACAGCCTCCATGCTTCCAAATTATTTAGGTGTTTACACGTGTTAATCCTAAGCATAGAAAAAACATTAAGCAATCCACATGGAAGCTGCCCCCTTATCCTCCATATTACAATTATATATTAGAGATAAGTGATTCTTTATGTACGACATTTGGGGTGTACATTTTTGGTCTTTTCGTAATGCACCTTGATGTGATGTTTCGGTAATAGCAATTTTGATTCCTGTCTGAGAAGTGCACCTTGAGAGAGCAACATAAAGTTGACCATGTGCAAAAACTGGGGCTGACAAGTAAATTCCAACGGTTTCTAGAGATTGGCCTTGCGGCTTGTTTATTGTCATCGAGAAAGCCAAATGGATTAGGTAGTCTCCTGGTGAACGGTATTGCAAATCAGACAGTGTCAGGTTGATCTTTGGGAGCAAGAATGGGGTGTCTCTGAATTGTCCTGTAATTATTTCCGCCCGTAGAAGTCTTTGTATTGCATGGGTGATGCGCAGGCATGTCCCATTGCAGAATCCACCCTGAGGATACATGTTCCTTAGCAACATCGCTATTGCTCCTACCTTGATGCTGGGCTTGTGAGGCAGCATTCCGGAGGGTGTAAGGTGGTTAATAAATTCAATCGAAAAATTTCTGATATCCTCTTCATCGTCCATGTTGAGAGTATCGATGCCGATGTATGGATGCAAATCTCCATGCAACCTTTGCAAGGTCTTGCCGCTGAGTTTTAGTGTATCCTCATTTTTTGGAGATAGTACGGATTTTTCAAATAGATGTTCCATGTTTGTTGAGTTGATGCTTGTTCCAAATACCTCATCGATAATGTTGTTCTATTCAATGCATGTGCTCGGCAGCTGAACGACATCTGCAGAGAGTGTTCGTCATTCATCCATTCTCCATCTCCAAGTTTTATTAGAATATTCAAACCATTCTTTTTCGTGGGCATTATAAAGCTTGTGCTATATTAGGTAAAACTACTGAAATAGCAAGGTAAATATGTGGAGGCCGAGAAGTTCGCCACAGCAGCAAGAAATATTTGTAACATTTTTTGTTTTGAATCAGTGCCACATGGCACAACGCGCAGCATGTTTCTTCGATTATTGTATGAACGTGGCAAGGTCATAAAATCAAGAATGGAATATCTTCACGTGGTGACCACACCTATGAGAATGTTTTAGGGCGCCCGATATCAGCCACGCTGACACGGCAAATTCTTTCCCGTTGCTTTAAACGCGTGCTATGCGGCAGAGATCCATCTCTTACCTGGACGGCCAATCGTAGCCTTACATTCCAAGTGCCCATACACAAAGGTCTTACATTGCTCGGATATGGAGTATGCAACCGAGGCGCCAGATTGAGCTCACAAATCTTCCTTGTTTCAAGTCAGTTGCTTCGCGGGTATTTTTCCTTTTTTTCATTCGCCAACAGCTTCTGTATAATCAAAGTGAATGGTGTGGGTTTATTTGGGGACATTCCATCAAATTTTTATTTGAGATCTCTGAAATGAGTGGGGTTTTCAGAAATCTTTAAACCCTGTCTCTGTGGTCAGCATTGCTGGGAATTGACACTGCTGCAAGATGTTGGAGATATGCAAGCAATTGAAGTCCTTAATAGACCTTAATCAACAGCAGAACTTCTAGTCTTAGCTTATAATGAGATGGTGCTGTCTTTCATTGCTTCGGTTTCTTTTTTAAGCTGGAAACAACCTTGGGAGTCTATTTTGCCGTGCTTCAATGGACCTGGTAAGCTCGTCCTTTTTATGAATATTAAACCATGTCTTGCTCAGCTTATCTGTTTTAGAGGATAGACGATATCTGTAATTAGACTACTGCATTCAGATTCTATATATGCAAATTGATTCTTGCTATGCCCATACTATGTAAGATGACTTAATTGCTTCCATGGATATCCAAGCATGTGGTTGGTGAACAACATAAATGACCATATCCTTATGGTGTGCCCCTCAGTTCAATTTAGACAATGTCATATTCATCCATATAACATTCAGCACCTATGTCTATAATATGACTCTGTGTGATGCTGAGTGTCCTCGCACTTAAATAATCATGATAATGTTTGTGATGCAGTGGACAAACGTACAGACTTTTGCAAGAACTATTACTAGTACATTTGGGAAAGCAGATGGGCAGAGATCAAAGTGTCCAAGATGCAAAGGATCTGGGCTTCTTACGAACAGTGCACCATGGCCGTGGAAGAAGCCTCCCCCATCAAATGATCCTTGCTGGTTTTGTGAAGGGTAACTAACATTAAAGTTTGTCTGAAGTATACAAACTTTTGAATATTTAAAACCTTTGTAATCGGAGTGTTAAGGAAAAGGAAGTGGATAGTCATTTAAAACGGTTGTAATTGAAGCGTTAAGGAAAAGAAATTGGATAAGTCATTATAAGTCATTATGGATGTGGTTATCTATTTGCTATTTTACATGATGCAATAATAATGTCCATGTTCCTCTTCGCTTTTAACATGTATGCATCATTCTGGCATGCAGAGTGGGTGTCATGCCTGTCATCGGACTCGATGGATTTATGGTTGGAAGAGCATCTGCAGTAGTTCAAACAAGGGACATAAAGCCCCAAGAAAGATCTTCTACGAATGCACAGCTTTATCTTGGTAAATTTCCAGGGTCGAGATGCAAGTTGTCAACATACAAACCATCTGAGGAGCCAACAGATTTATTCCATAACTTTTGGGACATGCCAAATTGGTTAAATGGGTTAGAGCATGAAAAACAGCAGGCTGTGACTTCTGGATCAGCAAGGGTTAGCTGTACTAGCACTACAAAAGTTGGAGAGAGAAATAGCTTCAAATCCCCAAAGGTAGGTATAAAGTCTCAAACAATGGGTACACTGCAGCCACTGTCAGTTAAAAGTTGTTCTGGAGGTTCATCACAATCTGGTAAAGGAAAGAGCTGGTTCAAAAACTCTGGGGATGGTATTCCTAAATTTTCAAGGCAGTTGGCCTCATCAAAAACAACTCCAACTAAACTGGGGCACAGGCTTTTCTTCGTACAAGGAGAGAAGCTACAACAAGGCTCTCCAAGAATGATAAAGGATTCTCAAAGCTCTGGTGCAATAACTCAACTCCACTCAAGCATAATTCCTTCTCCACGACTGTTGCCATTAGTAGATAATGCTAGGCAGCAATTTCAGGCTCAAAAGATTGCATATATTTCGTCCAGACCACTGCCTCTTATCAAAAGCCCAAAAAGTCTGAGGTCCCCAAGGAAAGAAAGGAACCGCATTCGTGAACAGGTAAAGAAAGAAGCTGTTGAACGAGCCCGTAGGACCCAAAGTCCTTCCATCAGTACATTGGCACATCCTATTGCTGCTGCTTCAACACAAAAATCAGGTAATTTTAATTTTTCGAAATGTCTAAACAATCTGTGAGAAGCATAGGAAAGCGATTAGGAAAATGTAGCAATCTTATTATGTTATGGTGTTTTTAGCAGGGAGTGTATTGCATATTGGTTCGCAGAATTGGGTAGACACGTCATCCAGTTGGTTTGGTCTTCATGGAGACAGATTGCTTCCATGGTTGAAATCCCCGAAATCTCTATCATTGGGAAGCAGCTCACATCCGAATTGGGTCAACCAAATGATGCAGGGAAGCATGAAAGATTGCAATCCGCCTTTACTAAAGAGTACCAGATGACAGAGACTATTGGTTTCAGGCTTCATCTGGCATGGTTCAACTTTTTTTGGAGGTACAGTTCCTTTTTTCTTCTAATTAATGAAATGTTTGAGCAAAGGATCAAAATACAAGCTTCTGATGTAAGGAAATTGTACATTGACTTCCAATGGTATAAGCTGAAATTGTAAAATAGTCAGGTATTTATATGGCTATTGTTTGTGTGTATAATAAGAAGCAAAATTTTGTATAATGCGTAGTTCTATTATCTCTAGATTGTTACCTCAATCTGTATGAATAAATTTCCATGGTGTGCTAGATGATGGTTGTGATAGGTAAATTTTCAGAAACAATAATGCGAATATTTCGTTCTTTGCATTTGATGTGCAATCTCAACTTTATGCAAGCAGGAATTTGGTTAATTCTGCATCCATAGTATACAATAGGATCAGCAGAAGCGCAAGCATAGAGCTTGGTGCAAATTAAGGTTGACTCATTTCTGGTGAAATAATTGTCTATTTGCATGAGTCTTCGAGCTTGAACTTGCAGGGAAAGTTGCTTTCTATACGTGTTTGGTGGACTTATATGTTGTGGGGAGATTTCCAAGTTGGTTTCCAGAAAGAACCGTTTAGGAACTCCAGAAACCGAAGATAAACAGGAAGTTTCTTTAGTTGTCTTTTTAGTTTGTTGTAGGAATTTGTTTTGCATGCACCTTCAAGTCTAGGAGAGAATTCTTCAGCCAAATTTCTGCTTTAAGAAGACCCTTGAGCTTAAAAGCTTTCATTTGGATTCAAATTCCTGATAAAATTTTGAACGACTGAACTTCAGAGTTTACGGATAAAGGGCATTTATTTTGGTCCTGGTGGGAATGGATCACTATGACGGAGCAAGTCAGAGAAAGAAAGTCCAAGGATAATTTGCAGTATTACTGCCTGTTGTGAAATGGTTCTTCCACGGCAAACCAACAAGTGGTAGATGAAGGAAAGAAAAGAGAAAGAGATTAGGTCTACATGACAGATTTTTTAAGGATCTGACTGTGCAAAAACACATAGTCTTTTGATGGAACTCGATTACCTCATCTTTGTCTGTAGCCAAAGGGGCAAAACAGGGCAAATCGTGATGAAATGTCAATATGGACATTACGCAAACTATAACATTCCATGGATTTCAAATTTACGCCATAGAATGGTACATCAATAGCTTATAATTGCTTATATTTATGCTTCATATGTCCATGGGTATTCCAAGAAGTCCTTATGGACACGTTTGTGTATACAGAACTACATATTCAAGTTGTCTTTAACATGATCATTATGTGCACATCCATGTACCTAGTAAGTGTTTTTGGTTTGTTTGTTTGAGGGTAAGTTATTGTTGTTGTTGTATTTTTTCCACTTCTCTCAGCATAACCTGATATGATAAACATACGTAAAAACAATTTAGATAAAATTTTGCCCTCGCGTCCACTAGCGCCATGCCACGTGGCACGCATTCAAACCCTGAAAGTGAAACATTTTCTCTGTTTCTTCCTGCGGCTGCCTTTCTTGGCTGTTCCGGCTATTTCACACACATATCAGAGATTTACCAGGCATTCTCGGCACTTTATCCAGAGATTCCGAAGGTCTACCTCGCATTCTCAGGCTTTACCAGCGATTTTGAAGAGTTTTACTGTCATAGAATTTTATCTAAATTGTTTCCACGTTACATGAATGTTGCTTTAGGCAACATTCTGGCATGTCAACCATGCCTCCGCGCGGTTTCCATGCCAGAATGTTGCCTAAAGCAACATTGCGGAGGCATGGTTGACATGCCAGAATGTTGCCTAAAGCAACATTCCTGTATACATAATTCACATACATGAAGTTATAAATTACCATATAATGTGTTCAGAAAATTTGGGGATAAATGGTTATGCAAAGCTCCATCATTTGAGGCAGTTAAAATAGTCTCCCTCGCATCCTCATTGCCAACACAAACTGTTTAAAACAAAAGAAATATGATGAAGGAAGAGCTCAATGAGATATGCCTGTTATCTGCAAAGTAAATGTGATCATTAGGCCGAGGTTAGTCGTTAGAATGCAGTGTTGCAAAAAAATTTAGAATTAGTGGTATACAAAAAAGCAAAATTTTAGCATGTCTTCAGCATCCCTTTTTAGCGTTTTTTTTATGTCCAGGGCGAAAAAAATGAAGGGTGCCGTGCAAGTTGAAGGGTTCATGATGGACTATGAAGTCGGGATGACAGATAATGAAGTGCTTGACGCGAAAATGCCGTACACGGTTCGTCATGCCAATTATCATAAAATCACTATGATCCTGCCATCAGCAGATAATTTAGCCCACAATTCGAGAGCCCATTAAGTAGACCAATTGATTGATCTCAAATACAACCCCTTGGTGTATTGCTGCAAAATCTGTTATCTCTATTCGTCTTCCATACTCGGTAAGCGCCATACCACTTTTCATAGTTATTTTATCTTCTCAATATACCTGATTTCTTACTTTAATTTGTTTGTAGGCTATGTTGTGAAAATGATTCTTTTCTTTTTGATTGCAGATGAAAATTGCTCGACCTGAAGCTGCTGAGTTTGTGTCATGAGAGATTTATATGGTACTGTCACAAAGCCGAAAGAATTGAAGTGGAAAGATGTTTCTCCAACAGTTTGGAATGAAATATGGAAAGCCCCTTTGGTTAAAGGGAAGATTCATGTAAAAATTATTCAAGAACAGTATGCCACCAAGCTAAATGATCTGATTTCCAAGATATATCAAAGGGGCCTCACCAACAATGAGTGTGGGCCTCAGCTTTCTCATGCTTTTGTGTGGTAAAACACTGTAAAAGCCTGTCTTAATTCAGAAAAATACAAGGTTAATTGGGCACAATTTTCAGCTCAGGCTTACAGGGATTCAATGGACAAGAGGTCAAGAAATGATGGCGCCTTTTTCAACAAGAGCATATAGGCCATTTTACATGTGATAAACAGCTTGAACGAGCTTAAACACATTGATGAAATGAACATAATCAAGAAACAAGAAGATTTGTTGAGGCTAGAAGGTGTTGTACAAGGTGCTGCCAGGAATTGTTCTGTCTTGCTTGAAGCTATTGAAGATAAAAAACAATTGTGGGCAGCAATGGAAGCAGATTTAGAACCAGATGATAACATAAAGGCATGCATCGAGATCCTTAAAAGGGAAGGAAAATTGCTGAAAGAGATGCTGGAGAAGTCACTTGCCAATGTCGGCAGAACCCAGCATTTTGCCCTGCAGAAGAAAATTGAAAAGCTGAAGATGGATATTGTACGGTATGAAGATACAGTCGCTCATCCTCGAATGAAGATCTAAGGTTTGAAGATCACTCGCTCATCGGATACTGGCACAAATGTTGCAAGAATGTGCAGTTTATGCAGCAGCATGTGAAGTCCAAAAGGCATGTTAGACTAACCATGGGAGAGTATAACATTCCTCTAATCCATGACGAGGTATGTAATGTTTGTGGTTTGGTGCTTACTACTGAATATGAAATGCATGTTAAGCTCTCTTGCCAGCACAAGTATCATGTATATTGCTTTAGTATAGTGCTGGAAACTCTGGCATGCATAGTCCCAGATTGTGGTACAGCAGTGCCACAAGCACTTTTAAAAAAACTCTGGGATACAAAGCTGGTGCAACAGTAGTTGAGAGTGAAGAAGATGTTGATGCTGAAGAGGAAGATGGTGATGAGGAAGTTGACGATATCACTCCCAAGACCATATTTCTTAACAACCTGAATTTATTATCTGCCAGTGGTTTTGTCAAAATATCAGCCACTTGTTTGTCTATACTCACATACTTCACTTGAACAATGTCTCTGCTCACCAAGTCTCTTAGAATATTTTTTTTTTACCTTTGGCACAATTCCCAATAACTCAAAAATGCTTCTTTGGAAATTCTTTTTTGCATATAGAATCTTTTTTGATGCTCTATGACTTGGAAGAATCTTTTTTGCAAAAAGAACATTGGATTTTTTTAACTCAAAATGGGGCAAAATATGATGAAGTGGCAAGTTGGTATGGTGAGTTGGCAAATGGAGGATGACATGGTAGTATGGGATGATGATGTGTCAAACAAGTTGGCAAAATGTCTTTTTCTTGTCAAAACTTTTTGTGAGGTGGAAAGATGTGTGTGACACGTGTAGGGTGATGTGGAGGCATTGGTGATGATGTGGCACAATGTGATGATGACATGTCCCCTTAAGTGTCAAAATGACTTTACTTAGGTCAAATTTTGAAAGAATGGATTGTTATGAAGGGTGACATGTATGTGATGACATGGCAAGTCTTGGTGGTAATGTGGATGATGATTTGGCAATTTTGGATGGTGACATGGATCAATTTGGCACCAGTCACATAAACTTGCAACTTTTGTGTAACAACTTGTTTGTTTGCCTTTTTCATTGCTTTTCTTGGGAATTTTGTGCACTTTCTCTGTCTATTTTGACTTTTAGAGAGAGAATATGATCTTAGATCATGGGAGAGGCCAAATTGAGTGGAATTTTTTGCTTTTTCAATGCGATGGTGGCATAATGAGTGCGTGATATGTGAATGGTGCATGAATGATATGTTTTGACTAGAGAAAAGGTTGTTTGCCAAATTTGCAAAGGGATATGAAGGTGAGACATGGAATTGGTATTTTTGAATAGGAACAAGGTGATGAACTTTAGAGGTGAATCATGTGAAATGGTACTCATGCCAAGAACTCAAAAATTAGCCACATACCAAGTCAATTTGAGGGGTCTTCCAATCTTCAAATTCTGGCTTGTTTTGCTTGAATCTCACTTCGTTGCTTAGCTTATGTGATCTTTAATGAATGTCCTCTTCTTGTCTCTTCAAGCAAGTGTCTACTTGTGATCTTCAGGGATGAGAGTCTTCAAATCTGTAGCACTCATATTCATATGCTCAAGTCAATATGCAGGTTTAAATATGTCCTTATGTGCAATGCTCTTCTATGCTGCCATAGCATGGCAGGAATAGGCAAAACCCTAATTTTGAAATTTTTAGGCTTTGGAAAAATATACCATTTTGAGGTCTAATTAGGCGTTTCTCGGGTAGTTTGAGGTTGTGAGCATGCAGAAAACTCTCTAACGATCCTATTGCAATAATTTCATTTAATTTGGAGGTGTTTTGGGTAAGTTATGGCACTTTAAGATCTGACTACTCACACAGTGTGCGAGAGGCCCGATTTAATTTTTAGCTAAGGCCCTGGGCGCATTCTGTGAGTAGTGGACTATTGTTTGGATCCTAGGTGACTCTAAAAGTTTGGTATGAAGGCAAAATCTTGCTCATCTTGAATAGTTAAGTCAGGAAATGCCTTCATTTTCTTGTTTTGAACTTGTTTTGAGGCACATCTAGGGAGAAATACTCATACAGTGCGCGAGAGGCTCAACCTAAATTTTAAATAAGGCCCTCAACGCACTCTGTGAGTAGTGGACGCTTAGGTTGGTCACCTTTTGTTCGATTTAACTAAAGCAAAACATGCATGCTACTATTATGACCAAATTAAAGACATTATAGCAACACATAACTTATATTTACTAACTTTTGTATTACCAATTCTTTTTTTTTTTAGCGCAACAGCCCAACCAAGAAGCTTGCTCCAAGATGGGCTGGGCTGTTCAAGATAACCAAAAGAGTGAGTAACCAATCCTACAAGTTAGACTTGCCAGCACATCTCAAAATCCGTACGGTCTTCCATGTAAGTCTCCTGAAGAGGCACACTCCTAATTTAGAGGAAGTATTGGAGATAACAGAGTTACTGGAAATGATGGATGACCAGCTCAAGATCGTCCCAGAGGTTCTTCTTGACAGGTCCTACAAAAAAACAAGAATATCTCAATTTCTTCTTCAATACCTAGTGAAATAGACGTACTTGCCTGTGGAAGATGCTACGTGGATACTACAATCAGATTTAGAGAAGCAGTATCCCCAATTTATGAAGCAATGCACGGGTCAACTCGTCACCGAAGTAGTCAACACCGAACCGATAGGTGAATGTGAGGTAGATTAAGAAGTCTACTCCTGTCGCCACGAAAGTAGATGAAATTGAGAGATAAGAGGTCATTTCGTTCATGCATTGATAGCAAAGCACCTCTAGTCAATGCCTACTATGGGGAGGACGCCATCCTCCACACCAAGGGTGACGAAAGGTGTAGGACGTCATCCTTCACGCCAAGGGCGACGAAAGGTGTAGGACGTCATCCTTCACATCAAGGGCGACGAAAGGTTTAGGCATGAGTGATCATCTTAGGCATAATAGGGCGCTCTCTCCACGGCCAAGATCGAAGAAACATCATCTTCCTACGCCGGGAGATTAGTCTTGCATCCATATAGTTAATTAAGTGTATGGATGGTTCCCTAATAACCAATTTCATAATAAATAAATGTGTACTAACGTATGTTGGACCTGTAGGCCAATAGGAATGTCTCGCGGCAGGAGGGTCACACTGCGAAGGCTTGCAACACAAGATCAAAGATTTCGGCGAGCAGTTTTGTTAACAAAGGAATGACCATAATTGTGTCGTAATTTGCAGGACAATGGTGATCTCTGGCTTTATATATTTGGAACTATCTATTGATGATTTATTGCATGGGGAAGCCTTTATAGTGGGCCTTATTGAATAAACTAGTCAGAAACAATCTTAGATCCAGTAGCACAAACTCACATGTGTCCTTGGAGCTACCTAAAATAAAACGCATAATCCTTTATACTTATAATAATAAACTGAAATTGAAGTCCCATAAAAGGCACTAATATGTTCTACAGAATTTCACGGCTTAAAACCTTTGAGTTGAAGTCCATCTCCCATGCCTTCAAGAAATAATGCCCATTTTAAAAATGGAATCAGCTTGCTGGATTGAGAACCATGAGACCATAAGAATACCCAATATATAGTGCTTCCCCCAGGGTAAAAGCACGCTAGGGTGTCATACATTAGTAAATTCATGTACTATTTTGCACTAGAAAACCCATTTTTTTATATAATTTTGAATGTATGGTAGGAGGCCACATGCTTGTCGTATATATTTAAAAAAGGAATATATTTGATTGTTTGTCATCATGACATGAAGTGGCCGACGGTTGTTGTGAAATTTTGGTTATAGTAACTCGATTCCATCTGATCCAAGCAAATTCCTTCCAATCCATCCCCAAGCAAGCAAATTCCCTCCAATCTATGATCTAAGAATCTAAAACCAAGAAAAAGGTTTCAAATTCTTGCCAGATCTTTGCATGCATATCAGTTTTCATAGCAGTAGGAACATGGCACAAGAAAATCAAAGTATGAACAAAATGACTCAGGTGATGTCCAAGATGAGGACGGTGATACCGAAATTGACAAAGGAAAGCAGAAAATGGTTGAACAAGATACTCTGAATGACATGCTGAATGAAGTATTGTGTGACGTCCCCTACTTCCTCTACGATGCTCCCATTATATTGGAAGGCGTAGTTCATCCCCCTAGCAGCCAAGTTGACAGAGGTCGTCCACCTGACACCAATCCTTTAGCAAGGGATCGATGAGGAAGAATGGACAGGTCATTTGACCCGTCTTCCTTCGGGACCGTCCTAGCTGCAGAAGCATAAATAAACGTAAGCACATGACATCCAATACAAATAGATCCACCTCGAAGGGTGGATGTACCGTAGCATACATGTATAAGCTCATCAACAACATCATCATCATCAAATGGGAGATTCTACCCAAGGCTCAGACTCTAGGGTATGGACTGACGGTTTGGGTCTCCAGACGCCATTGCAGACAGAATTCATGAGAGTGGATTGGGCTGGCATAGGAACATGACTGTTGGAAAGTCCCCTCCATCCGCCTCTCATGTGCACACTTTGCATAATAGGCTGAAGAGTCTTGGGACTGGACCGTAGCCTGCCGGATGCATAGCCAAGGGGGCTACTACTCGGTTTTCATTTCCCTAGCCCTGATGAGGCAGGAAGGGGATCACCCCATCCAGAGGCATGCATGCCCATCACTAGCGGCTAGAGGGCTATTGCCCGTCTACGACTTGAACCTCATTGAAGGCGACGCATCACCCAAGAGGTGTCGAGCTCATGCCTTGCCCACACGCAGTGGCAAGCCATTAAGCCTAGCCCGCTAAGATCCCTGGTAGGCTTTACACACCAGAGGGATCAATCTGTAATGGGACAAGTCCTTCTTATTCCACTGGTCTAGCCCCGCCACTCACAACCAGGCGGGCTCTTATGCACAGGCCGTATTAATTGGGAATTAATGAGGCTATCTAGATACATCTAGTACTGAAGCTTTCAGGGTCTCTACCCCCCTTCCCAATACACAGGAGTGCACATAGAATAGAACATCATCATCAAAAAATTGAAATACTGAATAATATCTATCTACCTAAACATAGGATCTTATGATCTTAGGATCTACAAGGCCGCTAAGACTGATCTAACATGCTATCCCAGCTCGTTGTCGGGCCAAAAGTCGGCATTGCACAACAGAATCACAAGTTACCTGATTGCTGGCTTGCCCCTGCTCCTCGAATTGTGTCCATGCCTTCGCTTGGGTTGGAGGCAGCTATTCCTGGAAGATCTATTGTGCAAAGGCGGCTTGGCGGCACCTCTCAATGTGAACTAGTAGCTTGGCTTGGCCGGAATGGCCCAAGGAAACCAAAATGCGAAAATGGAAAAGGTTTAGGGTTTTCCCTTTTGTTCCTTTTACATGACCTTTTAGGTTTAGGTTAAAAAGAACAAATGGGGTTTTGCCATGAGGCAAAGGGGTTTAATTGCATATGTTTATAGACATGTGCAACATACGAGGTTGCCCCCTAGGCGCAACCCTTTACGGTTCTCAAGTACTTGTCGAGGTGACATGTACGCGTGGCATGGCAGTATAATATACGTATTCAGACCATATTATGCTGGAACATCACAATCTCCCTACTTTGAATTGATGTTGTCCTCAGCATCACGTGTCTCCCCTTCTTAGAAACCTGCATGATCCCTGCAACACATTCCATGTATGCAACTTTATAACAATTACCCCAAGGTAATTTTTTTTTTTATTTAAATTTTATAATCACATCACTTGTTCCATAACATACTATAGTAAGGTAAGGTGATCTCTCAACCCTTACATTATCATTTAATATTCACAAAATTTTATAATTTGCACAATTATCATTAATCGAGTTCTAATCTAAGGTCCATTTGGTCCCTTAATGCCCTTAGGCCTTTAATGTCCCACAAAAGATACAATACATATTTCACCTTCTATTAATTAGACGTTTGTAGATGCTCAAAACTATTCTTCTACTAAAGCATCAATTATCCTCGATTTTGGACTGTCAGCTGCATAAAAGATGTGAAAACATGTTCCTGTACTGGGATTGATATCTCAACTCCCGTATTCTCGACGTTAACCACAAGGTCTACAACATCTTCTAACTCGAAACATTTCTGAATCGGCAATGTGAAATTTCAAAATGATATATTGGCTAATAGATAGTATACTCCATGCCTTATAGAGGTCTAAAAACTCAACAAATTACAAGCAGAAACAAAAGAAGCAACAACCAATGATCACAAATTCTGCCTTAGCAATTATCCAACTGCATAAGGTATTGCAGACCTTTTGCTACCTAATAGATATTTTGTAGTAGAAGATGCATATGTGCATTTAGAGAAGGGACTATAAGAAAATAAAAAACTTTGCAGCAAAAGGTATTGAACTGCATGAAATGGATCTTCCACTACAAGAGAAACGTGCTCATATTGTCAGGTATTACGTCAAAATTGTTGACACGAATGAGATCTTTTGAACTCCATATACTGTCACATCCTTGTCACTATGATGACATATTCATTGGCCACAAAGTTGTCACCGGAGCGTCAACTATTATGACAAGATTGTGGCATTTTCAATTGTCATAACGTTAGACGCAAAGGCAATTTTTAACATCATTGAAGCAACATTGCAACGACAAAGAGTCAAGATAGCATTGATATCATTGAGGACATTATAACAAGTTTATTAGCAACATATTATAAGTCATTTGACATCTTAGTTACTTGGAACGTCACAGAGAGGGAACTTAATCTTTGGATGAAGGCTCAAAACATTAATGATTGGATCTTGGCTGGTGACTTCAACAACACTCTTTGTTGGAATCAAAAATTGGGCAATAAGATCAACATGTCTAGATTGGAAAGAACTCACTGGAATGACCTTATTGATGATAATTCTATGCTTATGATCCCCTCCTCTTCTGCTAAATTCACTTGGTCTAACAAGAGAAAAGGGAATGCTAGTTGTGAGATATAATAAGAGACATTTCATCAAAATTGTGGCATCTTAGTAACACATTTATAGTAAATAGTTGTGAGATATAATAAGAGACATTTCATCAAAATTGTGGCAAGCTAATAACAAACATGTTGAGTTTATTCCTTCAAATTGTAACAAATTTTAAGGCTCAAATTGTTCAACTTTGCATCAACTATTGAGTCAAGTATTGTGCCAAAGGATGCAACAAACTTTAAAGGCTCAAATGTTTCTACTTTGCATCAACCTAATAACCAAGATATTTTGTTAATAACATCATCTCTCTCAAAATCGCTTATTTATAGTGAATACATTTTTTTTTCTACGTTGCAAAAAAATAAGGTGCCACAAAAAGTTGAATGCTTTTTTTATTCATAATGATAAGGTTTTAACAAATGCTCAATGGCAGAAATACATGTTAAAAGAAATAGATTACGAAAATTATTTTGAAGGCACTATTTTAATCATCTCCATGTTCAGGGTCATCTTCACGTTGTGGACTGCCACAGGTGAAGGAGATGCCTTCACCGACACCATTCTTCTCTCCGCTGCATTCTCCATTGTTCTCCTTCTCTCCGCTGCATTCTCCGTTGTTCTCCTATTAGCCACATACATATTACATATCAGACTTATCAAATTTGGGGACGAGGAAATGCTTAACAACAACAAGCTGACAGGTTCTATACCATTCAATATTGGTTATCTAAGTCGTTTGATAGATTTTAATGTGTCTAACAACGAGTTATCTAGACAAGTTCCTGACTTCCTTACAAAGAGTTCAATTTCAGGAAAGAATTTTACAAAAGACTCATTTCTGGGAAACAGTAAATTATGTCGTAAGGTCCTCAACAAGAGCTGTTCTCCCAGTACCAACGTTGTTCTTCCAGTTCCAGTACAAGAGTTGTTGTTGGAGGGGTTTTCGGTCTGGCAATTTTAGTAGGTATAATTATTTGGTTCCTTCCTGTTAAGGTCAGACCACTAAAGGGGGCCTTCTTGAAGGAAGAGAACAGGTGGGCTAAGAAAATTAGGGCTCCTCAGTCTATTCCAGTTGCAATGTTTCAAGCTCAGAAACTCAAATTTGCCGACCTTATGGTGGCAGCTAATGAATTTTCAGCAGATAATGTGATCAGTAGTGAACATACAGGAACAGTTTTTAAGGCCACTCTTGCTGATGGTTTTCTAGTAGCTGTGAAAAGGCTTAAGTATTCTCAACATAGTGATAAGGAGTTCAAGTCAGAGATGGATGCTTTGGGGAAAGTAAGACACAAGAATTTGGTTCCTCTGCTTGGATACTGCGTGGCAGGAACAGAGAGATTACTTGTATATAAGCATATGATCAATGGAAATTTAAAAGGTTTGCTGCATGGTGAATCAGGTGAGCCACAATCTAAGATGGATTGGCCAGTGAGGTTGAAGATTGCAATTGGCTCAGCCCGCGGACTTGCGTGGTTGCATCACAGTGCTAATCCAAGGATCTATATGTTTGACATGTCTACAATCTACCTCAAAACACAATCTTTTGAACATACCTATAATATCTTGGCCAAGGCTTGGCTGTCATGCCATTTCAAATCTTAAATACAAGAAGACCAATGTCATTTTATATAGCTAGACAAACTTTTTTACACGACCTCCATTACAAATTGAAGAAAATTATTTCCAAATGCTTTGAGAAAAAGAATAAACTTTTTTTACCTCTTCCTTCTCTTCCTCGTCAGATTCACTATCCACATAGCACACCTTTGCCTGCAAAATACCAAAAATTAGAGAATTAATCATTAGAAGATAACTGTACAAGTAATAGAGATATAACACTATGAAATTAATAGTTGATGCCATGTATTTGAGAACTAGGTCAAGAAATAATCCATGCCTAGGTTAATTGTTGCAGAGATTCATATTGTACAGCAAGACCTTTTTGCTCAAAATGCGATGATGCAAGAAAATGTGGAAGTGCAGGTGGGAGGCATAGATGATGGTACATTGCAGGATGAATTTCTCATTTCTAATGGTAATCATGGTGGTGCACCAAGTGCAGACATCACCAGACAGCAGGATAGGTCTTCCAAAAGGACTAGAAGGAAGTCCAAGAGGAAATCTATAAACATTGATAAAGATTCTATTATACAGAATCCTACGCTTTACTTTGGTTCTCTTGGGGGAGAAAATGCAGAACAGTTACAACCAGATAAGAATGTTTTTGCTGGGGAAGCTGGCAATGAACAAAGGGGCTGCAAGCATTGCGAGCAGGAGGAGCAGAGTAGATTAGAACTTGAAAATCTGAGTAAAGATAATTCAATGCAAGATGATGTGGATGTGCAGGTTGTAGAGGATTGGGCAGGATGTGTAATTTCAGAAAATGATGAGTTAGCTACACCTGTGATTGGCTGCTTAAAAACACAGAAAGCACTTCTGAAATAACTGACAAGGTTGAGAGGGTAGAGATGCCCAAGCAAAAAATATCTAGAAAATGTGTAGCTTATGGGAAAACAGTATCGGTTATTGGTTTAGATAACAGTAGGTGGTGCGATCACAATAGAGATTCTTTTATAAATGGAAATGAAGAAGTTGAAACTGACAATACCCCTAATGCACGAGTACAAGAAGAGGAAGGCGAGATCAATACCAATGCATCAAGCTGTGAACTTACCCCTCAGCTAGATTGTGGCATTAATCACTTAGGTGCAGAAGTATTCGAACCAGAAGGCAGGCACAAGACAGCAGAAGCACTTTCAAATGAACCGTCATCTTGTTCCCAGTAAACAATTACCATACTGCAGGAAAACAAAATAAAATGAAACTCGTCTCATGCTATTTTTTGTTTTGACACGTATGCATATACATATTCTGTGCATACTGGTTATTAGTCAACATGTGAAGAGGACATGGAAAACTACAATGAAAAATATGGATAGCTTCTTATCCTAGGCAGCAAATGCAAATTCTATAATAGGTTATCTGTGAGGCTATTAAATAAGAACAATGAAAGAGCACAATCAAATCAAGCCAAGGAGCAAAGAGGAAGGATAGTGAGAAATAGCTGATACAACTCAAAACTTTTCCAAACTATGATCTTGAAACTATGCCGTTATGGAAAGCACAAAGATGACAGATGTGTTAGCTGTGGGATACAACAGAGCAGGACCAATGATGACTAGAGAGAATGTACCTCGGAAAAACTAGCATCTAGTTTATAATGTAAGAAATGTAGAACAATCCACAAAAGGAACAAGCTTATGCATCCATAAAGAACAGAAAATATGCAGGTTTAGCAAAAATGGATAAACTAAATTACAGAATCCCATTACCTCTCTTTTCCCTTCTTTTTCGTTTCTAGATAGTTAGTCTTTTTAGAACTGTCCTTTGGCTTCCCAGATGGTCTGGATGTTGAATCATCTCCTTCACTACGTCTTTGAATCCTTCTCCCCAATTTGCTCATTAGGGCGGCCAAAACGTCTTCAGGCACACTGGCAAGAAAGCCCTCCAGCTTTCCACAACTGGACTCTCCATCTTTTCCCTTTCCAGAATCGCTTGGAGCCACTGGAGCTCAAAACAAAAGAAATGAATGAGAAAATGTTGAATGCTGAATGCGAACCAACTGTGAATTGAATGCAAAATCCGAAAATAGAAAGTTTTGAACAACCATTTCAAATTACTTACTGATGGTGATTGTGGCGGTGGCGAATGAAATGCAAATGGAGATGAGCAGGCTTTAAACTTCGTCATTCAAGCTTCAAGAATCAACGACCCAGCCAGGTAAGATCGCGCCCTTTTCTCCCATCATTTCCTCTGTTTCTCATAATTTCCTCCGTTTCCCCCACTGTCATTTTTTTCTCTCCTTCTTGCCTTTCGGATTCGTATTCTTTTTTTTTTTTGTCTTTTTTTTTACTACAATACTATTTCTTACAATTTCATAACCCAAACTACAATACGCATTATTATGATCTCATAATATCTATATCTTCTTAAAACCAATGGAACCAATGGTGTGAAATAGAACCAAACACTCTATATTGATAATCGGTTATTTTGCCCTACACATCCAGATTATATCTGATAAATGGCCTCCTCTCTTTGCCTCTACAAGGTTGCAATAGTTTTTCTGAAATTGTTGCTCGCTTCTACTCCACAAAGCACCTTAGAAAATGTGCCAGGGCAGGCAATTTTGGCCGGCCCGGAGCTCGGCGAGCCCGTGCCTGGCTCGGAGCTTGGCGAGCCCTAGCTAGATCGCCAGGTACTTACCAAGCAAAATTGCTTGCGTTGGTACATTATTTGTACCATTATGTATGGTGTAAATATTCCTTTTTTATGTAATATGACCAATGGTGTGTAATAATGTATTAGGAAGGTTCACTTCATATGTGTGCTTCTTAGAACCAAAGTGGCCCATTTTTGAAGTGGAACCCCGCAACATAAGGCTTGGGTTAGGGATTGATGGTGTTTGCCCATGGGGGACTCAGTCATCCTCACATAGTGTGTGGCCTGTAGCGGTTATAAATTATAATATTCCACCTTGGATGGCCACAAAACCGGGCCATATTATGTTGACTTTAATCATTCCAGGTATGTAGTATAATTTCATTTATACTTTGTATTATTTGATTATTCCATGTATGTATATGTAAATATTTTCATTTATACTTTCTATTAAGCATAAAATGGCTATTATAGGAAAATATAAAGTGAAAAACATGGATGTTTATTTAGAACCTCTAGTGGAAGAACTTGAAATTTTGTGGAAGGGGGTGCTTATGTACGACATTTCTAAAACTCCACATGACTTTACATTTCATAGGATGTTATGCTTTACTCTTCATGACTATCC
The DNA here is from genome assembly GCA_021234155.1 of Isoetes taiwanensis. Lineage (NCBI taxonomy): Eukaryota > Viridiplantae > Streptophyta > Lycopodiopsida > Isoetales > Isoetaceae > Isoetes > Isoetes taiwanensis. The sequence goes on along the minus strand of JAJEKV010000021.1, from coordinate 16,958,836 downwards.
AGGTTTTTCCGAAGCTTCAGGTATGATATAATAGATATGGTGCAAAATCTATCAAAGTTCAATTATTATTTTAATAGTTTACCTTTTATTCTCATTGCAGGTCTACAAACAAGTGGTGCATATGGATGCCCATCTTGTGGGACTAGCTTAACCTCTTACAGGTCAAAACATCTGAAACAACAAATATATTTGGGGCATAAAAAGTACTTGGAATATGGCCATTCTGCACGTGGCTGTTAAGGGTCTATCCCGTCTCACCCCCTTAATCATACATTCACATACAAGATCCACAGTTACAATTATGTGATACGACTTAAGACAGCAATGCTTACCAAGTTATTAATGCAACCATACAATTCATCCAGTTCGGGTTCATCCAAGTCTTCTATTGCATTAAACTCAATGTCCTGGTACAATAGAAGTTTTAAGCAATAAAACAATTGCCACAGATTACAAGCAAATGGAGAATTTATGCCGCCTTAACAATATCTGGAACTTTATCTTGAATAAACAATGTAGCAGAACCAGACATTAACCAAGGGTTTACTCAGACCTCAAGAATAGACATGGTAATCCTCTGATAAATATATTCGTATTCTATGCAGAAGCCTGGGCGAATTTGTTGCAAGGATTTGTGCAAGCCCTGACGAATTTATGCACTTGGAGATCTTAACTGTAAACGAAAAGGCTTAGAAGCCCTTTCTTGAACGATTCTGGCACAGCCTTTCTTTTACAAAACTGATTAACTTTGAAGATTAACACAGCGGAAGCGACATTAAACAGATATATGATGGCGAATTTACCCTGAATCAGAAGTCTGCAATGCAAATCATGGTTCTCAGCATGAATTCCGGCGTTCGATCTCGGCAACCCTAGAGCCAACTCTGGCAAATTCCGGCAACCCTATGGCATCATAAAAGCACTCTTGGCAGAGATTCGGCAACCCTGGAGCAAGCACTGGCAGTTCCGTGAAGATGCTGGCCGAAATCTGGCAGAAGAACCGGGGCCAACTGAATCCGCCCTTCTGATTTTTATATGCCTTCACAGGTCGCGACCTCTCAGGTCTCGACCTGTTTTAATGTTTTAATTCTCATTTTTTTTTTTGTCTTTTCACAATTTACATTAACAAATAGCTTTAACTTTAACAACTTTAACTTTAACAATAGAGATGTTTGTTTCTAAATTATACATTTTGCCGTATGTTGCCACATTATGGTCTTAAAAATATCAATAGTGCGCATGTCACAACATACATTCATTTCCGCTTAGAGCAGTTTATTTAGCACCTCGTCGGGTGCGTTTACCGGTGCGCTTGAAATGGTTGTCATAAGGACCATCGCTGTTGTCGTCTTCTAATTCCTCATGGGGCAAATCCTCCCTGTTGTCAACATTATCCCCCGTTTTTGTGTGGAGCGTATGCTCCACACACACTTGACGGTCCTCTTGGTGCCTGCTTGAAGTTTGCACATTGACAGGTTGGAAATGATGATCTCTATAATGCTTATTAAAGATAGCTATATTATGTTTTCGTCGTCCAGCCATGGACAAAGTTGTGTCGTAATATGCCTTGGAGGCATCAATCAAGAACCCCGTGGATGTCATATCTTCAAAGACTTGAATGTACCGGGCTGGTAGATGGCTGAGCTTGAGGAATATTGCCGTATCCATAAAAGTTCCATGGCAACTTTTATTTGGATTGATATGACTAAGCTTCTCTTTGGATGCTGCAGAGGGACTTAGGATAAGAACGAGAAATTTGCAAAATTTAGCTTGTTCATAAATCAGCTTTTCTGGACTATTCTGGGCATGAGTAATAAAACTCTCTAGGTGTCGAATAGTATCTTCAGAAGTATCCCAGTTGGTCCCTTTTATAATTGCCCAGTTTGGAACTCGCTTTTGAATTGACTCCTTCCATGGCATTCGGCGTGCAAACCTGGGATCAAAATTAGGATCTTCTTGAATAATTGAGGGTGCATTGGAGAAGTTTACTTGTATGTCACTTGTTTGGAGCAAGGATTTTCTCCAGGTGTCATCATCAACCTGTTTAAGGGGAGGCATATCCAAAAATAATTCATTGTTAGAGTCATTTTTATATAAAGAGTCCATTTTCTGAAGGAAATTTAGAGGCAAATTTTGCTTGAGTGCCTCCCACTCGTCATCTGTTGGTGACCGCCAATCTATATTGTGTACGGACAACATTGTCGCTTTATTATTGGTAAGTATGATGTCATAATGCAGAGCTATAATAGAAGCAAATCTCGCCCAAATTCTGAACTCATTGTGGCGCTTGACGGTGATTTCCATTGCTTGTAAGAGCAATGCTTGTGCCTCTTTGACATGTTGACGGAAATTGAGTTTAGCCAATTCTTGATCAAACTTGTCCATGTGTACAAGATCACCTGTTGCTTCAAAAACAAACTTGGGTTTAACATCACTGATGGCATCTTTAGTAGTGCTTCCCATGGCTTAACTTGAGAATGGGCCAAGTAAGCTATAATATAGCTTGTTACATCAATGACCCATGTTTTACATAGAGTGGTGGTGCAAACGTAAATATCATTACGACATATGGCAAAGAACCGTGATGCAAAACCGTACATAAGTGAAATTCTTCCATACGGTTGAATATAGCTCCATAGGAATAGGTACAGTGGGATCTATACTTTGAGTCAACAGATGTATCTTTAAACTGCTCAAGTCATATTGGTATCTATTTTCAAAAGTTGTTAGTGTAGGTAGAAGCCGTTGGCAATTACCAAATTCGTGGTGAATTTGATCAATCAAGGACTGGCTGTGAGTCAACTGACTCTTTAACACTTGGTGGGACTGTTTCATACCCTGCAGTTGCTGCTGTCTTTTAAGTTTGAGAGTGTCTAATTTCGTCTGGAATAAACTTTTGAGAGCTATAATATTAGTTGGGTTGTTGGCTAAGAGTTCTGCATGGGCATGCTCCATTTCCTGCATTTTCTTAGTGACCTCAGCAAAATCTTGGATTTTTAGTTTAAGAGCATCTTCGAGACCTTGCTTCTCTTGTTGAAGTATGATAGCTTGTTGTACTTTAGTTTTAACATCCACTAGAATGGTTTGATAACAACGTTGAGTGTCAGCCAATAAACCTGTCATGGATGCAAATGGATCGTCGGGAGACTGAATAGTCATTATTGGCACTTCAAGGGGCCCTTGAGGTGTTAGTTCTTTAATGTCACTATGAGTCTCCTGTAAATTTAACAAATGATGCATCATTAGTTGTAGATGGATGGCATAAGGAAATTCCCATTGCATTATTTCTTTTTTAATATTTCGCAATTGCCTATGTAATTGCTCAGTAAAAAGTGTTGCCCGTGTAATCGGAATTCCTTGTGTAGCCATTATCACATAAGCTAACCATTTCCGACTATAACCATGTTGATTAATTGGCATGAGTCTTTTCTTTAAGTGAAGGAAAATGGCTCTAAATGTTGAATTTACTTTATCGAAATTAAAGCATTTTTTCTTTATTGTAATGCCATAAGACCCTAGGTCAATATTGTCATACCGAGGTGCTTGGTTAGTGTTAGGAAGTTTCAAGGTTTGCATTGCTAGTTCCCTTTGAACTTTAATCTGGCCTGTTTGGCGAGTGTAACTTGTCCTGGTTATCAATTCATAATTGTTTATGTATTCGTTGATCCACTCCTCATTTATTTGTTCAAATGGAATAAGAACAAAAGACAATAAGTGAGCTTGTCTTAAATAGCTTACGGCTTGGTCATCCAATTGTGGTAAATTGGTCAAGTTGATGTTTGGATATATAATTTGATATGGTGGATTTTGTTGCATCCTGTCAACCATTTGTATGCAATATACTTGAACAGTGGTGGTTTGGCGTATTGTTTGCTTTCATTGACGGTGTTCTCGATGGAAATTTATGCGTTTTTGCTCTTGCGAGAGTTTGTTGGATATGTAACGATGACGTTTCGAGTTCTTTGGTCCTTTCCCAAAACAGAGTAGTATTTTATTGTATGGCCAAAAACCAATACAGTACATAGCATCCATAAAGGATTCGTCTGGAAATACCCTCAATTGAGGATTCCACCAATGTTTAATTCGTGGACCCGGTAATGGTACCATGATCAACTGTAAGAGTGCTCCTTGGACTTTTGCTTTACTCAGTCTAACTACAAATTTTGAGTTGCTCGTGGTCTCTGGCCATTCCCACATATATACTGATATTTTATATCGCTGAGGGAATCGATTGTCATTGGAAGGTCGGAAACTTCGTTGAATGGCGTTCACATGTTCCAATTCCTTAGTTTTATGTAACTTTAAACGACATCCGTTCACTAAGGTGGGTAGTAATGTACCTTGGAGATCTTTTAATTGTACTGATCCATTTTCATACAATTTATGGATTTGGAATGGACCAAGCCATCTACATTTCAATTTTCCTGGGTGTTGTTTAAATCGGGAATCATATAAAAGAACCTTGGCACCATCATGAAAGTCCTGGAATTTTTGTTTACGGTCTATCCATGCCTTTCTTCTGTCTTTGGATACTTGTTGTGCCCATATAGATTGTTGGCGCTTTTCATCCAGAGCTTCTAATTGTATTAATCTGTGTTGTAAAGAAGGAAGATCTGCCATTCGATGATGAATAGCAATACGCAAGCTTGGTATTACAAACTCGAATGGTAAGACAACCTCTATCCCATAAGTTAATTGGAATGGGATATGTCCTGTGATGGTCTTATAACTAGTTCTGTATGCCCAAAGCACCGCTGGTAATCGTTGTTCCCAGTCATTTCTTGTGGATTCACAAATTTTCTTTAAGATTGTGACTAGAATCTTGTTAGTGGATTCAGCTTGCCCATTAGCTCGGGGATAATAGGGTGTGGATTTACGATGAACAATAAAAAAATCTCTTGTAAGTATTTCTATTGTGGAATTGATGAAATGAACTCCTCTATCACTTACAAGTTCAATGGGACAGCCAAATCTGGTGATGACCTGTTGGTACAAAACCTTTGCGACACTTTTAGCTGTATTATCTTTTAGGGCTCTCGCCTCTGCCCATTTTGTATGGTAGTCAGTTAGAACCAATATATACTGGGCTTTAGTTCGCACTGCTGGAGGGTTTACTGGCCCGACAAAGTCCATGCCCCATTTTTCAAAGGGGCCTAAGGGCAATATTGGGTTGAGTGGCATGTAATGTTTTTCACTAGGTCGTCCCACTCTTTTTGACATACGCCACAGTTGTGGCCTCATACCGAGCATCTTTGAATAAGGTTGGCCACCGTAAACCCTGAATTTAGAATTTTCTTAGTCGTAAGATCCCCAAATACCAAAGTGTCCTCCTGCCCCTTCATGGGCATGCCTTACGATATATCCAAGCTTTGGGGTAGGACACATCGTCGAAGACGTGGTCTTTGCCCTTTTATATAATTGTCCCGTGATAAGACAATATGGTGCTACTTTACGCAAGAATTCACGCAAGAATTTTTGAGCTATGTTTAATTTAGATGGGATTTCTCCACTAGCCAATACTCGCAATGCCAACATACCATGGGGGTGCAAGATTTACTCTAAATAAGTTTGCATCTGGAAGTTCATCATGTATGCCAGTGGGAAGATCCCCATTTGGCAATCGTGAAAGATGATCGGGAATGGTATGGGACGATCCCGGCCTCAAGACCACTTTGAAGTTGAACTCCCGGAGTATAAGCAACCAACGGTGTATCCGCCCCTAAGAACACATGGCTTATTTATCGTATAACAAAGCTTGATGGTCCACTAAGAAGACAAAATAATTTCCCAAGAGGTAGTGCCTAAATTTTTGTACTGCATAGACCATGGCCAAACCTTCCCGTTCTGTGGTAGTATAGTTTCTTTCTGCTGAATTTAGCTGCTACTTGCATACACAATGGGTTGATCTCTGTTGGAGTCTTTTTGTTGAGATAATATCGCACCAAGTGCGTTTTTAGAGGCATCTCAGATGTACATGAAATTCTTTATCCCATTGAGGGGTAATCAAAATAGGAGCTTCTTGACTAACAATTTTTTAGGTGTTCAAATGAATTTTGACATTCAGTAGTCCAAATGAACTTCTTATATGGACTAGTAAGCTCATTCAAAGGGGTTGCAATTTCGTAAGTTTTTTCACCAAATCGCTTGTAGTAATTTATTTTCCTAAGAATCGCCTTTAACCGAAGTTATATCTTTTGGAGGAGGCATCTCTAAAATGACTTTTACTTTATTTGGGTGGCTTAACAACCCTTCTTTTACGCATAATATGCCCAAGTAGGTTGCCATGGCTCACTAAGAATGCACATTTCTCGTGGTTTAATGAAACCCCATATTGTCTACAACGTTGAAAAGCTTTTTCCAAGTCATTCAGGTGATTCTCTAAATGTCCAAAAACAGTAAAATCATCTAGAAATATCTCCATGAAATTTCCAATATACCCTGCAAACACTTGTAACATGACCCTTTGAAACAATGCAGGTGCATTGGTTAACCCGAATGGCATGACCTTGTAGGCATCGTGGACAAATTGAGTTATAAAGGTGGTCTTTAGTTGATCACTAGGGTGGATCTTTATTTGATTGTACCCCGAAAATCCGTCCATGAATGAGTAACATTCATGACCGGCCACATGTTCTAATACCTGGTCTGTAAATGGCAACGGAAAATGATCTTTCTCTGTAACCGCATTAAGCTTTCTGAAGTCAACACATACACGTATTTTAGACTTATCTTTTTTTTTTGCTACTACGATGGGAGACACCCATTCGCTAGTTTCTACTTCGAAGATAAAATCAGCGGCTAACAATTTGTTTAATTCTTCTTTAACTTTCTCTGCATAAGTAGGATTCATGCGATATGCACGTTGATACACCGGTTTAGCTTCTGGAAGTAAAGGTATTCATAATTGACATATATTTGGGTTGACACCTTTGAGATCCCGGTAACTCCATGCGAATATGTCTTTATACTTGGTTAGCAAATTTATTGCCTCCAAACGAACCTGTTTGGGAAGGTGTGCTTTAAGTTTTATGATTTGCTGATGCTCAGAGGTACCCAAGTTTATTTCCTCCATCTCAGGATCAGACATATAAGGCACTAATGTACCCTGATGGAGTTCATGTGCTCTTTTAGGCTGCAAGTCAATTTTACCTTGATGAATTTCTGAAAATGCCACAGGATACTCTTCAACTGTCTCCACCATGAAACAGTCTTCATAGGCATCCTCCTCCTCATATGTGTAAACTTTATAAAAATCTTCTTCATCCTCGTATTCCTCATATACTCCTTCTTCGTCCTCACCGCCCCGAGAACATTACTTCCTCGCCTATTGTTGTGACTGCACTGTGTAGGTAAATCAACCTTTGATGTCTTGCCATGCTTTGTCAACTTTAATGTATTATTAGACCAATCATGCATTACCTTGGCTGCTCTCAACCAAGGTCTGCCAAGAAGAATCTGGTAGTCATTATTTCGGCCATGAGTGTCTAAAACTACAAAGTCTTGTTGAAATTCAAGTCCTCCGATGGAGAAGGAAATATCCTTTAGGATGCCTAATGGTTCCACTTTGTTTTTGGTCACCATCTTCACATCAAAAAGGTGCTTTATCCATATGATCAATCTTTAACTTCTTTCTTAGATTATCTGTAATTATGTTCACTCCAGCACCCCCATCAATGGGTGCTTTCTTTACACTGCGTCCTTGGATTTCCACAGTTACAGTTGGATTTTGCTTATCTGTTTGCTCGGTTTTGTACGTAACTACCATGTCTTTTTCTTGACAAAGTTCTTGTGGTATCCCCAATTGTGGTAAATACTTAGACAACAGTGAAAGAGAAACTTTAATTTTGATGTCTCTTATTTGCTCACCTAATATCTTTACCTCATCTTCTTGACCGCAATCAAGTGTTTCAATTTCCTTGAAACCGGGTAAATATTTGGCTACCAATTTTAAGGATGTTGGAAACATTAGATTCTGTACTTGTTTCTTTACATCATCCAACTCTCTTTCTTCCATGCCTTTGTATGCTAAGTGTTCCTCCTCTTGATAATTTTCAATTTCATTCTTAGCATGGATGTAATTTTCTGTTTCCTGAGCAATATCTGGGTACCTCTCTTGTCCCTTACTGCTGGAAACTCTTCGTGGTGGTTCAAGTATCTCAATACCTTCTCTAGCGGCTCTTTGTCTAGTGACCACATTTACTTCTACTGAAGACTGTTTATCTTCCAGGATGATCATCCGTGCTTCCTTACTTTCTTTAGATGAATCATCTTTAGGTTTTACCACTGTATTTTTCATGGTTTTAGACCGACACTCTCTCGAGTAATGGCCTTTTTCCCCACACCTCCAACACTCGATCTCCTTAATATTTTTCCTAGTTGAAGCTTCAGTGGACACTGCAAAAGTGGAGGTGCTTGGTTTTACCCTGGTTTTGTTATTAAAATAACATTCTTTAGTGTCATGGTTATTTCTCTCACAAATATGACACCAGGTTGTTGGCAAAGAAGCTCTACATTCATTAGTGTAATGGCCCGGCTTGGCGCATTTATTACACCATATGTAACTTCTTTTGGGTTCACTCATATTTATTTTTTTAAATCCATCTTCTAAATTTTGTTGCAACTTTTGTTGCAAATCCCGTACACCTTTAATTTCTTGATTTATTTTCTTCTGTACAAGGGATTCTAGATCGGGTTTGGTATGTCTATCAATGCCCAAAATTGAGCTGATTTGTGCAGCTCTTTTGACTGCCTGATCAAGGGTCTCAGGACCCTCTAATTCGAGTTGTAGGCGTACTTTATCCCCAAACCCTTGTATGAACCATGTGACTACATCCTCATCATGGGGCTTGGGACTTAGTTTACCAGCTAATTCAGATACTCGGATTGCAAAATCCTTGGGTTTTTCCTCAGCTTTAATTTGCATAGTCTTTAGTTCCTCTTTAATTTCTCTATTAGTTGGAACAGTGTGGAATGTGTCCAGGAATAATTTCTTTAAGTCCTCCCATTTAGTGATTTTATCGATGTTTTCATACTGACCGGTTTGCCACACTTCCTTCCAAAGTGGTTGGAAAGTATTAATCTCAGATCATCACTCTCTTCTCCATTTAAAACACTGATACTTTCAAACTGTTTGATATGTGTTTTGGGATTAGTCTCTTGAGTTTTACCAGAACCATATTTAGGATAACGAATGGTATGTTTTGAGGTAGACATGGCAAAAATGCCTTTAAGGTCGGGCAAAATTTCGTAAACTCGGTCGCAGCCTACTTTATCCTTTTCTATTCTCTCACGTCTTTCAGATCTCTCCTTTTCTTGTTTATCTCTAATTTCCTGTCTCTTTTTTGCTCTTCAGCAAGGCTTTTGTACATCGGGTTCCCATTTACGAGTTTACCAACTGGAGAATTTATGATCCTTTAATCAAATGGAAGCAGTTGCTGTCCCGGCAACGGAACCAAAATATGTTAAGGGTCTATCCCGTCTCACCCCCTTAATCATACATTCACATACAAGATCCACAGTTACAATTATGTGATACGACTTAAGGCGGCAATGCTTACCAAGTTATTAATGCAACCATACAATTCATCCGGTTCGGGTTCATCCAAGTCTTCTATTGCATTAAACTCAATGTCCCGGTACAATAGAAGTTTTAAGCAATAAAACAATTGCCACAGATTACAAGCAAATGGAGAATTTATGTGCCTTTAACAATATACGGAACTTTATCTTGAATAAACAATGGCGAGAAACGGACATTAACCCGGGGTTTACTCGGACCTCAAGAATAGACATGGTAATCCTCGATAAATATATTAGTATTCTATGCGTAAGCTTTGGCGGAATTTGTTGCAAGGATTTGTGCAAGCCCCCGGCGAATTTATGCACTTGGAGATCTTAATCAGAAACGAAAAGGCTTAGAAGCCCTTTCTTGAACGATTCTCGCATGCCTTTCTTTTACAAAACTGATTAACTTTGAAGATTAAACGGAAGGCGACATTAAACAGATATATGATGGCGAATTTACCCTGAATAGAAGTCTGCAATGCAAATCATGGTTCTCAAGATGAATTCGGCGTTCGATCTCGGCAACCCTAGAGCCAACTCGGCAAATTCCGGCAACCCTATGGCATCATAAAAGCACTCTTGGCGAGATTCGGCAACCCCCGAGCAAGCATCGGCAGTTCCTCTGAAGATCTTTGGCGAAATCCGGCGGAAGAACCGGGCCAACTGAATCCGCCCTTCCGATTTTTATATGCCTTCACAAAGTCGCGACCTCTCTCGTGTCTCGACTGTTTTAATTTTAATTCTCATTTTATTTTTTTTGTCTTTTCACAATTTACATTAACAAATAGCTTTAACTTTAACAACTTTAACTTTAACAATAGAGATGTTTGTTTCTAAATTATACATTTTGCCGTATGTTGCCACATTATGGTCTTAAAAATATCAATAGTGCGCATGTCACAACATACATTCATTTCCGCTTAGAGCAGTTTATTTAGCACCTCGTCGGGTGCGTTTACCGGTGCGCTTGAAATGGTTGTCATAAGGACCATCGCTGTTGTCGTCTTCTAATTCCTCATGGGGCAAATTCTCCCTGTTGTCAACAGTGGCTCTGATGAAACGCCAAAGCCAAAGAGATGGACACCCAAGGATTGGTTGGATGCTTGGCAGGAGAAGAATCCAAATGTGGATTACTTGACTGGTTATAGAGATGCCAATGCAAAATCTCCTCTTGGAATGAAGAGGTTATCTATTTTTTATAGGTTGGAGTATTGGACTGACTTGGAGTTGGTCCACTTACTTGATCCTATGCACATTTTCAAGAATGTTGCTCATTCTCTTTGGCAGCATTTAACAGGGCAATGGGAAACATTGGCTGCTAGGTTGGATTTGAAAGAGCACAAAATGAAAAAGAAATATTGGCCCATTGAGAGGAAAGGCAAAAAGACTCTAACATAGAAACAAGGTGCATGGGTTTTAGGAAAGAAACAACAGGTTGAAGTGAATACAAGGATAGCAAAGGTGCGCACACCAACTGGTTATGGAGCTTCTTTGAGAAAGGCGTTTACAAAAAAAGGCAGCCTCACTAGATTAAAGACACATGATTGGCACAAGTTTCTTCAGGTACACTTTGATTATTGTACTCTTGTTTCTTGTGATAATTTATATTGCAATATGAAATGATACTATGCGTACTTTACAGCACGTACTTCCTTGTGTGATAGGGGACTTCTTGACCCCACAAGTAAGGAGCATTATATTTCGATTGGGAAAATTTGCAAGATGGGTCTCCTCCAAAGAAATTGAAGTCTCCAAGATATCAAAAGTGGAGGAGGAAGTGATAGTACTGCTTTGTGATATTGAAAAGGAGTTTCCCACCAGGTTTTTTGACCTACAGGTATCATTAAACTCATTATATGCTATTACGTATTCTAACAGCTATACTATAAGTGCAATCACAATGTGCTTATATACACAGGTACATTTGTTGATACATATTCCAAATGAGATAAGATTGGCAGGACCAGCTCCTAGCAGATGGATGTTTTTTCTAGAGCGTTACATGAAGGTGCTCAAAAGTTTTGTTCGTCAAATGGCAAAACCAGAGGGTTGCATGGCTGAAGGCCATCTTGTACAAGAAACGCTTTTTTATCTAAACGATGTCACTATCTCATGCCATCCTGATGGTCCTGAGTTATGGGAGAAAGAAGAACTCAAGGAAATTACATCAAAAGTATTACAGGGTAATGGAGTGGAACGAAGTTTGGTTGATGACATGCTTCTTGCGGTAAATACATTTGTTCTAAATAATACTGCAAGTTTACAACCCTGGAGAGACTTGTATCAATCTGCTAAGGAGAACCCACACAGAAAGTCAACAGGACGATCAATAGGACAATTTGTTCCAGATGTTATGGATAATGCATGGTTGTTGGCTCGTATGGATGAAGCTAAAGATTCTGGTCAAGTTATTCCAGATGATGATTACGAGCTTGCTCTTGGTTGTAGTAGGAAGGTATTGTAAATCCTTGATCCTAAGTTTCATCCTTTTTATATTATATTACTCATCACTATTATTAATTTGTTCTAGGCGCGATTTTATACTTCGATGTGGGCATATGGGCAACATTTTCGGATCAACAGTGTTGATAAGTGTAGGGTAACATTTGATTCAGGAATCAGCTCAGAATTTGAACAAAAAAGTCAATCTAGCAACAGGGATCAAAACCTTATGGAGAGTAGTCTAAATTACATGGAATCTTGACGGACATTATTGAGTTGGATTATCGTAGCTTTCATGTAAATGTTTTGAAGGCACGATGGTTCAAAGTTGTATACAGAGATCGTGGCAAGACAGTTAGGACTCATCCATCAGGATTTCCAGAAGTTGATTCTTCGAAGGTATTGCCTGAGATGAAAGAACCTTTTGTTTTCCCAAGTCAGGTTGAGCAGATATTTATCCATGAGAATCCTAATGATACAAACTGTGGATTGTCGTACATTGTCAACCAAGGGCTCGACGTGTAATTGCTTTATCTTCAACTGAAAATAATATGGAAGAGCTCTCTCAGGACGTTCAGGTTGATGCTGATGATTATTTTGATGAGGATGGTGGTGATGGTGGTGGTGGTGACGACGTTCATGCTGATGCTACTGCTGTTGATGATTTTGATGATGGTAGTAGAGGTTGTGATGGTGATGACGACGGTGGTGGTAGTTACAAGGGTGTTCTGGGTATATCTAATGATGTTGATGACCCATTGTTGCATGACGCAGAAGAAGGAGAATTGGAAGATATTGGCATCAACTTTGAAAAGGAGGGCGTGTATTTGGGAGAAGGTTTGCTTGAGGATGATACCGATGAACATGTTCCTTTAGACTCAACATTGGCACTTACACAGGAGGTTGATAAAGAAACAACTTATCTGCTCCGGTCTCCATACAATTCGCCAATAGTCATTCCTGATCATGCTGAGGATTATATTGAAGATGAAGAGATTACCGGACATGTACATGATCATTCTGAAGCAATTAGAGGTTTGGCTCTTCATTTATATCTAGATGATGATGAGGTAGAGGACATTGAGCATGATCTAAGTGAGCATGTATCATATGATTAATCAGCATTGTTAATCTTATCGCTATAACTACTATGGTACACATAATTTTATGTTGAGCATTGTCTTATCTTCTTTATCGCTTTGCTCCCTTCTTCATTTTGCCAGGTACCATTTACCATTATATTACCATTACATATACCATATCAGTGGAGAAATCATAGATATGATCCAATTATTAGTGCCAAGCATAATTCTATAAATTAGGGTATTACTACAATATCTACACAAGCCCAATTTATATATTGCGACCCATATGTTTTACCCCAAGCCATGCTTGAACATAATGGGTAAAAATATGTATTTACAACTTCCAATTATATATAGAGTAAATTCTTTCAAAAATCTAGCTCGACTGACGTTATTGTTTCCAAAATAGAGGTATTGAGATTTTCTAATCAACCTCAGTAATTCAGTAAAGCTTTATATTGAACCACATAATTCAATCACATTGTAGTTCAATCCAATCATTGATTCTAACCCTGATATCCTCTTAGAGGAACCTTCTAAAATCCATTGTATGAATGCTACAGTATTCTATTACATGGCTCTTATCAGCTTGACAAAGATCATCAAACTTGCAGGTTTTTTTTTTTTTTTTTTTTTTTTTTTTAGCACATGCAACCTTTTTTTTGAAGGATGAAAGCCAAAAAGTTTATTAATCAGAGAAAAAGTACAAAATTTACATGTCTCATCTAACTGTGTAAGCACACAAAGATGGCACAGGAGCACGAGCCTGGAGCTCCTTTAAGGGGCCTTCCCAGAAGAACTCCTCAAAACAACTAACAAATTGCTTTGTAATCACTACTTTGTGGCTTTTACATGATAAGCTTACCATACTGCAACTTGCACTCTACTCTCTCAACAGCGTTAGCTAACATATGCGACTATAGTACTTCAACTATAGATTTTATAAGTAGAGGTACATTCATAAAGGTTAGTTTCTTGACCCAACAATCTTAGATTGTACATGGCAATTAACCTTATCTACAACCTTTGGCACTTCTAAAAGGATTTTTCATACCTCAATCTGAAGCCTTTTTGGAATTGCCAACTTTCCTTATTCAACCAAGAGCCTACATGGTATTCATAAGAAAGCAAAGGCACAAAACATTTTAAATCCTGTCAGAATTCCTTTCTAGAATTCAAGGACTTTATTTTCAACATTTACTCCATGTGTTGTTATTCCAAGGTTCTCTTTAATTATGGTCTAGGTAGTCCTAAAGAATATCTTATTGACCATGACCACTAAGTAATTGCCCTAGATGTTACACGCTAGTCCCTCTAGTGCTGATACAAGCCAACACTTCAATTCGATACTTATTCTCAACTTTATGTTTATGCTTATGCCACACTACCTAGTAGCGTGAGCCAACTAGTCATGATCCCAGACCATGATAACTCATTGAAAGTTTTTAAGGGCAATAATGCTTTTAGTGAAAGCACAATTTCTCTGAGTTTCTTGAACATAAGCATGCTCTTCATCAACTGCTGGCTTTGCTAATGGTTGCACGTCTTGTTCCTACATTCTGCAAGTCTCCACCGTCAGGGAGTCCCTCACAGCACAGGGAATTTGAGCGCCCAGATAGGGCCTCTGAACGCCTATTACAAGGATTTTTCCTCCCACATGGGGGCTTTTTTCATCCCAGTGGTAGAGACACATTGTACAGGGTTTCTGTGGTTTTCTTTTGTGTTTGGAAACTTTCCGCTATATTGTATCACCGTCTCATAGGCCAGTTGGCCTCCGTGGACGTTAAAATATACTTCCTTCCTTCCTTCCTTCCTTCAAAAGAATCATCCAGGATATTAAAACTAGTCATCGACAAAATTGAAATCCAAACTCTATGAGTTCTATATTTAAGCATACATGCTCCAAAATATGGCCCATTGATCCTCTTTCGAATCATTTCTTTCTTCATAACAACTTCGCCAGAGTTGCTTCAATTCCTCTGGGATTCTCCCCAGGCCATTTTCGGCCCCCAATACACATCCCTTGTAATTTTCAGAGCAAACAGAGATGGTTCCAGAAATCCAACTTTTTGGCCGTGGTCATAGTTTTGGCTCTGCTTGCCCGAAGACCTCTGCAGCAGCTTCATGATTGCCTCTCAGGTCCCCAGGAGCCTGAGACCATGATGATTCGTATGCTGCTTCAATTGGCCTGCACCTCATGCCATGGCCTATCCCAGACTCAAACTGGACTTTGATACCAACGAAATGGATCTCCTTTGCAATGGAACAACAAACCATATCAAACCATACCTACCGCCTCTTTTCTTGGAATCACTGATCCCCCCAATGTTTTACAGTACGGTTCCATCTTCCCAAACATCATCTCTCAATGCAACCTTCGTTTCACTTGGAACAACAGGGTTTTAGCCTCATTGATTTATATAAAGCAACATGCAGATAATGTGTTTCCTTTAGTTCTTCAAAGCTAAATTGCCCATTTGATGATTGCCTAGATTTTGGATCCCTATAGCCGACAATTCATTCCTTGTAAATCTTCTCTTCTACCGAGGGATTAAAAGATAGGAGTCAAAAGAACCAAGCAAGCTATCAGAGCTTCTGTCGCTTCCAGCAAGAACAAAGTTCATGATAATATCTCTCAAGAGCTTGTCATCAAAAGTTCAGAACTGAGCTTGGTATCCTCCAAAGCCATAAATCTAGACAATAAATAATGGACTTTCTCCTGTAAATTCGTTGCCCCTTTACCGCCTGTCAATTCTTTGCTTCTCTTTTTTTATGACAGATGATGCACATTCATTTACCACTTTGATGGCCTTCTTCAATTCCCCTTCAGATCCTATGCTACAGAGGATGTGGAGAAACGAACCTCTTGGCACTTAAGGTAGTGGCAGCATCAAATGCCTCTCAAACATCTAGGGTCTACTTCGCAAATATTATTAAATGCAAATCTCAAAAAGATGTCTTGCAAATCCACTTGCATATTACTTTGGAACAACTTATCCAATGGCTAGAGCTTTTGTTCTTTTTCTAAATCCAATATATAATCCCTCAAAGATCTGGAGCTAAACTCAAAGATGGAACCTTTTTCTGAGTCTTCCATGGATCTGATCCACATTAAGTATGCTATTTCCAAGGAGATCAAATAAGAAAAAGAGTTGAACCAGGTCTTTTGTCACTTATGGCACTACTAGACCGATTAAGCAGATATGTGGTAACCCAGTCAAGCAGTTTTCGGGTGTTATTTGGGTGTTATTGAGGTATTCAAAGAGACAACCACTGTATACCATGGCTGGTTAGAGTGGGAGAAGAAGAAAAATTAGGCAAGTGTTAGGAATGGAAGAAACATCCATAGCCAAATAGCTTGGATGCTTAGTGCCGTGGAAAGAATTGAATGTTCCATTTTTGCATAGGATGGGCGGGCTACGGTATGGCATATAGACTGAGATTATGCTTGCAAACTATCCTTTAGTCAGGGCATGTACACGGATTCTAGGTCTGGATATGAGAACGGAAGTTAGCATCTTGTGATAAAACTTGTCACGTACCTCCAACTTAAAGCCGATCCAAACATGAGGCGCCCACGTTTGAATAACTAACTTATAATTTCCTCTAATTTCCCTATCCATAGACATAATCAAACGGTGGAAACATCATCCATCTGCACAAAAATCCGAGCTGGCTGCAACGTGGATAGCCTCAGGGTGCTCGAAACCCTGGACGGGTGTTTGTGCGAAAGTGCTAATAAAAAGAAAGCATTCCTCTCTAAATCGTGGCCGTTAGTGAATGGACGGTGACGATGTAGTGGGCAATTTGCCATCTGGCTAAAAAGAAATGAAGGTAGAGATCGGGCTATGGCGGATTCCGACACTCCATTAGACCTAGAAGCAAGCGCGCGTCACCATGCCGAAGAAAATGGGCGTGAACACCCGATCAGAGGAGGCGCGCAACCGCAAGGCCAGTGCTGAAGCTGAAAAAAAGGAAAAGGATGCCCGCGACAAGGAGGAGCGCTTTTGGCGAGACGAATTGGAATCCCAGAAATCAAAGGCTGCGAAGAAAAAGGAAGAAGAAGCAGAACGGCGGGCCGAGGCAGCTGCTAAGAAGGCCGAAGCCAAAAAGCTCGCCCAGCAGGAAGAAGCCCAACTAGAAAGCGTTGGAAAACGAGTGGATAAGAAGGCCATTAGGGTAAGTGCCCCTGTTCCTAAGGTCACTGCTGTTGAAATTTCTAAGCATAAGGAGGCCGAGAAAGAACGTATGCAACTTCAAAGTGAGGAGGCTAAGAAGCGCCAGGCCAGAACTGTTGATTTGGAGGAATATGAACGGGCTATAGATGTGGAAAATGTTAATCGTGATGATACTATACTTGAGGCTCGTTCAATTGAGGACGCTTTGGCAAAAATGGCTACTCCTAGTGAATTACCAGCTGATCGTCATCCCGAAAAACGTCTGAAGGCCTCTTATAAGGTGCGATTCTTTGTTTCCTATTTTATGCTTTTGCACAGGTTTGTCTATGAATAAATTTTAGGTTTCACAAATTTATAAATAAGGATACACTAGAGAACTAGAACCTTTGCATTGGGTAATGTTCAAAGTTGGGTATCAGATGAGAGTGAAAGGACTGAGAACACTTTTAGGTTGCATAGCAGTGATCAGTATGTTGAGAATCAATAAGAATAGCATCAAAACAACAGAGCTTATTTGTAGTATCCCTGGAAGATTTGCTGGCATGTACATTTCAAGTGGTTTAATACTGTATTATTGTGCTTGTTATTTTTGCAAATGCATTTAAAACGATGCGAAATAGGCTAATCACATGTAATCTTGTCCCCGATAATCTCTAGAGTTTTTGGTTTTATCATTCCTTTTATTTTCTTGAGGATGCTGGTGCTGTTTTTTAGGCGCAAGCATATGATAGTTTTTATATTGTCTTAATCTCTGTACTCTTTCTTGCAGGCGTTTGAAGCAGCCGAGCTTCCAAAACTGAAGGCAGAAAAGCCTGGATTGACCCTTACACAATACAAAGATATGCTCTGGAAGCTGTGGAAAAAATCCCCAGATAATCCAATCAATCAAGCGAACTGACAGCATGGTAAACTGGTTCTTTTACAAGATTGTTGTTTGATGTGCGTTGAAGTCAATACTCTATCGAATCGATGAACCTTATTAATTTTCTTATAATCACATAGTATTTTTATCATAGGGTCTTTTTGGACATTAAAGAGGCAAAAAGTGGGCCTCTGGTTGTTTTGTAATTCTTACCAATACGAGAGGAGTATGAAATTGAGATGTTTAAGAGTTTTCTTCGTTAGCTTTTCTATAGAATGCCAGGAAAGTGGGATTTACTTTGACGAAAATAATGGTTGTTGGGGAATTGATTGAAATGTCTGCCCTTTGGTGAAGGTAATTTTCTGGAGATGTGGTCCATTCTCATATACATTTAACTACAGAAAACATCTTTTGATGATTACAGAGTACCGATTCTTGAACAAATGCTTAGTTACAATTATTGTATTCATCGGGCAAAATATGCCCTCGTTAGATGTTCATGGTTGTCGATTTCTCCATACCAACGTCTGGACTACATCTTCTAAACTTGAACCTTGAGCCGCTTATGGACCTCTAGATTTTCGTCCCGACCCTTAGGTAATTTTCACAGCCCCTCACGAAAATTACCAAGCATACTGTTTTTGTCAATTCCACTTAATAATAGAAGAGGGTGTAATTTTTTGTCGACAGATAAATCTTATGGCTGCTCAATGAAAAACAAGCTTATGACTGCTCAATGAAAAACAAGATGATGCACATAGGGTTGCCCTCCAGTGCCTTGTTTGTATATTTTTTGCTTCAGAGAGTGTTTGCATAATTTTTTTGCTTTAGTCGTTTTGTGGTTTGAGTTGAAGAGTACAAACCTAGCCAGTTAAGACAAATGTAACTTATCCTCAAATTGTCAAGCGCTTTAACTATCAACCACCATCGTGTTTAGCCTTAAATCACAAAGAATCTGCTAAGTCCACAAAATCTTCGTGTAAATCTTTTTTTTTATATATGGCTTGAACATGACAAAGACTCGGGTATACACGGATATACTTCTGGTTGATAAACAAGATGCTTGTCTAATAGCAAATTTGATTGATTATTTCGTATGTTATCAAGTATCAAGTACTTTATTGTCTTCAAGTACCAATTTGACTTGATTCTCAAAACATGACTTTGAACTATGATTTAACCCACTTCACCCTCCAGCCATGGAGGGCAACCCTTCATGCGCAGCACCCTGTTTTTTTTTTGTATGAGTTCCATTTTCCCGCATGAGGCCAAAACGTCAGGATCTGATCCACTTTAATTAGATGTGACTTCTATTCTTCATTTCTGTAAAAAGAGCGTAACATTTTCTTCTACAAACAAGGAAAAATTGGATATTAAAGAATTTGTATTCCCTTGTCACGAAACAATTGTATGAATCATGTTACCATCATACTTTCACCTAAAAGTCTGCTCAATCGAAACAATTGTATGAATCATGTTACCATCATACTTTCACCTAAAAGTCTGCTCAATGGATGTGATTGCAATTCCAGGTAAATAAAACATGTTTCTAAAAGGTAAAACTATTTCATACCGGGGATAGTACTTTGGCAGCAATGTTACCAGCAGTTGTAAAATGGATAACACCTTTTGTAAAGATCCTAGCTAAGAAAATTAATCTACAAGAAAGGTCAGAAAACCTCAGCAACCTCCTACATTTGGAGTAAAAAAGGGATACCGAAGATATTGAAGTTACAAGACTCCAGTAGGTTCTCTGATCTGCTTGTTGTTCATCAACAAAATACCTTTTCAAGAGCAGTTGCAAACAGAGCCTGTTATGACAAAGTAAATAAAGTACCATCTTTACATTGATATGGTACTTTATCCCAACACTTAAGGAGGTATGTTTCAAGAGCAGTTATAAACAGAGCCTGTTATGACAAAGTAAATAAAGTACCATCTTTACATTGATATGGTACTTTATCCCAACACTTAAGGAGGTGTGTTTTAGTTGAAAGTTTGTTTCGTGGTAGAAAGTGTGTGATGTCTTCTTGTACGAGCTTCCTTCATCTTGAAGAACACTGAAAAGCAAAGGTAAGTTTTAGTTTTTTTTTTTAACATCCTGATTAGTTAATCATCAAGTTAGCTCATAAAGACAGCCTATAAATTTTGTACTTTTGTTAAGGAAGTAATTCCAAGATCTTGGAACCAAGCTATTTTCTTGGATAACAGTGTGATGTGAAAGATGCAAAACATATGTGGAAAAGGTTTTTGCTTGTGAGACATAATGTGGCTCAAAGTAGCAAGTTGAGCACCATTTCCATTTCTTCTCAAGCATACACATAAAATGGTCTCTTCACGCATTGTTTGATGGCCAGTTTACAATTGTTCATAAATATTTCCCAGCTCAAGTCAAGAAGAACAAATAATGAGATACAGATCAATGAAGCTGGTATAGTTTCTGAAGCTTGCACAATAACGACGATGGTTATCAGTAAATATTCAATTAATGGCTATACCAGCCTTGTCTAGCATTTACAGTAACTGAACATGGGAAATGCCATTCTAATCAACCGAACTAAGTTACACACGATTTATTTTACTACTAAAAATAAACTAATTGTATCACAGATGAAAAAAAAAAGATTATCTTGATGTTCTTTAAAGTACTCTAGGGTTGTTGATCAAAATTATGTATAAACCCAACTGGCATGGAACATGGGCCATTTAAAGTTGGATCGAAGGCCAAAATATAAAAGGTTAAGAACATTTGAGCCCCCCCGAGCCCTTGAACAAAAGCGAACATTAGAACATAAGACTTACTTGCCCGTTTAGATCTGTCGGAAGAAGGTGGCAAATGTAGCAAACTGCTTAACCCAGACTTGCGAGCTACAAATGGGTATGTGTTCAGCAGCTCGAAGATGGCAATCCATTTGTGTATGCTTGCTTCCTTGCAAAATGCAAAGCAGAGGTGCAGCACCAAGCCTGGAGCTTGCCTCTCACTGTCATGGGCAGAGTGGTCTGTTTTGTTATTTTGTTGTAAGAAAACAAAGCCTAACATGAAATACGATCATGAAGCCTCAAACCATAACAAACCATAACTATGCTTGCCGACGATTCCAAAATGAGCTATCCAATATGACATGTCAAAAAAGAAAAAGAAAAGAAATCTCTAATATTGAATCACTTGCAACTTCTGCTTTTTTTTTCCTGCTCTTTTTGTTTGGTTCGCTTCTGCTTCTGCTTTTTTAGAAAGCTAAAGTGGTTTGTCTGCTTCAGTACGCCGTCAGTTCGATCCCTTGGCTCCTACCTCCAGGAGGTTTTGGATCTGCGGACTCACCTCTGCCCCCGGGCGCCTACCTGAGGTGCCGGGAATTCATGGGAATTCATGTGTATATGTATATTTGTACAGCTGCCAGCAGGCTTGTTGCTGCGACGGTTTTTCCCTCCTAAAGGGAGGGGTTTAATCCGGGTAGCAACGGCCTTGCTGCACCCGTGTAATTTGGGTCCCATAGGCCGATTGGCCTCCGCAGACGATAAAAGAACCTTCCTTCCTTCCTTCCTTCTATTCTATTCTATTCTATTCTATTCTTCCTTCCTTCTTTAACAACTTCCTTTACTGTTTGATTGCCATCTTTTTCATTTGCCATTTCAAATATTAATACATGGGCTACCAATATAAAAACATGAAAACAATTGACACAGAAGTTTATTTACATGATACTTATATAATACCCACCATCAGGGATTCATTTTGATTGTCTGAAGTGAAGCTTGCCATCAAGTGTTTAATATGTAGAACATCTCCAAGATCAACTATAGGTTCGACCTCAAGTTTGAAAACCACCTCGCTTTTCATATTACCTCTCCAAGTCATCTCCATCCTCCTGACTTGATCCACAACACATGCCTAGTAAACTAAAATTTCAAATGCAAGTAGAATGACATATTATGTGAAGGAAACTATAGCTAGAAAGAGTAGCATTACTTGGTGATGTTCTTCATGTCCAGGTTAGCAAAGAGACCATATTTGGATTACCAAACTCCACATCCACATCCTCATCAGAAATTTCTATTTCTTCTTTAACAATATGGGCAGAGAGAAGAGGCACATGCTGTAAAATAAATCAAATTAAGCTAGTGTTAGCCTACGATGGGCAAGTTTGAAGATCAAGCTAACTTGCCAAGAGCTCTGCTAGATTTGTTCTCCCATTCTCAGTGGTTGAAGAAGCCGTCGAAGCTTCAAAAATCCTTGCCCTAGCTCGAGGAGGTTTTGGTTTGTTTAAAGTGTCGAATTTTTTGTCGTGGATCTCAGCCATCCAAATTATGGCTGGATCCACGACACTAAAACATTACAAGAAATTTATCGCGACGGCCAAGGCCGCCGCGAACATTTCTTTTGTTCGACTCGGTGCAAAAAATATTGGATGTAAAAGATACTCAGTGCGAAAGAAAAAATAGTAGAAAATGTAGCCATTGTTGCAAATTATTTATAGTTGAAAATTGCAAGGTATTACTTGAAAGCTAAGGACCTTAGGCTGTAAGAACGAAACTATGTCCGTGAAAACTCAACTACTTTTGGCATTATTATTTTTTCCTTAAATATTGAAATGGGTAGGGCATTTTTCCAATCAATTACATGGCAGCTTTTATTAGCAGCAAGAGCTCGATGGGACATGCTGTAGTCTAGCCAAATAGGAACACTCAACCTTAAGGACAATACTTTTTATTCATTGGAGCAAATTTGATTCTTCATTTCTTTTTGCTTGACCATAGGTCAGTGGATAACTAGAATACCTGCTTGCATTTGCAGACATAAACGTGTTTCCTCGATCTTCCATTCATTGTTTCCTCGATCTTCCATTCATTGCACTCACACCCTGGAATCTCCCGTGGTTGGACATACCCTTTCAAAGTTTTGTTGTCATAACTCGAACTTTTAGTTTCCTATATTAGTCACTACTTTGTCTTAACCACACAATACGACATGCTGTTCTGTCGCTTGTTAACATATATGATTTGTAAGGCCCGATATATGTCTACTATCACGATAAAATCATCTAAATTCAAGATGATAATAATTCTACAAAAAGATGGGTTTTAAGTATACATGGAATAAGTATTGAACGTCATTTACCCTTGACCATAAAGTTTGCAATATGGCACTTTGCAGTCCAGCAGAAATGCCCATACATCCCTGGAATTAATGGCAACAAACGATGAAGCTATAAAGTACATATTTCTCCAATTAATAATATCTATATACCTATATGACCAGAAGATTGGGTTCACTCGCATAAATGGAGGCCACCCTGCGGAGCCTGGGGAAAACTGCTCTTGTCCCACCTTCCCACGTCTACAACAAATAATATTTGTCTTATTCCTACTCCATTGCAAATTTCAACATCCAAAATTCCATCACTAACATACCGCATTTGGATCACCAATACGTATGCCAAGGAAGATGGCCTTAATATGCTTAATCTTTAATAGCGCTTCTACTCGAGACTTGAAATCCTGCCGTAGTACTTCAATCTCAAGATGATATCTAAATGGAAAATGTAGGCATGTAAACTCAATTGAACAGGGCTAATACTAATACCAGAGATAGTCAACTATAAAAGCAAGCACCTTAAAAGCATAAAAGGAGCTCCTGACTTCTCAGCTAAATCAGGAATGATGCGGCACTGATATTTATGATTTATATATGGCTTTTGATGCAGTGATCTCCTGAATTGCCTCCTACTCATCTCCCTTTCATATACATGACATTCTTTATCATTTTCTCCAAATGCTCTACTCAGGTGTTAGTCCTGTGCCTCCTGGTACAGGACTATTCATGCATACGACAGACCAGGTCAAGCTCAAGGATCCTCAGTCAGCCACGGGTCAGCCATCAAAGGCTCAGCAGAAGACCAAGCAGCAGACCACGCAGTCAAAGCCTATCAAGAGGCACCGCTCAGACAAGTGATGACCCATCACCGCCAGCGTCGGCGTCAAGATGATTCTAGGCACTTCAAGAGGCCGCCCACATTTCTCAGAATCGGGGCCTCCTTCGAGTCGGCACCGAGATCAGTCAGAGTGTCTATATTGGGCCCAAGGCCATTGTACTATATATATGACTAGAGCTCGCACATGAGTTCTAGATGAGTTTTGAGTCTTGTCTCCTTTCAGTTCTTCTCTCTATTGCGAGAGCTCATGTATGTTCATCATTGATATCAAGGAAGCTTATCATTTTCCTCTCATTTGTTCTGTTTTCTTCTTCTTCTTCTCTTCTTGCAAATCCCGCGTGACATAGTCCCCCGGACTCTCCTGTTAGATCCACGGGTCCTCACGGAGGGCTGTCTTCCGGGAGTTCGAACCCGGACCCCAAACACATGCGCCCGGCTGCCGGTGCGATTCCATCCATCTTTCTTACATGCGCCATATGCGTCCAGAAATTTCACGCCCGGAAGAACTCCTTTCTCAGGCGGCCTCTCGCTTGGGCGCCATCGGCATCGAAGCTGTTCGCGACATGTATGGATCGCCGCTTATGACATAGAGGGAGGCCATCTTGGTCTAGGGCTCGGTCGGCGCCACCAACCCCTCGTGTCTGTCACCGTCCGGTTCCCGCCTCAAAGCGTGCAAACATTGCTCACAACCTCGGTCCACCTCATCACTATCGGGGAGCCCTATCGGGCTCAACCTTCTCAACCGTACTTTCATACACCGAACATGCCTACATCCATCATTCTTCGGGCCATCGCCTCTTCCTTCACAACCCTCATCTTCCCGGGTGGGCAAGGATATCCACAAGTCTCTTTTAAGCCTACCCGGGAATATCCTTTCCCCTGCATTTCCCCCGCTTTGCCCTTCTGTTTTACAACCTTACGGATCTCAAAACCAATGCTCAAGCAACCCGGTTCCTCAACGCTGATCACCCCTTCATCGGGGTCCCGGGCACCATGCCACATCCAACTCAACCTCAATATCCTCACTATCTGTTTCTGTCCAGCCAAGCACTTTCACATCTACCTTTCGGACTAAAAACCGACTTATCCCACCTTTGGCAACACGAAAGGCAAACCCTTAGACCAAAGTGCTCGGGCCCACATGGAAGAATTTGAGGCTCTAGCTGTCCTAAATGGTCATGCGCAACCTCAACTGAAATTCCACATCTTTTCCACCACCTGCGTGGCTCTCCTCATCAATGGCTCATGTCCAACAAAAGCCATTGGAAACAAGACCGGGTCGAAATGCGGCTGCTTTTTACGTCTCATTATGGGACCACGGATGATGATCAACTTCATCTCAAGCAACTCAATGAACTTCAACAAGAGCCCGCGAGTGCGCCGGGATTTTGCGGATCGACTTCACATTACGCTAAGTAAGCTCAAGGAGTACCCCACCGAGGCAGATTTTGGTGCGGTTTCTCCAAGGACTTCCTCCGGCTATTCGACTCATGGTGAATACTGCGTCCCAAGACTTTGGAGCGGGCTATCGACCTTGTCAATCACTTTCGGTCAATGTTTCCTCCGGCGTGGCTCTTCAAGAGCTCCGTTCATTCCACTGTCATGGTTCCCACAGGCGGTACATTCGAGCCTCAACACGCTAATCCGCAGTAGCGGTCGGATCACGGTGCCATATTTGCAAATACCAAGGCCATTTGGCAAATGAGTGCAACTCCACCAATGGCCCGCCTCATTGCAAGCGATGCAACATGTGCAATCATGCCGCGGAAGAGTGCACTCACACTCATCCCACACCGTTACGCAACAAACTAGTTTATCAAGTGCAAACCACACCTCGGCAACAATCGCACTATCGGTGACCACCACTTCAGGTGCAACCCACTCAACTCTATCAGCAATAGGAGCAACAAGCGGGGACCCAACCCCGCACTCCTTTTGATCCTTCTAAAGCTTCGGTGTTATCTTTGTCAAGAATGGGGTCATACCACCCGCGGCGTGTCCTCAACTTCCACAAGTTCGGTACGGCTTCACGGCACAAATCGGGACCACATCGGTCCGCCTCCACGGCTTACCAACTCTGGATTGCTAATGGCAAACAAGGTCGAGACCAGTTCTTAAGAAGCCACCAAGAGCGCCTCGGCAATCACGCTATCAACCAGCTCCGGCAAATCAACCTCGGCTGGATCAACAAGCCGCGGGGAGGAAATTTTTCGGGCACTTAATCCTCCGGTCCGGCCCGTCAAATTGGGTTGGTTTAGTTTCACGCCCGCACCAGGGCATCACGTCCCTTGACCATTATTCGAATGGCGCGCTTGCGCCTTTGCGGTTGACACCATTCCTCATGAGGGGCGAAAAAAAGGTTAACTTTGCACCTGACTTGGAGAAGCTCATGCCACATGTCATGCCAAAAGTTCGCCAAAGCATTTTGAACCTCATGCAAGCTGCTGAAGGCCGCACATTGGCAAATGTTCATGCCACCACCAGAGCTCAACAAAGACAAGATACACCTTCCACATCTCAACCTCCACGCTCTCAGACGTATCCCAATATTGCTGCAGAGGTTGACTTACTCAAAGAAGTTGCTGCTTCACTACCACGCACTCCAGCACCCGTGGGACCAGCAGATTTTTTTTCTCATGTGCCTCTGGAACTCCAAGAGGAGCTAGCCAAGATCAAGATTCCTTTAAGCTTGGCAACCATTTTGAAACTCTGTCCTGCTCTCAAGGACCAGTTACCACTCCCGAATGTTCTAGTTGGGGCTGTTGCTACCTCTACACCCACGGTCCATGCCACGGTGGGCAATCAACAAGTCAATCATGTTCAAATTGATGGGGGTAGCGCAGTCAATCTCATCACGGATAAACTCCGCCAAACAAATGGGCATCAAACAACTCTTTTCGGTGCCCCATATGACATCAAGTTGGCTAATGGCCATATCACCAGACCTCAAGGCGTCACGCCTCTTCTTCACATCAACATCGGTGATCTCCGCTTCCCCATGGAATTTGGAGTTTGGAAAGCTGGCGAAGATCCAGGTGACTATGAAATGTTGGTTGGCAGACCTTTTCTCCGCCAGGCCAAGAGTATCCATTCTTGGGCCCACGGATCGGTTAGTCATCAGCGATGGTCACCTCAATGCCACCATGGACTTGGAAACGGCGGGGATCATTTACATTTGAACATGCGGAACCCTCTCTCGGACCACGATTTCGAAGAAGCTCGGAATATTTATCAAGTCCGGGCTCCACCTACAGTGCGCCTCTGTCATCCTACCCCGAATATGCTGATCCTTGGGGAGAAATGACTCTTGATCAGGACCAGGCTGTGGCTGCTTTGCTTGACCCTTACGGCTCCTTGCAATAGAATCCAACGTGTTGATCCCTTTTCAGATGTGGAACCTCCCCGCAACTCACGTTGATGTACACCTTTGTCATGAAGCAACCGTTGGATGAAACTTCGGCAACCCCTTTTTCACCACGCCAAAGTGCCACGCGATCCGGTTATGCTCCAACCTCCGCACACATTGTCGGGATGCTGAAGTAATACCCCATATTCAGGACTCAGTCGAGATCGTGGACGTGGGCAACAATCAACTTTGTCGCATTCTTTGCAAATCTTCCGCCCCTTATCGTATCAGGACCGTCAAAGCTGTTCAAAAAATTCAAACACATTTTTCGCCACGGAGTTACTGAGATCTTTGGGAATCAACAAAAGCTTGGGGGAACTCACCATTCCTACCAAATCGATGCACGACCGGTTTAGCAACGGCGATGTATCGGCTCAACCCTAATTACCGTGATCGCGTCAAGGCGGAAATTGACAAACTCCTTCTTTGCGGGGTTTGATCTATGAGGTCAAACATTCGAATGGGTGAGCCCCATCGTCATTGCCCTCAAACACAATGGTAAGATCGGCGTGCGTGTGGACTACAGGAAACTCAATCGGGAGCCCGGGCGTGATCATTTTCCACTTCCCTTCACGGACCGGGTTACGGAAGAGGTGGTCGGACATGAGATGTACTCCTTCATGGATGGTTTTTCGGCTACAATCGGATCTCAATCAAAGAATCTGATCAACTCAAGACTACTTTCACCACCAGGTAAGTCACTTTTTGCCTACAAGGTGGTTCCTTTTGGATTATCAAACTCTCCATCAACGTTTCAGCGCATCATGCTCTCGGTTTTTTATGATTTCATGAAGGAAAATCCCTTCTTGCAAAATTTTCAAGATGACTTCTCGCCTCTGGTTCCATGGCTGACCATTTGGATAAATTGGAACTTCGTCTTCCAGAAATGTGATGAGTCCGCATTAGTCTCAATCTGAGAAATGCACCTTTTTGCGTCACCTACGGTGTTCTCGTTAGGCCATGTTGTCGACCAAAGCGGTATCACCACGCATCCCGCCAAAAAATCGGTTATTGTGCTCAAGGCTCAAGCACCAGCCAATATCAAGGAGACACGCTCTTTCCTGGGTAAGGTCAATTATTACTCCACCTTCATACCTGGACTAGCAGCCATTGCAGATCCCATTCATAAACTCACGGGTGACGAATCCACCTGGGCTTGGAATTCCCAGGCGGATGCTGCTTTCCAACAGCTGAAGCTTTTGCTTACTCAGGCACCGGTTCTTGTTCCTCCTCAATGGGACAAGCCCTTTCATGTTCATGTAGATGTCTCGGCGTTTGCTATTGGAGCTGTTCTTTCTCAAGAATATGATGCGCACACTGACAAACCAAATCGCTACGCCAGCAGAAAACTCAATTCTGCTGAGCGCAACTATTCTGCCACAGAGCGTGAAGCTTTGGGTCTCATTTTCTGTGTCCAACGCTTCCGTCACTACCTTTTGGGCAGTCAAATCAAGTTCTTTGTGGACCACCAAGCACTCCTTTATTTGATCAACAAGTCCACGCCCACGGGCCGCATTGCTCGTTGGGTCCTTCTTCTCCAAGAATTTGCTCCTTTTGAAATCGTTCATAAGGCCGGCAAATCTCATGTCGTCCCGGATTATCTTTCACGCATCCACACAGATGATCCCTCAACTGGAGTCTCAGACGCCTTTCCTGATGCTCAGCTCTTTTTAGTCACGGCAACACCACATTGGTTCCATGATTTTCAGTGATTACCTCCTCACGAGGTGCTCTTCCACGAGAAAGGCGAGGCGGCTCTCTCCCGCCAGCGACAATCCCGTCGCCATCAATTTCTCCGCCATGAGGTCCGGTGACTACACCATGGTTGCGGGACATCTCTACAAAAGGGGTAAGGACACCATCGCCCGGTGGCTGTGTTCTACCTCATGAAGTTCGGATATTGTTCGAGAAGCTCATCAAGGGCTAGGTGGTGGTCATTTTCATGGTGACACCCGGCACGCAAAAATCCTTCTAGCTGGGTATTTTTGGCCCACGCTTTTCAAAGATGCTTTATGCGCCACGCCACGCGTGTGGCGCTTACCCGCCGGTGGGGCGGCCACGACGCCCGTGGCGCTCTTCCCTTGACACCGGTCGGCCGCCACGCCACTTCCCTTCAGACAAATGGGGAATGGACTTTTGTGGGACCTATAGATCCTCTGCGGCACACCGCGTGCGGATTACATTACGGTTCTCGCGACTACGCTACCAAATGGGCGGAAGCTTGTGCACTTCCGGACAACAACTGCAGCAAGCCACGGCTAGGGTCCTCTATCAACAAATTATCACGCGATTCGGCTGCCCCGCGGGCTGGTCGATTGATCGTGGTGTCCATTTCATCAATCATACTATCAAGGAGCCGACGGATTATCTCTCGATACATCATCACAAGAGCACACCTTACTACTATCCTCAAGGTAATGGTTTGGCGAAAGCACCAACAAAACTCGGTCACCATTCTCAAGAAAATTTGTGACGCTCCCCCGCCTGACCGGCAAACAAAACTTCCCTCTTGTTCTTTGGGCCTACAATACTTGTTTCAAGATTGCTACCGGTCACACTCCTTTTAAATTGGTTTATGGTCGAAGCTCTCATGCCGTTTAAAGTTTTCTCATGCCGCTTTGAATACATCCTTCCAACAACAGGTAGGGGTTTTTGCCAACTTCAAGCTAGGGGTCGAATTTGCCTTTCTCATAATCCCCATGGCATACCCCCCTTACGCACTCAAAGAAAGGGTCTATCAATTAGAACGGTTGGATGAACTTGAAGGGATGCTTATATGCGTGTTCTTCATGGACAACGCTTGCAAAAATCTTTACATGACAAACGTCGAAGACAAAAACATTCAAAGAAGGCGATTTGGTTCTTCTTTATGATTCCGTGTACAAAAATTTTCGGGTAAACTCAAGTTTCGTTGGCTTGGCCCTTATCAAATTGTTCAAGTGGTTAGACCCAGCGTTTTCCAACTGGCAGAGTTAGATGGCACTCCATTACCTACATTGGTTAATGGTTTTCGTCTCAAAACATTTCATCACACAGAAAGCGACAATCAACAAACAGATACAGTTCAAGAAGCAAACACCACAGAAAGTGACTAGAAAGGCGGCATATTATATTATAGTGGATATTTTTTACAAAATGCGGCGCTTGACTATTTCCGCTATGGGCACTGCCCTATATATAAAAACGGGCTCAGAGCCCTATCTACTAAAAACCTAAGAGGAAAAACCCTCTACTCGGGTTGGGAAAGAGAGGTGATCTGAGGAGATGGTAGACGCTCGCCGGGGTCCGCGAAGGTGCAGAACCACCTCCATCCCGTTGGTCATAGGGTCGGGATGTTCAGCCATCCCGGAGCACCAGCCATCCATTCGAATGCCACGGTTGTGGCAGCGCCAGAGATCCAGACAGTTCATTTTACAGGTGATCCACTCCTGACAATTGGTGGGCATCGTGCAATTTTCATTCAAACCAGCAGCAGCCATGCTCAGCGCCATCGGATGTCTTCGCTTCCCTCCCGGTTCGTCTTATATAGCCAACCGAGGAACTGCTAGCCGACGTGGACCAATCAGAAATTCGCCAACGTGTTTGCAATGCAAGGCTCTTTCTAAACTGAGAATCTTTTCTCCCGCCGCAAATCTAGCCAGGGTACTCTCTGACACATTCGTTTTCATGATATCCCACTTCGCGTTGCCTGCATTAAATGCCCTTGCTTCTTTTCATACCCGTCAACAATTAATATGTGTCCTTTGGCCTTTTTGTCACATCGATCCTTCTCTCCGTCTCATCCTCACCGTTCATTGCTTCTCCTTACGTTTTCGGGGACTTAGCCAAATTTTTGCCTCTCAATACACTCCTTGGCATCTTTCGACACTGGCACCATCAGCGGCTCCGGTTTAAGCCCTCATCATACCTCTTAGCCTCCGGTTTAAGCCCTCATCATACCTCTTAAGCCTCGGTTATTGCGCCCTAAAACCTTTTCGTTCCTCTGCGCCTTAGTCCCTCCGTACTTGGCTTTCGTCCTCCGCCTTTGAATCACTCTTCGTTTTACGCAAATCGTTACCATGGCTGCACCAAGATTTTCTACACTTCCAGCCTCTTGCTCCCAAGGATCCGGCTCTTTTTGAGTTCAGTATCCTTCTTGACGCTCCACTAGGTGAAGCCCTTGTTGGCCCAAATCAAAAGTCGCTGAGCGACAAAAGCTGCAATTCTCTCAAATGGAACTTCCGGCTCCAAATCGATTAAGCTGAGGCGGTTCATCGCCAATATCGTTAACGACGCATGGATACACCGCGTGGTCGATGGCACCACCATTTTGCTGACTCAACATTTGATTTGGAGGTATTTCATATTCCCTTGCAAACCCCTTGTTTATCATGGTGCGCCATACGGGATCTAGATGTCCGCGAGTTTGGTGCACCTCCTTATCATGCCAATGTGCATCGTCGACCAATATCGACAAGCCTCCGCGAAACCTTTGTTAAGTTTTACGTGGCGCCAAGTTCCTTGGGTATTCTATCAAGAACACCCATATCAATAAGCCTTTCTATAACATGGTACTCAGCGCTACACACTCCAACCACCACATAGATTGGCCCCAATTGATGTTCTATCGTTTTCTTCCAAGAAGTGGACCGCCTTCGGGTGCCACTTCCATTTTGAAAGTTTCGTGGGAGGCCACCTTCAAGCCCTCATCCGTCATTACTTCCCTCCCACACCAACAAATTCTCATAATTCCACTCGGCGGTCCCTTCCACGGAGACTAACCGAGAAGTTGGCACTTCACGCCCTTCTTCCTTTGGTCATGTCCAAAATCCGCACACCCATGTCACTTTGTCTCCTCCTCAGCTACACCATCCAGTTCACACCATCTTTCCCAAACATCACAAACCAGGCAACAGCCGGCTCCACCACCACAACACCCTCGTCAGTTGTTGTATCAGTATCAGCAGGATGCTCAAGCTGCTGTTCTCAAGTTACAAGAATCCCAAGGCGCTCTTATGAACGGGGTTCAACTGG
The DNA here is from genome assembly GCA_021234155.1 of Isoetes taiwanensis. NCBI lineage: Eukaryota > Viridiplantae > Streptophyta > Lycopodiopsida > Isoetales > Isoetaceae > Isoetes > Isoetes taiwanensis. The sequence goes on along the minus strand of JAJEKV010000021.1, from coordinate 16,926,356 downwards.
CACTAGAGGCCTCTGATGCGGTACAAGGGACCTTCAAGGCGCCGCGCCCAAGTTGCAACTTTGAGGCCAAACTTCAAGACAAGCACGGAGCTCTCTTACGGGCTCATACGGATCTCAAAAGTGCGGGGATCAAGTCAGCCAACTTGCAGATCAACAGGCTCAGCTCCAATCAGAAATTCAGAATTTATTGGAGCACAACAAGTCCAAAGAAGCTCTCCTGGGTACCAAGGACGCAGATATTGCCAAGCTCAACGCCTTGTACTCCGAACTTTGTGAAAATTTCAGCACTCAAGTTCAAAACCTTACAGAGCGGGACGCTCAAATTGCCTCCTTGACGGCTCAGCTTTCTACACAGACCTCTCAGCTCACCTCTCTTCAAGATCAGCTTACAGAGGTGCAGAAACAGAAGATTCTTGATGACGCGGAGATTGCCGTGCTTCGTCTCAATACTCCAGGGCAATCCTCCTCCCCAGTCAACACTTCTCGTGAAATGGGTCCGCGACCAATCAATTCTTGCTAGAAAAAGGACAACCGGATCCGTGATCTTGAACAACACCGCAGCAAGCTATTCGGTCTGCTGATGAGGCTCAAGCAAAACTTGACGGCCATACCGCCATTATTAACAGAATGCCTTTTGACTTCCCGGTTCCTTCACGCTATCGCGATTATGTGGTTGCTCGCCGCCACCTCTTCCTTTCGGTGGCATGCGGCGGATGGACAATGGATATTCCCCCGAAAGCACTGCAGATTTTCTTGGTTGGCGAGAACTCTCCATTGAAGACAAAGGGTTATCTTTGTGCCCTTTTGGTCTTTGATCTCATACTACGTACCCGATCCGGACTTTATCACCTTGAGTTGTTCAGCCCATGGCTTACATATTTCATGATTTCTATCCGGGTGATACGGGGAACACTTCGCGATGGGCCACGCCCGACTCTTTCGGGGTGACCCCAGCGTGCAATGGTTGCTTCGGGATAACAATCCATATCTTGCTGATCATGCTTCGGACCCACACTCTTCATCGAGTACATGCCGAGCTTGCCAATCATTTATCTCGGCGGCGGGCGGAAGGGCGCAGCACTAATGAATAAGGAAGTATCTAGGACATCCCGAGGATCTTCCCTATGCACAAATTTATATGCAGCACCACCTCAGGGTTATAATCAATTACGGGCTCTGTTGGATAGCAAGGCGGTCCCCACGGGATGGGATAGCCCTCCCTGTCAACTCTCAACTCTGCTTCTCTTTGGGATCGTTGGTGTCAAGCTCTTGATCCGGATCTTGTCGGTCAATTCAGGGAGACCGGCTGAAGCAACCCATGCCCACGGGCATGGTTCCTTCTCCCTATGCTTCCCGGGCGCACCTCCACGCCCCCGGGTTCCTGACTTCGATTGGCGCCTCCCCTTTTGGACCAAGGTCATGGATGGTCATGCCGGATGGACTCCACCTCAGATCTCGGCCGGATCTCGGTGGGATCCACGTTTTGTTCGCCGCTCACATTGGGAAGAAGGTGCCACTCACGGATACCACCACGAATTGGATCTATATTGCTAATGGCGTGGTTGGCAACGGCCGGCGGATGCGCTTCATGGTCTTGACACCTTCTTGCGAGAATGCCACCACCTCACCCGATCCTTGATCCATCTTCAAAGCAGGTTTTGTGCTGCTCTCAAATGCATTTTGCTCGGCTCCTTAAATCGGCGGCGTCCCATTTTTCACGCAATCCGAATGCGATTAATGTCGATTGCCTTTGGCCTCGGACCTGCCTCCTCATGGAATGTCATTACATTTCTTCGGGCGCCCATCTTTGCCCTTGAAGACATGGTGCGATCTCGCTTTCTTATTGATGCAGATCCCGCCCTTGGCCACAACACTCCTCCGCTCTTCAAACACGCCCAGGATCTCATTGGCGATTACCATAATGGTGCCGTCCTCACTCCCCGTGAGGATCACTTTTCGAACAGATGGCTTCCGCCCTCGAAACCCTTCCTCCTTTTCTTCACTCGAAAGTGTCGTTTGGTGGGGGGAGTGTTAGTCTGTGCCTCTGGTGCGGGACTATTCATGCCTCTGACATGCACCAGGTCAAGCTCAAGGATCCTCGGTCAGCCCACCGGGTCAGCCATCAAAGGCTCGCCGAGAAGACCAAGCGCAGACCACGCGGTCAAAGCCTATCAAGAGGCGCCCGCTCGGACAAGTGACCAATCACTTGCTTCAGCGTCGGCGTCGGCATGATTCTAGGCACTTCAAGAGGCACGCCCACATTCCTGCAAATCAGGCCTCCTTCCGTGAGTCGGCACGCAGAGATCAGTCAGAGTGTCTATATTGGGCCCAAGGCCATTGTACTATATATATGACTAGAGCTCGCACATGAGTTCTAGATGAGTTTTGAGTCTTGTCTCCTTTCAGTTCTTCTCTCTATTGCGAGAGCTCATGTATGTTCATCATTGATATCAAGGAAGCTTATCATTTTCCTCTCATTTGTTCTGTTTTCTTCTTCTTCTTCTTCTCTTCTTGCAAATCCCGCGTGACATAGTCCCCCGGACTCTCCTGTTAGATCCACGGGTCCTCACAGAGGGCTGTCTTCCAGGAGTTCCCGAACCCAGACCCCAAACACTCAGGATGATTATAAGTGTGCATTAAGTTTCAACATACTCATGTTGCAAATCCCACTTGAGCTAACGATTGCTATCAGCGGCACAATAATCTCCTTCAATAGATAATAAATACTATTCCAGTAGCATTAGAGATGTAAAAAATCAGCTCAAAGTTTTATCCTGATGAGAAGGAACATGGACCATGATGAATAGCTCAGGAAATTGACATTGACGTTCAATAATAACTTTCAATCTTATTTCTCAAATTATAAACTAGTTGCCTCATTTTTTCAGAAATGAGGTCACTGTTCACGGTAAACAGACTCCATCTGCCAGTGCGCAAACTATATCATGAACATCCATTTGAGTATGAGCGAAGACATTTGATATCAGCACATATGCAGCTGCGCAAGAAGAATCTAACTTAACAATTTCGTAAAAGCATAGCTTAGCAAATGAGGCTGGAGGAAGGTAGGTGGACAAAGTAGAGAAGATTGGCATACAAATCGACCTGCATATGGCCCTGAATCAGCCATATTTCTATGTGTGAATCAGCCTGATTTGCCAAAGAAATATAATGAACATGCAGAGATATTTCAAAATACATACCTGTCCAGTCTCATCACTAGAAATAATGCACGATGCTTCACTTGCAATAGAGATGCATTGAGTTGCAGGCTTGTGAACAGCTAAGTCACAAAAATGCTGAAAACCAGTAGAGACTAAGGAGATCTCTGCCAATCATGTCGCTATATGAAGACATGCATGAAGTATAATTAGAAATGCTCTGTTTCTACTGAATTGATCTGGCTCTCTTGCCAGAGAGTCTGGTACATACAGAAGAACCTGGATCTGCTCACAAACGCCTGCATCTGCACGGCATGCGCAAACCTCATTCTTCTTCCAACTAAATCAACTAAATTTTGCAACTTATCTGCATCTCCTAATATGCAAACTTCCAAAACCTGTTGCAGTGATGGAGAAGAATTTGCCATAGCCATTCCTTCCTCATCGCTCAAATTCTGCACTAAAAATTCAAGTCTTAGCGAATTGAAAAACCTGGGTGTTCTAAGCCTATTTATACCCAGAGATCCACAGCGTGACTTGATCCATAAAAATCTTTCTAAATCCAGGTAACATCTGGAACACTACAAATTTTTCACGTGCTATCAGATTATGGTGCCAGCGCCAAGAGAAAGAGATGCCAATCTAATATATCTGACAGAATCAGGGATGAAACATCGTTCTGACAAAATCAGGGATGACTCCACGTTCTTACATATGAATCATGGTGAATCATTGTGCTTACACATGAATCATGGTTCTGCTGAGAAGGCATATTCAGGGTTCGAAAAATATTTTAGATGTAACCAGAAAATTTGCCGTCTTCTATTTATATTTACCGGATTTTACAAAATTGAACTGGAAACCGCAGTTCCAAAACAAAGTTGCTGGAAATTTGCCTGAATTTATCACCTTTTAAAGGCCGAAACAAAAATACATACATTAATTGAAAAATAAGATCAAACTGACTGAAGAATATATAGAAAGAATCTCTTAGATTGGAAGCATAGCACTAATTTAGAACATGCATACAAAGAATGGCTTCCACCTGTGAGGTTTTGAAAGAGCACAATAGCGGACTCACATTCACCATAACTGCAAGTCCTCCTGCAAAATTTCATTTGGCCTAAGTAAGAGCATTAATACCGTAAAATCATGTGGGAGTGTTAGTGCCAGATCTATGGAGGCTCGGGGCCACCAAGGCAACTACAACTCTTTAATGCACTGCAACTTTGCTATATCTAAGATATGCAATTGCAAATCTACTCTGCCGCCCAGCTAGGCCAGAGCATGGCATGCCAAGTATGGTCGCCTAACCTTTTCAAAAAATCCCCAGTCCACTAACCTTTAAACTGGAAATTTGCATGTTTGGATGAATCTTTACATGCAATTTGCCATATGTCTAAAATTTTTGTTGGAACCACCCGCAGTAGCCCTAAACCCCAACTGGACTTTAAGAGATTCAACCGGCAATCCTCGAGCCAAACTCCCACTTTTTTGAACCCTGGGCATATTGCCCACGTTTCTGGAATTGACCTCTTCACCAAATACAGTTGTCTCACTCTCAACAGCACAGGAAGCCTGCAGTTATTAAACCCTGCAGATTGAAGATCCGGCCATGTTGCCCCTTCTCCTAAAACCCAAATCTGCTTTTCCGGTCTTGTCCGGAAACTGTAAAAAGACTGCATTTTTGATGCGTGCCGGAAGGTGAAGCTTAGGCCCTAGTTTCTGCAGTCCGACCACCAGCGCCACAATCCTAGTTACTGCCAGCACTAGCATTGAGAAGAAACGAAGCTTTCCGAATCTTGGATCCTGAAGATCATTAGGCTATTAGAACACGCGTCTGCCATAGTGTAGGGACATGCGGCTGCATCCAGAACTCGATCTCTGCCACAATCCTAACTATTTTTTCTGGCCTTTTTTTCTCTCCCTATTTTTTCCTTCCGGAAAAAGAATCTTCCCCTGAGCTTTATATATGTTAAGATAATATAGTTAAGATATGAAGTTTAAGGCATTGATTTCTTTATGTGCTATTATAAGTTTTAGATTTGCATTACCACCCGTATCACTTAGAATATCAGAGGTATATGTGTTACCCTTATGAAACATTCAATAAAACATGGACTTATTCAGATTTATCATATAACACTTCAGGGACGCCATTATAAGATTATTTTCATTATTCAATTATTCTTGATTTTAATAACTTTTTCAAGTTTTAATTATATAAGTATATCTTTAAATTAAAAGTACAATAGATATCAAAGCATAAGATATTTTTTAAATCAATTTTTAATCTATCTAGAATTAGACATTTTGAGAATATAAAATTTCAAATTTTAGTGATTTACACAATTAGAATAATTTGTAAATAAAATCTGCTGGTTTGATAATCGATTCACTTAAAACTATTACGAGAATTTTATAACTTACAAACTATTAGCACTTCTAAAAATATTTTTCAAAAGTTTTAGGTTGATATTGATTAAATAAAAAAGTCTATGTTTAATAACAAATTTTTAAATAGTTTATTTTTGATGAAGTAAAACATATCGAAAATTAATCAATTATAAACTTCAGTTTTGTTATATATTTTATATTTCTTCTCCCAATGACTCTTTCAGTCATTTCGACATCCACCTGCTCCATCGGGATGCCATGGAGTTGGGATTGATACCAGAGGATGCTATGGAGTTGATCGCAATAAAAAAACAGCACTACTGCCTGCCACTTTAATATCAAGCGTAAGTCCATTTTTCTTTATAAGAATGGTTTTATCCAGTTTGAATGAAGAAGCAGCCTCGAAGCCATGTTTTCTGGCCCAATTTTGAAATTAGAGTACACATGGAATCAGATGTTTTTGCTGGTGTGATTAAAATAATATTTTTATAAAATACTTAAAGAAAGTTTTAGATTAAAACTAATTGAGTGATTACATTTATGTTTTGACAAAAAAAAATGAATATTTTATTATTGATTAATATTCGATATATTGTTTTACTTCATCAAATATAAACTATTTAAAAATTTGTTAATAAAGCACAGACTTTATGATTTAATCAATGTCAACCTAAAACTTTCAAAAAATATTTTTAGAAGTGCTAAGAGTTTGTAAATTGTAAAATTCTCATGATAGTTTTAAGTGAATCGATTATCAAACCATCAGATTTTATTGACAAATTATTCTAGTTATCTAAATCACTAAAATTTGAAATTTTATATTCTTAAAATTTCTAATTCTAGATAGATAAAAAACTGATTTAAAAAGCGATCTTATGCTTTGGTATATATTGTATTTCTAATTTAAAAATAAACTTATATAATTAAAATTTGAAAAAATTATTAGAAATCAAGAAGAATTGAATAATACATATAATCTTATAATGGCGTCCCTGAAGTGTTATCTAATAAATATGAATAAGTCCATATTTTATTGAATGTTTCATAAGGATAACACATATACCTCTGATACTTTAAGTGATATGGGAGATAATACACATCTAAAACTTATAATAGCACAGCAAATACCAATGACTTAAATTTTATATTGATAATATAAGGTTAAGAAATGTCTTAGTACCAACTAGAAATAAAGCTACAACTACTATTGGCGGGAAAGGTATAAACGAGAGTTGAGACAAGTTTTTCAGAAATCAAGATAGAATTGATGAAATGCTTAAACAAAAAGGCCCTTTAAGGGTTATAAATTTCTTGAAAGATGGGAATAAAATCCGTGATATGAATAACAAGGTACACATAATAGTACTTCAAGAGGTTGCAGACGCAATGCTGAATATATCTGAGAGATATGTGTGTGATATTAAACGTGGCATTTAATAACATTGTATGGAGCCTTCGCCTAATTGTAGGGAGCTTCCATCTAAATTTTGAAAATTCTGACTATCAAAAGCGTTTTTTTATGAAGGAATAAAACTTTCCCAAAACCGATCTGGCATTAGACATTAAATGTGATGAATTTTAAATTGGCATTTAAAATGTGTATGAATTAAATATAGCATTAACATATATGTGAATCCAAATGTGGCATTAATAACACAGTAACAAATAAACGGTCTTACAAGGTTGAGATCAACGAGAAGCAAATATTCATTTTGCCTTTTTAAATCTTTAAATATTCATCTTTAAGTCCTTTTTATATCTACGTACATATTTAATTCTTTTTTTTGTTTTATACTTTTTGCATGCATTTATGCAATAGATTTTGCCATCTTGTTACTCATCTTGCTATGAATAATAGCATGAATGACAGATTTAACAAAATTTGGACTTATATAAATGTAATAAATTTACCTCAAGGATGTCATTATATCATAATATGTACTTCAACTCTTATGATACATATAATCTTATAATAGCATCTCTGAAATGTTATCTAATAAATCTGAATAAGTCTATGTTTTATTGAATGTTTCATATATAGAACAATGTATTCATAAGCTTTCATATTTTAGATTTATTTGATCAAATTAATCATACCTTCTGTTTCGTAGGTTCGACCATCCCATGTGACTACCCACCCAATCACGACTGTAAGCCTATTCACAGCATGACCAATGTGCACCAGACAATTTATCAAGATTTTAAAGTAACAAAGTTTGGTGAAAACCAATAGGATTCAAATACCTTTAAACTTGGTGTCTTTTTTATTGTTCATAGGTTGTAACACTGAGTATTTTGCATTGTGATATAGGTGAATAACTATCACCATTGAGGTGACTGCGCTGTGCAGATTGATGCTCTCATTATTACCTATATGGTGAAGCAAGCACACCCTCAAAGGATATGAACTATACCATATGTATAACTTACACTCACTATTATGGATATCGGGCTCACATTACCAAAATGCACTATCGCAGAAAAAGCATAACCATTAAGGGCTATTGACCCCATGAGTTTGATGGCTTATTGTAACTTTTGTTTTCTTTTTTAGGTTGATGCACAACCAGATTTTGTTTCAGCATGTCCTAGGGCACATGTTTCTGCAAAGTTTTCAGGATTTGCCCTTATATTGTGAATTTTCAGAATGCTATTTGCTTAAGTTCACCAGGGTGGGGACTCCACTTTAAGCCGCTGCTCCTTTGATTAGGTTGGATGAAAGCTCGTAAATTAAACGAGACTTACTTTAGTGAGAAAGTCTAGGCAAATTTTGCAACTTAATTAAGAGCAAAGAAAATGACTAGTTCAGATAGATAAAATAAATTTAGAAAGATAGATGGTAGCTAGATGACTTCGTAGTGTGGATCCGATAGATGGTAGAAGGAAAAATCTTTAAAGAGGGATACTAGATCATGGTCACAAAGAGAAGAGGGAAATGTATTTTGGAATACACTTTGTCTTCCAGAATAGGATCTGATGAAACACGAGAGAGGAGACGAATTTTTTTCCTGCCCTAATTGTTCTGGTCGGGCGATAATCCTATCTGGGTGGCAATCTACTTCGGCTCTGGCAGCTCCGAAACCTTGGGTGATCTGAACTTCGACTGCTGATGGCAATTCTGGTATATTAAGGATTAGGGTTGCTGCACTAGTTTAGAGGTTTGTCCTTCCTTTCCCCCTTTGTTATTTTCAAGCTTCGTTATGCAGATGTTATTGAATGCAACCTTTGTTCAACCTCCGTTTTGCTCAATGACAGAGGCGACGACATGGCTCTTATAAAGTTGTGGGCTGTTGGGCTGAGTAGGCTCCTTTGTGTGTGAACCCTTTTTTGCACGTCTCTCTGTTCTGTAGCGCATTGCGTGTTGTGTCCAACTGCCATACATCCATTTTGTGTGCAATTGCCATACATTCATTCTGTGTCCATCGTCTACTATGCAAAGCTCTCATCATCCTTCAAATTGTGACGCTCCCTGAATATATACAACACCCAGTCGTATACATACGGGGACTTTCCCCTCCCATGGCGACCATCTCGCCGCAGGGCCCTCCGTCTATCCCGGGCCATCTATAGAAAGATGCCCGAGTGAAGGACACAGAGGGGTCATTCGGCCCACGCCTTCGATGGGACTCCTAAGTCGCGGAAGCATGAATACAAGGTTAGCACACAGCATAAATCATATATAAATAACCACCACGAAGGGTGGCACATCCATCCAAATACCAACGGCAAAGAAGATGCATCTAATCCTAAGGAAAACACCCCAAATCCCCAGGTTCTACCCCGGCTCAGACTCCTGTGAGGATGGACTGACGGCTCGGTCCCAAGAGATCAGCAGACAGAGGTATAACCTGGCGTTGGCTGGCATAGAACAGTGGCTAAGGTTGTCCACTCCATCCGCCCCTCCTAAGCACACTTTGCAGATGGGTCGATTCACGCTATGGCTTCGCTATAGCCTTCCGGAGACGCAGGCTCAAGGAATCACCCTTTGGGCCTACTCCAGGGTTCACGACGCCCCGGTCCGATGAGGCAGGTCAGGGAAGCGTCCCCTTCCAGGATCACAGTGGTTCCATGGGTGAGCTAGAGAATACGTGCCGCATCAGCGACCCCCGCATCCGTACCCGACTTACTCACCCTAAATCTACTCAAAGTGCATGGTGCCCCATACGGGTCACACCACTACACCCAGGGAGTGTCAGACCCATACCCGGCCCTCTCCGTGACCGGCTATCAGGCCTAGCCCACTGTAGGAGTCTCATGAGCCTTTTATGTTCGTGCAAGACCCCACCCCCACTTCACCACTGTGTCCCTTCTCTGGTGCTAAGCCATTCCATAGCGTCTACGACCCAGTGGTCTCTTGCACACAGGCCACATTTAATGGGAAATACAGGGATCAACCTAGGAGTATACTACTAACATGGCTCAGAAGTCTCTACCCCCCTTAATTCCCCCATTTCCAGAGTAATACTATGCAAAGAACTATCAATCCATCCTTTAAGAGCAAGACCAGAATCAGAAATAAAGAGAACTCACCTTTACAATCAAGGGTTAGTTCCTACAAGTAAAGCACAGAGAGAACAGAAGAAATAAACACAACAAGTGCCCAACAGGGGCGCTACTCTAGAATCCTCAAGCTATACTAACCACCCACCTGAGTTCCTGCTGGATCCGTTGTCATTTGGTGCTTCCATCTTCCCTGGACTTGGCGCTCAGCTCGGGACACACAAGTAAAGGTGCTTGGCAAGGTGGGCGCTCAATTGCTGCTCCTCTTGATCGATTTTGGGAGTCAATTAGGGATAGGGGTCAAGTTGATGGCCCAATTTGGAATTCCCCATGCTGGCCAATCGATTTAGGCCAGGTGGCGCCTTCCCAAAGCATTGATTAACCTAATTAATCACTTAGACATTAATTCCCTAATCATAGGTATAGCATAGCTAATTTAACCCCTTTTAGGTCAACCCCCTAGGTTACAATACCCCATGGTGGCGTACCTTTACTGGGTGACGTGTCGGTATATTTATACGTATACCGTATAAATACTTGGAACGTCACATTCTCCCCCCATTAGAAATAATGTTGTCCTCAGCATTGGGGTTAGTTAACCAGAGACAGTTACTGGAAGAAACTGAAATAGGAGAAAGTATACTTAAGAAAAGGAGATAACTTATTATTTTGGACAGTAATACATTGAAGTTGAAAATATATCAGAGTGTAAGCACCAAAGTGCATTTTACAGACTTATCATCAAAGAAAATTCAAGGACCGAAGTCCAATTTTAAATCATCATAGACGACGAGAATAACACATGTAAACAAAACGGATCTGAAAAAGTCGGGTCATCAGCAACCCTCTATACATGGGCAGGTCACGAACTGCTCACTGGCCTGCACATGTCAATATATCAGTATATATCAATAATATAAATAGATTGTGGTTGAAGGGTCCACCCCCTATAATAAATAAAAGAAAACTCTATCTACAAGGGAACCTATCATGTCTATGGTTTGCAATTCATTGCGGCATAAGGAATGGTCAAGTTCCCATTATAGCCGAGATGAACGCGACCTATCAACTGTATGCTCTCCAAGCAATTTGTGGTCATGTCAACATCGATAATACACCACGTCCTAGAGAACACAAAGGTGATCTCATCATCGGTAACTATTATTACTTACGATGCATCTACCCCTCTAGAGCGTTACTCTTGGCAATCAAGCGTCCAAGCTTACCGCCGGGTGCGGGGTTGATAGCATCGTTGATGGTGCGGCCCTGAGATTCCCGCATGAAGTCCGGATAGTGCTTCTCAAGGTCTATCTTCATCACCCAGGTAGCATTCTCAACTGGTAAGTGTTTCCACTTAACCAAGTATTGCAACATTTGAGTCCTTCTGGTTTGTTTATAAGCTCGATCAAGAAGAGCTTCAGGCACTATCTCCAGCTGCTCCTCTGTCATTTCTAGGAGGGTTGGGATATCCAAAACCTCCTCTGGATCAGGGGTGTGTTGTTTCAGAAGACTCACATGAAAGACCTTGTGGATCTTCAAGCGGGGTGGCAAATCCAAGCGATATGCCTGTTCTCCAACACGTTCAATGATTTTGAACGGCCCAGCCCATCTGGGTGCCAACTTCTTGCAGTTACCAATCTTAAGCTTGGCTTGTTTTACCTTAATCTTAAGCCAAACTGATTCGCCCACCTGGAAGACTCGTGGGGTTCTGTGCTTATCCGCTACACTCTTCTGACGACTGTGTGCAGGTAATAAGTAACCACGAACTTCTTCAACCAAAGCTTGCATTTCCAAGAGGAGTTGTTGAGAAACCTCCACTTTAGAAACGGGGTTATGCCATGTGTCTGGAGTAAGACATTGATAACCATAATTTATCATAAAGGGAGACATTCTGGAAGACTCCTGTTTCATGCTGTTATAGGCAAACTCTACCAGATAAATATAGTCAGCCCACTGTGATTGCTTACTCCACACATAACTTCGTAGCATATCCTCTATAATACGATTGGTACGTTCTGTCTGACCATCCGTTTGAGGATGATATGCCGTACTCATAGCAAGCTTGGTCTGGATGGTGGCAAAGAAATCTTTCCAGAATGCACTTACGAATTTGGGATCCCTATCGGATATAATAACTCGTGGCATTCCGTGCAATCTGAAGACTTCCTTGGCAAATAGCAGAGCAGTGTATCCGTGGTACGACATGGCAAGAAATGAGCCATTTTTGACAATTTGTCGACCACTACCATCAATGCGTCATATCCACGGAGAGTACGTGGAAGTCCCACAATGAAATCCATGGTTATCACTTCCCACTTAGTGTTGGGCACATCCAGAGGTTGCAACTCTCCTGGAATCCTTAACTGCTCAGCCTTGGTTTGCTGACACACCTGACACTGCTTAATGTACCTGGCAATGTCCTTCTTCATAGAAGGCCAGAAATAACTGGAGCAGATCTTAAAGTAGGTCTTCATAAAACCCGCATGTCCAGCTATAGGGCTGTTGTGCGTGTCATGGAGAATTAGCTTACGTACTCCTGAAGTCTCAGGTACACACAACTTATCTTTGTAATATAACAAGTTGCCCTCTTTCTTATACGAACGAAAAGCTTCATGTTCCTTATCTGTGCGTGCCTCCTTATTCAAACTATCCCAAACATCACGGAACTCGGGATCTGTGGCCAAGGTCTGTCCTACCTGTTACTCACTGGTGAGTGTGGAAATTGCATTACAATGGGTTCGGGTTACGAAGGGATGGCGTGACAACGCATCCGCAACCACATTGTGCTTCCCGGGCTTATACATAATCTCAAAATCATACTCCTCCAGAAATTCCATCCATCTTTTTTGACGGAGGTTGAGATTCGGCTGGGTGGATAGATAACGGAGACTCTGATGATCTGTATCAAGTTGAAATCTTCTACCAAGAAGGTAGTGTCTCCATATACGCAAAGCGCGGACAACGGCTAACAACTCCTGATCATGGGTGGGGTACCGCTGTCCAGTTTCGTTCATTTTCTTTGAATCGTATGCAATAACCCTCCCCTCCTGCATTAGGACTCCACCGGTAGCAATTTGGCATCCGTTGCCACTAGTTTATTCTTTTCAGGATCGGGCAATGTGAGGACTGGTGCAGGCGTTAAAGCATCCTTAAGCTTCTGAAAGCCTACTTGGACTTTTGCTTTCCAATGTTGAATCCAATCCTTCACCTTCTCGTGCTTTATGAGATCAGTAAGAGGTGCTGCAATCTTTGCAAAATCCTTACAAATTTCCGATAATATCCTGCTAGTCCTAAGAAACTCCAGACTTCTGAAACATTACCTGGAATAGGCCAATCCCTTACTGCCTCTATCTTTACTGGATCTGTAGCAATTCCCTATGAGGAAATGATATGTCCCAAGTAATCCACCTTGGGAGTGGCAAACTTGCATTTAGAGAACTTGGCAAAGAGCTGATGACGTCTTAGCTTTTGTAGGGCCAAGCGAAGATGGGCCTCATGCTCCTCTAGAGTTTTACTATAGATGAGGATGTCGTCAAAGAAAATAACAACAAAGTCATCTAAGTATTGGCGGAGGACATCATTCATTAACCGCATAAAAGTCGCGGGGGCATTAGTTAATCCAAAAGGCATAACGGTAAACTCATAATGCCCATATCTAGTGCGAAAAGCAGATTTATGGATGTCCTCCTCCTTAATCCTTATCTGATGATATCTGGAGCGTAAATCAATCTTTGAGAAATATTTGGCCCCTTGCAACTGGTCCATTAGATCATCTGCCCTAGGCAAAACGTAGCGATTCTTGATGGTATGCTTATTGAGCTGCCTATAATCAATACACATCCTCAAGGAGCCATCCTTTTTCTTAACAAAAAGGATAGGAGCTTCAAAAGGCGAAACACTAGGCCGGATGAAACCTAGGTTTAGTAACTCCTGAAGTTGCTTCTTAAGCTCTGCCAACTCTGGGGGACTCATACGGTACGGGGCCTTGCTGGTAGGCTTAGTACCTGGTTCTAGAGCTATCTCACATTCTACCCCTCTAAAAGGAGGAAGCTTATCGCTAAATTCTCGGAGAAGATTAGCAATCCCCTCTGGCAAGGTATCGATTACTTGCTTTTGCTTAGCATCGGACTCAATGGAGGCAAGTCTAATGACGCAGAGGAGCTTATCCTTGCGTACAGCTTTTTCTAACTGTCTGATGGACATAGATTGCATAATAGGGTTGAATGGATCTTATAGTCACGCGGGCTCCATTAGCGGCGTTGAAGGTAACTTCCCGTTTCTCGCAGTCTATATTGGCCTTTGCAGATGCCAAGAATTCCATACCAACAATAAGATCATATTTGCCAATATCCATTATCTCGGCACCCAAGGCAACTGGTGCACCTGGCAACTGCATCTTAAGGTTAATGCGATGGCCATGAGTGTGTCTGATCTTACCACTGGCTAAAGTGACAGGCTTCGGTCGGGACCTCAAAGTTTCAAGCTGCAATACCTGGGCCATTCTAGGAGAAGCAAAATTATGTGTACTACCAGTATCCATCAGAATTATGAAAGGTTTGTTGTCTACTTGACCTATGGTGGAAATAACGGCAGGCTGACTTTCAGCATTGCCGATTTCAATAGCTGCAAGGATGTGGGACTCACCGTGAATGTATTCGGGAGCCTCCTCCTCGATAGATAGTGTGGACTCAAGGTCATCCCAATCGAGGTCGGCCATGGCCAGCTGGGCAGGTTGCGTGACATAAGGACAATTCTGCATGAAGTGCCCGGGCCGCATACACCTGTAGCATGCCTTATCTCGTCGGAGCTGTTCTCGAGCCTCTTTGGGAATGGACTGTAAGAGGTTTCGAACTTCCTTACTGACATTGTTTGGTTTATCGGGCGTGCTGAAGGTGACTTTCTTTTTCTGGCGGCCGAAAGAGTTCTGCTGAGAGGGTCCCGGACTGGGTGAACGACCCTTATAAGGTGTGTACGGGCGTGGCTGGGAGTAAGGTGCTGGACGTTGGTACTAGCTTCGCGGCGTGTCCTCTTCAAGGCTCAGTGCCTTAGCCTCAGCCTCTGCAACTGACTTGGGGTCTATGGCCTTAACCATTCGTTTAATTGATGGGGCCAACCCTTCAATATAACCCTCCACCACCCTCTTTTCATTCATACCCGGCACATATAGCCTCAGGCGCATGAATTCATCAGTGTAGGCCTGAACTGACATACTCTTTTGCTCCAACCGGTAAAAAGTTTGAATCTGTTGGCATTTGTGTGCACGAGGCACATAATGCGACTTAAAGGCTTTTGCAAACTTTTTGAACTTGCATCTGCTCCTGTCCAGATGCTTGGCTCGGGTATAGCCCTTCCACCAAATACGGGCAGCTCCTGTAAGGTTTGTGGTGGCAACCTTTCCGGTATCCTTTTCTGTCATACCGTAAGATTTTCCAAACTCCTTCATCTCGTCCAGCCAGGACTCCGCATTCAGCCCGCCTCTAGATTTCCCATCAAACTGGGCCAGCTTCCTATTTTTCCATATACTGGTTATGGCCGTGTCAACTGTTTTACGGTACTCCTTGTCCCGGCGCTTGGGATGATCACCACATGATACGGACGACTCAGAAGATACAGAAGTGGCTGATTGTGAAGAGGTGGCACTGTCCCTAGAGGAACTCCGACGACGTTTGGAATGGTGCGTCCGTTGTGCAAGCACGGGGCCTGGTTCAGGTGCAAGTGGCTGCTGTGGTGGTGGGCTTGGTGGTAACGGAGGTAACTCCGGTCCGTCTTCCTGCATATGCTGTGGTGGATTGGCGTTTAGTACATAAGCTTGTAACTCGACTAATTGCCTCTTCATCAACATAAGTTCCTGCTCAGGTGTTAGTCTACTGGCATTCGAAGGCATCTGCCAGGCGGCGTTACGTGCACCATCTATATTGAGCATAAAAAGGTATAAGCAAATTTATAGTGAGATCAAATGTCCCAAAGAAGATCTTTTCATATGGTATAGAGAGAGAGAGTAAATAAAAAAAAAAACAATAGAAAAGATCTTTATTATAAGTGAGAACAGTCGTTACATTGAAGGTCATTACATTGAAGGCAGTTACAAAACTTAAAGTGATATAATACAAAGACAGGTATTATACATTGGACATTTCTTCAACTCACACATAACATAAAAAAAAAACAAAACTGAGGGGACCGGACCTAGGGCCGCGCAAAAGGGTACAAGATAGAGTAGCGAACGCTCTCGCGTACAGCTCTCACTAACTTGTAACGAGCCTAGGCCTGGACGATAATAGGTTGGTAGTCTAGCGTGGGGCTAATGATAAGGAGATTAAAGAGCCTCCTTAAGGCATAGAAAATCTGCCACAAGTGATCGTTGGCATCAGCAAAAGCTTCATGCCTTGTCATGTCCCAATAGTTCCATGTTCGACGAAGAGTTTGCTGTAAGTCCTCAAAGGCCCGTTCTCTGAGAATGTTAACTACTTCCAAGCCTTTAGCGGGATCATAGGGCTCTCCTTCTTCTTCAGGTTCCCCTATCTCATAATCACCGTCTCGCTTCGGGTACTCCCCATATCGTTGGCCGTAATCTTGTTCGGGAGGCCCTGGATCATCCCTTCGTATCTAGTTGGTGATTCTTTCTTCATATTCTTCGAGTCCCTCGTCTGCAAGACGGCAAGCATGAATATATGACACGGAACAATTTCTTATATTACAACTCTATGGAAGAGAGATAAGCAATGAAGGAAAGAAAACAATTCAATGGTTTTCAACAGTACAAGATCAAAATTACATAAAACTGAATACAATTGTCTGATAAAATCTAGAACTAAGAGGTCGACCCTTCAGCATCTTGTGCTTGGGTGTCAAACTCAGGTTCTGGTCGGTGCCGCAGAAGTAACACACTAGGGTTAATTGATGAGGCAGCTGATGAAGCTATCTCTGGAGGAACATTCGTAGCTAATGGCGCTGCAACCAGGAGACTCAAATTCATCCAAGAGCCGATATCGTGGTCAAACACTGCAATGGCCAGATCACGATTTACCAGGATGACCTGTTCGAGGTTGGGTGGGCAACTTCTTATGGCCGGCTGTCGTAGAAAGTGCCCTAAGTGCCCATACAGCCGCCTCTGCTTCAGGTGCAATTGCTTTAGCAAAGAAGAGGACTTGCCTGCTTGTAAAAGCTGACAAGAAGAATCGAGTGATATGGCATTTCAACCCCACAACAGCCGGATGGGTTAAGGAAACCAATTCAGACTCGAAGTTCTGCGGCAGTTCCTCCTCTTGAACCAATTCCTTCTCTTCCTGAGCGTACTGGCTTTCATCACATAAATCTTCAACAGTTGGGTCTTCTTCCATCTTGACTACAACATCGCTGATGTTGGGAACATGTGGGCCCGTAGCGTGGAAGCTGACTCAGGAATTGAGGAAGGAGCACTCTGGATCATTAACTGCCGTAGCGACAGTAGAGTGTGGACGGGCTCAATGTCAAGAGGATGATAATTAAGCAGTCGGTGTATCTCCGGCAGATAGTCAGGCCGAGAGTAATCCACAAAGTCATCTTGACCCTGACAGTACTCGGCCAACTCATAAAGGAGATGGGCCGTCTTTTGCTTGCCCTTATTAGCAATATGCTGATATGCCCATTGAATATCACTCAGCAGCAAGTAATCTTGATTCCCAACCTTTATGGTAGGCAGCGAACTTAAACCGACAAGTGCTTGGCCCTTACTATGAGGTAAAGGCTTTTCTGTGGCCAATTGCTTCCATCTTACAAAATCAGCATAGCTTATCAGTTCATCCTCTTCAGGATCTGGAGGAAGTGGGGACTTGGCTTGCTCCAAGGCCGTGTCGGTGCTGTCAATGTATCTATCCATGATAAGGGCAAGGGCAAACTGGGCTTCAAAGTACAGCTCGTTGGAGCCGAGGTCAAGAATGGGGGCGTGCTTAGCACGTCTGACAATGCCCCTAAGAATCTCATCGCCGTGACGGTCATCCCCAAACATCTGCGATAAAATGTCCTTGTGGAGATAAGGTTGAGGCGGCTCGCTCAAAAGTTCTGCATGCGGTAGGATTTCCTCATTGTAAAACTCAAGAAAGACATCATAATGAGGGTGTGCCCGCATGTTGTCAACAAGATCAACCTTGCACTGCAGGAGAGGGTCTAGAAGAGGGTAGGGGACCTGAGGATCCCACTGCTCGCCTCCCATGTACCAGGCTAAACGGCCTTCATAATCCATGAGAAGGAAGAGACAAAGAAGGAGGAGCGAAAACAAGAAGGACGACTGAAGAGAATGACAAACCCTAAGTGAATATGACTGTTTAAATATTCACGCACGGAGTTCGAGGCGCCAGCTAATTATTATTATTATTTTATTTTATTTATTTATATTTTTTTTTTCCAGTACGATTATTATGATTATCATGGTGTCTCATTCAGAACCTTAGATAACAATCACAAGAGGAGAGATTTGACTATCATGCTAAGATGGGAAAACTTGAACTTAGTGATATATTAATATATAAAAAGAGTACATCGATATTACAACTTAACATTCTCACGGCCGTTCCCCTCGGATCCGGCGTGCCAACTGGAGGTCCTTCGGCATTATAGTGACACGTTTAGCATGAATGGCGCATAGATTGGCGTCCCCGAAGAGGGCCACCAGATAAGCTTCGGCCGCTTCCTGAAGTGCGAGAATTGCATGCATTTGAAACCGTAAGTCGGTCTTATATTCTTGGGCAATTTCCCTGATGAGGCGTTGGAAAGGAAGTTTACGCAG
Source organism: Isoetes taiwanensis (assembly GCA_021234155.1). NCBI lineage: Eukaryota > Viridiplantae > Streptophyta > Lycopodiopsida > Isoetales > Isoetaceae > Isoetes > Isoetes taiwanensis. Next base: position 16,907,534 of record JAJEKV010000021.1, on the reverse strand, counting down.
CAAGAATTCGGTGGACTTCTGGTACTTCCTTATTTCCCGCAGTGCTTTGAACCGATGCTTCCTCTTTGGTTGCGGCGGGGCTCCAGGAAGAGTTTTCCCTGCTGTCCTTGGATGACGGGCCTTTCGGATGATCTCATCCCGCTGATTGTCCCCTGCAGCTTTGGCGACACCACCCCGAGCCTTGAGCTGCTCCCTGTACTGTGCACCGGATTTACGGGCCGTACTCTTTCGCTTTCTGCGATGGAAAGGATTGCTCGTAGGTGGCGGATCTTGTCTATCCAGACGACCCCGTTCTTCCTCTTCCTTCCTAAGCCGCTCCTTAACTGCTTCTGTTGCTTCTCTCGCCCTCTGCTCTGCTTCGTCCTGCATTCTTTTCCTAATCTGCTCCTGTTCCAACTGCTGTGCATGGAGGGTATCTTCACGAAGCTTAGCAGCCTCCTCTGTCAAGTGAGTTGCCTTCTGTGATTGTGCCAGGAGTGCTGCCTTCTCCTCTGCTCGTTTTTCCCTGGCTATCTGAGCGTCCATTCTTCGCTTAAGCTCCAGGAAATACCGTGGAGGGTTGGCCTGCATGTGCTCGACAGCCCGTTGGAACTGATCGGTGAAGAATGAGGGTGTTTCGGCTTCCCAAATGATACGATTAGTTTCCTCCTCATATGAAAAAGATGGGAGGGTATACGAACCACCGCCAAAGAGACACATCCCATTTCCAAGGTAACGGTACCCTTGAGCTTGCGCAGCAGGATCATCGGCTGCAAGCCATTGGAGGTCCGCTGCTTGGGCCATTTGAAGGATGTTATGGGCCTGCATCTGTATGGGCTCGGCTTCAGCCTGCTCATCCCCTTCTGGTGGGCAAAACCGTGCATACTGCTGGACGCCATCTGCCTCCTCAATTACGGTGTAGGACTCCCGCATGGCATTAAGCTTATATACGAAGCGCTCGTTATAGCAGAAGAGCGGGTATGGTATCCTAGTCCCTTCATAGAAACGCTTCGCAAAGTGTTCCAGCAACTCCTCAGTTTTGGCTTCCATTTCGGCAGTTGGGTTCGGACGTGGCAAAAGTTCGGCCATCAAAGAAGCTATAGAGCATCTAGAATAGCGGGGCAGCCGCTTGTACACTTGCTTGGCTTCCTTCATCCCTAATAAGTGGGCGCTGGATAGGCGCTTGGGGTAGATAGGCGAGGGACGAGGTTGCAAACAGAAAGGGCTATGGCGGAAGAAAGCTTGAGGTTCGGCGGCAATGGCGGCTAGGCAGAGCTCAGGGAAGCAACCAACGTTAAGAGAAATAATGAAAAATATGACCCTTAAATTAAATTTGAATTTTTACCCAAAAAAATAAAAACGAGCGGAAACGCGAAATTAGGGCGGCGGGCACCCCCTACCTCGAAGCATTTCTGCCGCCAGAGCGTCGGGTACCCTTGCCGCCGCTTTAGGTTAGGTTTTTTTTTTTTTTAATTCAAATTAGGGCGGCGGGCAGGCCCTACCTCGACCTCGTCACCGTCGCCAGCAACACCCGGGTACCCCCTGCCCGCCGATTAGGGTTAGGGTTTTGCGCCGGGTACTCATCTCCAAAGTTACACTTAAACCACATTGAATTTACCATGGCAATATCTAATACACCGCCCAAATCTCAAACTACTCCAAAATTCCTCACTCACTAAATAGCGATCTAACGAGTTAGTATGTGGCCGGTGCAATAGTTTGGTTTCCCAAAACCATGCTCTGATACCACTGTGACGCTCCCTGAATATATACGACACCTGGTTGTATACATACGGGGATTTTCCCCTCCCATGGCGACCATCTCGCCATGAGCAGGGCCCTCCGTCTATCCCGGGCCATCTATAGAAAGATGCTCGAGTGAAGGACACAGAGGGGTCATTCGGCCCACGCCTTCGATGGGACTCCTAAGTCGCGGAAGCATGAATACAAGGTTAGCACACAGCATAAATCATATATAAATAACCACCACGAAGGGTGGCACATCCATCCAAATACCAACGGCAAAGAAGATACATCTAATCCTAAGGAAAACGCCCCAAATCCCCAGGTTCTACCCCGGCTCAGACTCCTGTGAGGATGGACTGACGGCTTGGTCCCAAGAGATCAGCAGACAGAGGTATAACCTGGCGTTGGCTGGCATAGAATAGTGGCTAGGGTTGTCGACTCCATCCGCCCCTCCTGTGCACACTTTGCAGATGGGTCGATTCACGCTATGGCTTCGCTATAGCCTTCCGGAGACGCAGGCTCAAGGAATCACCCTTTGGGCCTACTCCAGGGTTCATGACGCCCCGGTCCGATGAGGCAGGTCAGGGAAGCGTCCCCTTCCAGGATCACAGTGGTTCCATGGGTGAGCTAGAGAATACGTGTCGCATCAGCGACCCCCGCATCCGTACCCGACTTACTCACCCTAAATCTACTCAAAGTGCATGGTGCCCCATACGGGTCACACCACTACACCCAGGGAGTGTCAGACCCATACCCGGCCCTCTACGTGACCGGCTATCAGGCCTAGCCCACTGTAGGAGTCTCAGAAGCCTTTTATGTTCGTGCAAGACCCCACCCCCACTTCACCACTGTGTCCCTTCTCTGGTGCTAAGTCATTCCATAGCGTCTACGACCCGGTGGTCTCTTGCACACAGGCCGCATTTAATGGGAAATACAGGGATCAACCTAGGAGTATACTACTAACATGGCTCAGAAGTCTCTACCCCCTTTAATTCCCCCATTTCCAGAGTAATACTATGCAAAGAACTATCAATCCATCCTTTAAGAGCAAGACCAGAATCAGAAATAAAGAGAGCTCACCTTTACAATCAAGGGTTAGTTCCTACAAGTAAAGCACAGAGAGAACAGAAGAAATAAACACAACAAGTGCCCAACAGGGGTGCTACTCTAGAATCCTCAAGCTATACTAACCACCCACCTGAGTTCCTGCTGGATCCGTTGTCATTTGGTGCTTCCATCTTCCCTGGACTTGGCGCTCAACTCTGGACACACAGGTAAAGGTGCTTGGCAAGGTGGGCGCTCAACTGCTGCTCCTCTTGATCGATTTTGGGAGTCAATTAGGGATAGGGGTCAAGTTGATGGCCCAATTTGGAATTCCCCATGCTGGAGGTGGCGGCTTCCCAAAGCATTGATTAACCTAATTAATCACTTAGACATTAATTCCCTAATCATAGGTTATTATCCTTAATGATTAAATTAGCATAGCTAATTTAACCCCTTTTAGGTCAACCCCCTAGGTTACAATACCCCATGGTGGCGTACCTTTACTGGGTGACGTGTCGGTATATTTATACGTATACCGTATAAATACTTGGAACGTCACACAAATGCTCACCGATAATTGTGGTACCTGATAGAATATGGAGACTTCGAATCCAAATGAAGCATAATTTCTTCTAAAGGTTAGTTGAATCTGATCTATATTCTCTATTTTTTTATAACTGCTTGTTTAATATTTTCTTCAATTTTTGCTTTTTTCTTGCAGAATCTGCTAAGAAGAGGTTTTAGAGTAGCCATTCTTGCATCAAGATAGACTTTTACTATAACTGACACATATGTTGGTGGAAAGAATGTTATGCAGGTAATGGTGAAGTTTGAAACTTTTTTAAAAGAGGTTGAGGCCTTGCAGGGCGTCTTGATTATGTACTATAAAGCATGTTGCCATGGTTGATAAGAATCCCACTTACAGCCTCAAAATATTGTGCACCTAAGTTCTGCACCTACCAGTCGAGATCATTGCCACTACCAGTCGAGATCATTGCCATGATTAATATTAGCATTTTTTTTGTGCGTGGTCATACAAGAGCCAGACAGTGAATTGGCATATATAAACTGTGTGCATAGCTTGAGCCACTGCTAGAATGTATTTTTGTGGTCAAATATATCTTCCCATATGCATTTCCACGCAGCTAGAGGAAGCAACCATTTATATAAATCATATCATCCACACATTCAGCACAAGTATATTCCATGTAAATGTCTTCATCTATGTACCATGTTCCGGCTGCTTGCAAGCTGGATTGAAGGCATAGCAACCTCTTTAGAGCTAGAACCTACAAGCAAGTAAGATCTCCTGACCCAATGCTGGTGTCTACATTTAGCTTTCACATATTTGAACACTGCAGAATCTTACATAATGTCCAATTTCATTGTGGATGCAGTTTGCAGCATAATACAGCACAATCCAAGACATGCAACTACAACATGCAATGAGCAAGATCCTATATTCCAGTGGAATAGATCCATCATGATTTTAAGCAGTCTATATGGGAGATGACTTAAAGAATCAGTTCCAAACCTGTTTACAATACCTGCATCACAATATTCCCAATTAAAGCTCTATCTGCTGGGAGTTGTGCATGTAAGATAAAGCAGTTTGAAAAGGTGAAGGTTTACATTTATTTAGTATTGTTGGCAAGATCATGTCTCCCGTAATCAGACAGATTTATCGTCAGATACTCAATAACTAAAAGTTAGTTTTATATTGATCACTGACATTTAGATCATCATTATCATTACTGCAAACATCAAACAATGATTGTCACAATGCCAAACAATGAAGGTGCAAAAACCTCAATGAAGATGCAAATACCTGAATGGATCTGCTGCATCCAGAATAGGTCTTAATCAAATATAGCTTCTGTGCATAGAAATGTTTAGGCTATTCTGGAATAGGATCATAAACCATACTATAAAATTTGTGGAAAATACTATGCACTAGATATAAAAAATGCTTTTTACTTAGAATGCCTTAGAAGCTTGACTTTCTCAACTGCACATCTTGCACTTTTTATTTAACCTTTGTGATTTAAGTTGTGATCTATAACACATCCAAGCTCTTTTTGGATTGCCCCTGTTAAGGGGGCAATTCGTTAGGGGGAGGGTTGGTTTTGGCATATTCTGGCATATCAGGGGTATATCTGATAATCTGACGGCCGTCATTACTGATTGTTTTTCCGGCGGTGAAAAACTTTTTGGTTTTTTTGCGTATGAATATACGCTAAGGTTTTCCGTGTTTTGGACGCCAAATTATTTTTCCGGCGATCGGAAACTCGTTTTTTTTTGTGAAAAACTATTGGTTTTTTTAACCTTTGGGCTAGAGATTCCTTTTTTTAGAATTTATCTTTGGGTTTTTTATTTTTAAAACAAACTATTTTTTTATTGGAATGTAGCCTGGTACAATGGAAACGGCCTCCTTGCTTAGTGTTTGTACAAAACGAATCAAGGTGTTTGCATGCTAGAGCCGGAGCAATCGTTGGAGCAATGCTGGGATTATCAAAGCGTGCTTGGATTTTGGATACGGTGCAGGGTGCAGGTTAGATATTTTTTCTTTTCCAACTAATTTTCGGCATTTTCCCTTTCAGGCATTCTCTCCTCTATGAAACGGCAGAGATATCGCTGTGATGATGTGCTTCTCATCCGACTTCTATTATTGCTAGGAATTACTCACTAAATTTTACCTTAAATGTTGCTTTAAATCACAAGAGCAATCGATATAGCAGCAGAGGATCGCTGAAGCATACAGGTATACAATGGTTCTATAATTTTTTTCTTTGCATAATGGACGTTAGTCGGTTGTGGCATTCTAAAACTAAAGTTGTTTGTGCTGAAGCAGAGGTCGCTGAAGCAAAGGAGGCTCTGAGCCATTGATGCAAAGGAAACATAGGAGTCGCCGAAGATTAAGGAGCTAACGATTGGAACCGATATACCCATTTCTGACAATCCAGAATGTAGGTTTCCATCTACTTCTTTTCTTATGTTTTTGTGCTTTTTTCTTTTGTTTACAGACGATTGTTGAAGCAAGCCAGCCAAGCTTAAGAGCATTCGACTTCTTTGATTTTCACGCTGCATACTCCTACGACCTGCAAATAACAACCTCTACATTTCTTGGGGTTTTGACAAACATTTCATCCTTCCAGTCAATTATGGATTCTTATCCTAGAACATTTTTTCCTCTTTGCATAGGCTCGGCTTGCGGTACTGCTTCATGCTCGCAGATTTAATGATTTTGTACATTAGAGCTTCGGAGCAAACGAGCATTTTTTGGATTATGGACGTTATCCTAAAACCGTTTTTCCTACTTGCACAGGGCGGTTTGCCTGATTGATTTGCACTAACTAATCTTATTCCTTCTCCGAATATATGGAGTGCAAAATGTCTGATGTTACTTATCTCTTTCATTTTTTCAGCTTGAAGTGCATTCGATTATGAAAAAAAACCATCCGGTAATTTTTTTTTTTAAGCCTTATCCTTCTTGATAGGGCCCCATTTGGATTCTTAACGGGAACTCTTATCATGTTAGATTGAAAGCACGGCAAATCTTGGCAATCTAAAAACGTTCAGGTAATCTTTTTTTTAAAATTGTATCCTTCATAGGATAGGGCTTTGTGATTTTTAACAGTTTATTGCTGCAATCATGCAAATACAGATTTTTAAGTTTGTTGTTGCAAGCATGCTTAAGTAAGGATTTTTTGTGGTCATGAGACCCCTTCTTCATTGAACAAATTCCTATTGGATTATTGTAGAATAGATCTGCATGTTCCAATGTGAGTTTGCATTTGATTTCCTAAAATGTTCTGATTTTATAGGGTTGCGGCGATCACATTTTTGCTAAATGGGTGTTTTTCTCTGAAGAAAAAGGATTGTTATTGCCAGCAAGTGCAAAAAAGACATGTATTTATTCATTTGTGCTGGGCACTCATTCTTCCTCTGAGATTCCTATAGGTCTTTTCAAAAATCCATTAGACAGTTTTGTTTATATAGATGTTATGTTGATTTTGCAGATGTGGATCAAGAACTATTGTAAACTCCAGCCAATTTCTGAAATCTTATGGAGGTACTGCAGGTGTAGGAGGTCCTCGAAATATAAGCATTGCGTACATTCTGGACATTATGAAGGCATTGGAATGGAAATCTGTATTCCTTTAGTTGGCTTGGCTAAGGACAAAAATGGATAGATGGAACAATGTGCAGCATTTGCAATAGCTCAGCTAAGTTCTTGACCATTATTTTAAGCTATTGTTTATTTAACGCAGTCATTTATTTAAATATTTTTGTTTTGAATGACTGAAATCAGTGACAAGGATGGATGTTCCATGTTCAAGATTAAAGAAGAAGAAGAAAAAGAAAAGAATTTGAAGTACTTGAAAACTTCAAGGTTATTTTTAGACTGTCTGCCATATTAATTGAGTCCATAAAACTTACACCATATGTAAAAAAGGGCAATGTTGTAAGACTGATCGTCTCTACAAAACAGTGACAGCGCAAGTTTATAACAGGTTGTTATGCTCTTTTTTTATAACATCCTTATTTTCTCGGAGATTCAAAATGAATTGCACCTTAGGTGGTGGTTTTGCGCACAATTTTGTTGTGCCATTTTTATGCGAATAATAAATTAGACACCGAAGTAACTGTTATACTTCATCAAATATTGGTGGTAATGAAATATGAAGACATTATGATGTTCTATAAGAAAGGAAGACCACAATGAAAATCAACCGACAACAACAAGAAAAACACCATAGACCAAATTGCTGTAGTAGTACCAAATAACTTCTGTCTGCACCTAATCATTTTAGTGGCAAACTCTGTGGCAACCATCGTAAACGTGTGCCCGGCATTAACGATTGGCAGTAAACTCCAGTATTACAATGGTTGCCATTATTACAAACTCAATGTCATCAATATTAACGTGTGCCCGGCATTAACGATTGGCAGTAAACTCCAGTATTACAATGGTTGCCATTATTACAAACTCAATGTCATCAATATTAACGAAGTGAATGCCTTGGTGAATGCTAGGGTCTCTTTTATAAATCCTTAGATAATATATGGAATCGATAAGCCTAATGTTACAAAGCCTTTCACATGCATCCCAACGTATGCTCGGCAACGCCAGGCATACATTTGGGCAACGCCAGGTATACATTTACTTGAATGAATTATGACAACTAGGTAATTAAATTGGCCAAACAATAACTTAAACAACAAAACATGTTATAACATTTGCCCCTATTTGATGAATGCATGTGGGTCATGACGTTTTCTATGAGTTGGGAAACTACACATTAGTTCCAATTAGGCAATGCATTAGGGTGATGGAATCCACTTCATATACTTGCTTAGCTTATAGACAATTTTTTTTTATGGGATGGTTTCTATACGTATGTAGCTTTTGACTAACAATTATATGTTTGGTGACTTCTCCTTTATGCAATTATACATAACAATTAGCAAACATGCAAATCTTCAAAAGAATATTTAGGGTTAATATACATGTACCCACAGTTGAGTGCCCATATAAACACGCAATCCAAATTGATGTGCGGCCAAACATGCCCGGCAACGCCGGGCACACGTTTACTATGATTTAAATGTAAATTTGATGCAACAACAACAAACTGGGGAGGTGGGAAATCCAGACTTGCTGACTGTACAGGGAAGGATAAGGGCAGACGTGCCAAGCTAGAATGCCCAGTCTGTAAACGAAAGCGCATCGTCAAGTCTGTTGCAAGTAGATCCCTTTTATGATCCATAGTATGCAGGATATGATGATGAGCCATTTCTGTTCTTATGTCACAAGGCTTAGAATTCTGGTGGTTCTTGAAGCAGCTATTATGGGGATCTGAGCTTATAGCTATCGTATGGTGGTGCAGTTTATTCTGTTGGTTGTGGCCTGGCTATGGCTTGCAAATTCTAGAAAAGCTTTGCCGCCCAGCATGGCCCTTTTGGTAGAAACGCATGGTGGGAACATAGCCTCTACTCCTGGACACGAGATAGATGGAAGTAGAAATCCAGAAACCGCCCTCAAAAGATCCCATCGATCTTAAACATATGGCTATGGCAGCCAGCTCCTCTAGTTTGATTTACCTTTTTTCCAAGTAACACTGCATGCCACTGTGTAAAATTCCAAAGAATCTAGAGAAATGCATTTTTGGAGCTGGAAGCATGATTCGATACCAAATCCTTACAGGTTTGTCTCCTTTTTTTGCTCTCTTCTGCTGTCTTCTGCAAGTGTTATGTAGGTGTTGATTCGCAATCAAAGTTTAAAGGTAGAGGCTTCTTCCTACTTGATTTAGTTTTACTTTATTTATTTAGTGGAAGGATTTGAAGCAATCATTTGTCCCATGATAATAAGCAGGCAGAAATCCTGATAAATCTTGCAAGTTTGCTATTTCATGGGGCAACATAAAAGGATTATGCTGATGCAAATAAACATAACGACTATTTTCCAGGAAACATCCACATCCTTACATGCCATTTTCTGAAATCTGTAGCAAGATCCAAGCATGTGGCATTAACAATAGGCCATAGGCCATGCTCCAGTACATAATGTACGTTTTCAGTCTGCAATATGGCAATATTACAGACTCTCATTATCTGACAACTTAATTAACTCATTTTATGCAGGATGTCTTGGAAGGCAATAATTACCTTGTGCATGATAGTTTTGCTAAAGCCTTGGTGCTACTCTGTTAGAGTTAGTTGTATGCTAGATACTTGTCATGGCTGTTTGGTCTTATGATAGGAGTCCCATCGAAGGCGTGGGCCGAATGATACCTCCGTGTCCTTCACCCGGGCATCTTTTCATAGATGGTCCGATTTAGACGGAGGGCCCTGCTCATGGCGAATTGGTTGACGTGGGAGGGGAAAGTCCCCGTATGTATACGTCCGGAGCGCCGTATATGTTCAGGGAGCATCACAAACAAATCGCAAACGCAATCGCAAACATACTCAATGAATCATTTACAGCCACACTAAATAAAACGGATTGGAACCACCCATAACCAATCAACCTAATTATAACAATCAATATATTTTAATATACAATACAAAAATAAATTCAAGACAATCTCTTTAATATATACTACTACACTAAGCATCGCAAATGATAGTGCTAAGCATTTCGAAGTATTTAGAATCATGGCTAATCCAAATAGCTGCAAAAAACCCTCATGCAAGTATGGACAACAGATCCTCATATGTATCCAAGCTTTCCTGTATCAAAAGATTAAAGGTCTTTTATCTTCACCCCACCCTTCAAGTAGCTACACAATTGTTCACGAGATATTCGAAACAATTGCTTATACAAATGAGTTGAGAGAGTATCTCGGGCGGTGGACGGTTTTGTTACAAATTATGCCGTGGATGCTTTTCAATTGCTTGGGTAGATGTTGCGAAAGCCAATTTGCAAGCTTGTGAGAATCACATTGATATTCTAAACAAGGAACGTGATTCTATTCATTGGCAACACGAACAATTTGAGTAGCCACGCAAGATTCCCTTTGTATGAACATTTGATATTAGTAAAGCACTCAACTAAGTCGAACCCTACACCTCAAAGGACTTAACCATTCAACACAAACACATGCTAATAAATAATGTTCAAAATCTACATCTAAACATCAAAAAAAAAAGTTACGCATCACCCTTAACAAAACAAAAAAAATACACATGAATTGTCAACACGGGATCAGAATAGAAAAACAACATCTTCGTGATATTGGCCACTTACCTCTTTGCCTTGCAAAAACAAAGACATATGCAACGAAATGATTCATCCATGTTCCTATACTACTTTCAAAATAATTAAATAATTTAAATAATAGATAGATAGATAGTATTTTAACGTCACACCACTAGGCAGCATCCAACTGGACATGTGACAACACTACATTGCTTTGTTGGGCCCTGCCCCCAACAACTTTACATTGCGTCTGTGGGTTTTGACACCCAACAGTTCAAAGTGCGATTCTGGGCGGTCTCAAACTCGAGACCTATAGTTGCTACACCTAGTGTATTACCACTAGACTAAACGACCAGACGCATGAAGATACATTTATAAAGCTTTATTCATAATAGCATTTTGGGGGCAATCCACAGTGCTTTGCACCTTGTTGGTATGTGTTTAATAATGACTATGGCAAAAAAAAATAGATGTAGCTAAAATAGCTTATACTGAATTGTAATCACCCTGATGTTTTAGACAACCCTTAAAAGTTCCATCATCAAGTGGTTGATAGGTTGCCTTGATAGTAAGAAAATAAATTCTAGCTAATAGCACATATTAAATTTTCATCACCATGATTTTTTTAGATTTAACAAAAAAACAAACCATTTTAAATGGTTAAGATGTTTCTTGGAAGGGAATCTTTAAATGGGAGTGTTGCAACACTCCCGTTCAATATGCAACCTTGTTAGACTCGCTTCTTCTAAGGGATTCTTAGATGAAAAGGGCCTTTCCAGCTTCATTGGAATATTAAAGAGAGGCATTATTGCAGATAGTGATCTAAATGTAGAAAAATGTTTGGAAAATGGCAGTTATGGAACTGTCCATGAAGCCCTTTGCTTAGAAATACCAGTAGCTGTCAAAGAGTTTTTCTGCACTGAAGGTTTTAACACTGAGTATAAGCTATTTATGGAGTTGATGGGCGTAAATTTTTCACACATAGTACAGGTACTCGATCATTCGGTTAAAAGTTGTGGAAAAAAAGCCCTTGTCATGGAGGTGATGGATATGGATTTGAGAAGGCTTATAGAGATAAAAGAAAGCAACCCTACTATTCCATTTTTCGTTTACGAGGCAGCAGATATCATGCTACAAGTTGCTAGCGAATTGAGGGAATTATATAGAATTGATGTGATACACAGGGATATAAAGCCCTCTAATACCTTGATAAGCATTAGAAAGAATGGCAGCTTCGTTGTCAAACTAGCCGATTTTGGTGCTTCTAAGACAAACTTTCAGACCCAATACACTTACACAGACCGTAGGGGTACAATGAAGTACATGGCACCTAAGATGGAAAATGAAAGGGGAAAATACACCAAAACTGTAGATGCATATATAGCTTCGGTGTGGTTTATGTAGAAATCCTCGCAGGAAGTACTACGAAGGAGAAATTAAAGAAACATAAATTGCCCTCTTTACTAGAAGGCATCCCCTCTGGTTTCAGTAAAATCATATGCGATTGTCTAGAACAGGAAGCCAAGAAATGTCCCAGCTTTAAGGATATTCGTAACGATCTTTGGGATGTCTGGGAAAGGCTTTTGATAGCAGAAACTGGCCAACATTAGCTTGATGAGAAAACTAAACTTAGAATTGGGAGGTGGCAATTTGGGATTCTTCTAAATTTCCTTTCGCCAGATTGGAAGGCTATTCAACATCTTCCCTCAGATAATCTGGTAGCCATCCAATCGAGTCCTCTGATTGTTGAATCCTTTGAGGTCATGGAAAAAGGTAGGTTTGGAACTGTTTATAAGGCTCGCCTAAAATATGATGGCATTGAACTGGCAGTTAAGAGGCTGAAGAATCCGAATGTTTCAGATGTTAAAGAATTTAGCGTAAGATAGAATTGATTCAGAAGTTGAATCACCACAACATCATGAAACTGAAGAATGTTATATTTCAAAAGGTGAGCACTTCTTGTTTATGACTACGTGCCCAATGGCAGCTTGACTCACTCCTAGATATTGATATTGGTGGTAAGTTTCTTTTTTATGTTCCTATAAACATTAAAAGATTTGTGCCCTACATTTCTTCACAAGAAAAAAAATAACATCTCTCCCTCCCTATCTCCACGCATTCTCCGCGTGGAGAATATACGGTAAAGGGTGGAGAATAATGAGGGAACATTGATTGTACTGGAACCTAACAATTACAACATTGGACTTCTTAGTAATATTTTAGGGTTTATACAGCATTGATCGATGATGGATTGGCGCGGAAGCGGCGATGGATTGACGAAGATGCGCCCGATGGATAGGCGACCGACCCTCGCTCTGAACAGATCATACGGATCCCTCTAGATTCCTAGATTCAAATCATGAAATTAGAGCGATCTGTGTAGTTCCAGGAGAGCCTTTACATTATGTTTGAGAACATCAAGATTAACAGATTGCAAGATTATTAGCAAGATTAGCAGATTGCAAGATTAGCAGATTGCAACATTAGCAGATTATATATGAAAATGGCATTTTCCTAGATTCTAGGCAGTTTTTATATATTAACTGCTCAAAATGTTTCCAGATCATACCCTTAATAGGCAAGATATGGTTTTTAAGTAGCATTCATTGACCAGATCCATAGAAAGAAAATTGAAGGAGATTAGATGGTTATTCAAAAAGAACTCTACATGATTCACTAGGAGGATAAAGGGTTTAATTATGCAAACGTTCGGAAGATGAAAATGCATATGTCTCAAAAAATCATGCAAACGTTTCTTCAGCTTGCTAATAGGTACCATAATGGTATGCAGTAACACTACCTTAGGTTGGTGAAATGAGATGACTGCGAGCTCTTTTGAATGATTGGTCTTTTGGTTTGAATACTCGTTTCCTCAATAATTTGAACAATTATTTCCTTTTGTCTGGTAAGACTTGGTCATAGATATTAAGATAGAGTGTAATTCAAAGAGGTAAATATGCTACATTGCTAGGTTTCGATGCTATTTGCAAAATGTTTGGGGTCTGGGTTCGGGAACTCCTGGAAGACAGCCCTCTGTGAGGACCCGTGGATCTAACAGGAGAGTCCGGGGGACTATGTCACGCGGGATTTGCTGAAAGAGAGGAAAAAGAAGAAAACAGAACAAATGAGAGGAAGATGATAAGCTTCCTTGATATCAATGATGAAAATACATGAGCTCTCGCAATAGAGAGAAAACTGAAGGAGACAAGACTCAAAACTCATCTAAAAACTTATGAGCTAACTCTACTCATATATATAGTACAATGGCCTTGGGCCCAATATAGACACTCTGACTGATCTCGGTGCCGACTCCTGGAAGGAGGCCTGATTTGCAGGAATGTTGGCGGTGCCTCTTGAAGTGCCTAGAATCACGACATCGACTTGGCGGTGTGGCCGTCACTTGTCCAGCGGCGCCTGCTTGTTGACGACCAAAGGCTTTGATCAAGCGTGGCTTTCGCTGCTTAGTCTTTCATGAGCCTTGGATGTCCGACCCGTGGTTGACTGAGGATCCTTGAGCTTGACCTGGTCTGTCGTATGCATGAATAGTCCTGTACCAGGAGGCACAGGACTAACCTCCCCACCAAACGACACCAGTGAAGAAAAGGAGGAAGCGCCGAGGAGGAGGGAAGCCATCGGATCTAAAAGTGATCCTCACGGGGAGTGAGGGCGTGCACCGATATGGTGCGGCTGATGAGATCTTGGCGTGATTGAAGAGCTTGAGGTGTGTTTTGGCCAAGGGCCGGATCAGCATCAATAAGAAAAACGAGAGCGTACCATGTCTTCAAGTCGCGCCATGGGCGCCTCAAGAAATGTCTTGACATTCCATGAGGAGACAGGTCTGAAGGCCAAAGGCACCGACGCCGCATTTGGATTGAAAAATGGGGGACGCCGATTTAAGGAGCTTAGCAAAATGCATTTGAGGGCAGCGCAAAATCCCCGCTTTGAAGATGGACGAAGGATCGTGAGGTGGAGGCATCTTTGCAAGAAGGTGTTGAGACCATGAAAGCGCATCCAGCGGGCTGTTTGCCAACCACGCCATTAGCAATGTAGATCCAATTGGTGGTGTTGTCCGAGTGGCACCTTCTTCCCAATGTGAGGCGAACAAAACGTGGATCCCACCGGAGATCCGTCGAGATCCGAGGTGGTGTCCAGCCCTGATGACCATCCATGACCTTGGTCCAAAAAGGAAGGCGCCAATCAGAAGTCAGAACCCGGGCGTGGAGGCGCCAGGGGAAGCATAGGGAGAAGGAACCATGCCCGTGGGTGGGTTGCCCGGCATCTCCCTGAATTGGACCGACAAGATCCGGATCAAGTGCGACACCAACGATCCCAAAAGAAGAAGTAGAGCCGAGAGTTGACGAGGGAGGGCTATCCCATCCCGTGGGGACCGTCTTGCTATCCAACAGAGCTTGTAACTGATTGTAACCAGCGAGGTGCTGCATATAAATTTGAGCATAGGGAAGATCTTCAGGATGTCCTAGATACTTCCTAATTTGTTGCAGCGCTTCCGCTTGCCAGAGGGATAAATGATTGGCAAGCTCAGGCATGTACTCCTGATGAAGAGTTTGGGTCTGAGCAGGATCCGCAAGATATGGATTGCTATCCTGAAGCACCCATTGCGCAGTGGGGTCACCCTGGAAAAGCTGGCGTGGCCCATTTCCAAAGTTTTCCTGTGTATCACCCAGATAGAAATCATGAAAGATGTAAGCCATGGGCTGAACCACTCTGAAGGTGAGAAAGTCTGGATCGGCACAGTGTATGAGATCAAAGACGACAAGGGCACAAAGACAACCCTTTGTCTTCAATGGAGAGTTTCGCCAAACCGAAGAAAATCAAAGATCGCCGCTGGGATATCCACAGGCCATCACCGCTGCCACTTTGAAAGGAAGAGGTGGCGCCGAGCAAACCACATAATCATGATAGCGGGGAGGGCGCCGAAGTCAACGGCATTCCCGCGGAAGAATTGCGTACCGAAAGGCCAAGTTTTGCTTTGAGCCTCATCGCCAGATCAATAGCTTGTCGCACCGTTGTTCGAGATCACGGATCCGATTATCCTTTTCGAAAGTAGCAAAGCGGATCGGGTCACGGACCCGCTTCGAGAAGGATTGACCCGGGAGGAAGATTTCCTCGGTGTATTGAGACGGCACCGGCAATCTCCGGGCCATCTAGTATTTTCTCGCTTCGCACGACCTCCGTAGCTGATCTTGAAGAGAGGTGAGCCGAGAGGTTGGTGGTAGAAAGCCGAGCCGGGCCAAGGAGGCTTAATTTGAGCGCCCCGGCTGAAAGATTTTGAACTTGAGTGCTGAAATTTTTACACAGCCCGAAAGTACAAGGCATTGAGTTTAGCAATATCTTCGCCCTTGGTACTTTCGAGAGCGCTTTGGACTTGTTGTGCTCCAATAAAGTCTGAATTTCCTCGATCGAGCCGAGCCGGCCTGATCCGCTTGAGTTGGTGAATTTGAGCTTGTGTACTTTTGAGATCCGCATGAGCCCCAGAAGAGAGCTTCATGCTTGTCTTGAAGTTTGGCCTCCAAAGTTGCAACTTGGGCAGCTTGCGTACTTTGAAGGTCTTGGTGTACCGCGATCGAGGCCTCGAGTGCGTTGAACCCCGCCATAAGAGCGCCTTGGGATTCTTGTAACTTAAGAGCAAAGCAGCTTGAGCATCCCGCCGATATCGATACAACAACCGACGCAGGGTGTTGTGGTGGTGGAACCGGCCGTTGGCCCGGTTTGGGGGAGGTCCGGGAAAAATGGTGTGAAGTGGATGGTGTAGCGGAGGAAGAGACAAAGGACATGAGTGTGACCGTGGTCATGACTGTGGGAAGACGGGCCCTGATGTGCCAACTTGGTGATTGATTGGAAGGAGCCGAGTGGAATTATGAGAATTTGGTGGTGTGGGAGGAAGTAATGACGGATGAGGGCTTGAAAGTGCCCTCCCATTTAAACTTCAAATGGAAGTGGTACCCTCAAGGCGGTCCATTTCTTGGAGAAGACGATAGAACATCATTTGGGGCCAATCTATGTGGTGTTTGGAGTGTGTAGCAAGAAGGACCAGTTATAGAAAGGCTTATTGATATGGGTGTTCTTGATAGAATACCCAAGGAATTTTCGCCACGTAAATTTAACAAAGGTCTCGTGAGGCTTGTCGATATTGGTCGACGATGGACATTGGCATGATAAGCGGTGTGCACCAAACTCGTGACATCAATATCCACAGATAGCAGACCATGATACACAAGGAGTGTGCAAGGGAATATGAAATACACCAGAAATCAAATGTTGAGTCAATGAAATAGTGGTGCCATCGACCACGCGGGTGTAACTCAGCGGGTCGTTAACGATATTGGCGGCGAACCGCCGTGAATCGGGTCGATTTGGAGCCGAAGTTCCATTTGAGAGAATTCAGTAAAGCTGGTGTCGTTCAAAGAACGCTCTTTATTGGGGCCAACAAGGGCTTCCACGGAAAGTGGGGCCAAGAAAGATCTGAGATGCAAAAAGGGCCGGATCCTTGGGAGCAAAAGAGTTTGAAGTGTAGAAAATCTTGGGGCAGCCATGGGAATGATTTGGCGGAACGAAGAGAGGTGCCAAAGGCGAAGACAAAAGTCGAAAGCACGGAGGAGGAAGGCGCAGAGGAACGAAAAGGTGTGTTTTAGGGCGACAACTAGAGGCTTAAGAGGTATGAAGAGTGCTAAATCGAACCGCTGATGGTGCCGTGTGTAAAGGATGCTTAAGAAGGGATTGAGAGGCAAAATTTGGCTAAGTCCCCAAAAACGTAAGGGAGAAGCAATGAAATGGTGAGGATGAGACGGAAAGAAAAGATCGATGTGACAGATGGCAAAGGACACCCATTAATGTTCGACGGCCGCGTGGAAAGAAGGAAGGGCATTCAATGCCGGGCAACTCGAAGTGGGATATCATTAAAAGGAATGTGTCAAGGTACCATGGCTAGATATGCGCGGGAGAACGAGATTCTCATTTTAGAAACAGCCTTGCATTGCAAACACGTTGGCATTTGTGTGATTGGTTCACGCCGACAAAGGGAGTTCCTCGCTTGGCTATATAAAGACTTAACCGAGAGAAACGAAGGCATCCGATGGCGCCAAGATGGCCGCCGGGCTTGAACGGCTTGAACGAAGATTGCACCATGCCCACTAACCGCCGAGTGGATCACTTGTAAGATGAATTTGGATCTCTTGGGCGCCGCCACAACCGTGGGCATTAGATGGACGGCTGGTGTCTTGGGATGGTGAACATCCCGACCAAGACCAACGGGATGGAGGTGGTTCTCGCACAGAGACCGGGATCCGGGAGCAGAACCTCTACCATCTCCTCCATCACCTGCTCGCCTCCCAACCCGGGAGTAGAGGGTTTTTCCTCTTAGGACTTAGTAGATAGGGCTCGAGCCCGCTTTTTGTATATAGGCAGGGTGCCCATAGCGGAAATAGCCGGGCGCCCACATTTAAAAAAAAAAAAATCTCCACTATAATATAATCTACCGCCTTTCTAGTCCGCATGTTGTGGTGTTTGCTTCTTGAACTGTTTCTGTGTGTTGATGTTCACTTTCTGTGTGATGAAATGCTTTGAGACGAAAACCATTAACCAATGTAGGTAATGGAGTGCCATCTAATTCAGCCAGTTGGAAAACGCTTGGTCTAACCACTTGAACAATTTGATAAGGGCCAAGCCAACGAAACTTGAGTTTACCCGGAAAATTTTTGTACCTGGAATCATAAAGAAGAACCAAATCTCCTTCTTTGAATGTTTTTGTCTTCAAACGTTTGTCATGTAAAGATTTTTGCAACTGTTGTCCATGAAGAACACGAATATAAGCATCCCTACGAAGTTCATCCAACTGTTCTAATTGATAGACCCGTTCTTTGAGAGCAGCTGGTGGATTATGAGCAGTAGCCAGTTGAAAACGGAGTGTTGGAAGGATGTATTCAAATGGCATGAGAGCTTCCTGACCATAAACCAATTTAAAAGGAGTGTGACCCGTAGCAATCTTGAAACAAGTATTGTAGGCCCAAAGAACAAGAGGGAAGTTTTGTTCCGCCAATCAGGCGGGAAGCGCCACAAATTTTCTTGAGAATGGTGACCGAGTTTTGTTGGTGCTTTACGCCCAACCCATTGCCTTGAGGATAGTAAGGTGTGCTCTTGTGATGATGTATCAGGAGATAATCCGTCAGCTCTTTGATAGTATGATTGATGAAATGAACACCACGGTCAGCGACCGACTTCAGGGGGGCCTGGCCCAATCGCGTGATGATTTGTTGATAGAGGACTCTAGCCGTGCTAGCAAAGCAGTGTTGTCCGGAAGTGCACAAGCTTCCGCCCATTTGGTGGCGAAGTGGGTGAGAACGGGAATGTATCGGACGCCCAGTGTGCCTCGCGGGAGGATCTATAGGTCCCACAAAGTCCATTCCCCATTTCTTTGAAGGGAAGTGGCGTGGCGACCGGGCGCCAAGGGAAGAGCGCCACGGGTCGTAGGGCGCCCCACCCCCGGGCAAGCGCCACCGTCTTGCGGGCGTGGGCGTGAGCATCTTTGAAGAGCGTGGGCCAATAATACCCGGCGAGAAGGATTTTGCGCGGCCGTGGTGTCACCATGAAAATGACCACCACCGAGCCCTTGATGAGCTTTCTCCGAACAATGTCCGGAACTTCATGAGGTAGAACACGGCCGGAAGGATGGTGTCCTTACCCTTTTTGTAGAGATGTCCGCAACCATGGTGTAGTCACGGACCTCTGGGAGAAATTGATGGCTTATCGGATTGCCGCTTGGAGAGAGCCGCCTCGCTTCTTCGGGTGGAAGAGCACCCGTGGAGGAGGAGGTACTGCTGAAAATCATGGAACCAATGTGGTGTTGCCGTGACTAAAAAAGTTGAGCATCGTGGAAGGCGCCCGAGACCCCGCCGTTGCGGGATCATCCCGGTGGATGCGGAAAGATAATCCGAAACAACATGAGATTTGCCAGCCTTATGAACGATTTCAAAAGGAGCAAATTCTTGAGAAGAAGGACCCAACGAAAGCAATGCGCCCCGTGGGCGTGGACTTGTTGATCAAATAGAGAAGTGCTTGGTGGTCCACAAAGAACTTGATTTGATCGCCTAAAAGGTAATGACGGAAGCGTT
Source organism: Isoetes taiwanensis (assembly GCA_021234155.1). Taxonomy (NCBI): domain Eukaryota; kingdom Viridiplantae; phylum Streptophyta; class Lycopodiopsida; order Isoetales; family Isoetaceae; genus Isoetes; species Isoetes taiwanensis. The sequence continues at coordinate 16,887,935 of JAJEKV010000021.1, read as the reverse complement.
GGACACAAAAATGAGACCCAAAGCTTCACGCCCGCGGGCAGAATAGTTGGCGCCGCCAGAATTGAGTTTTCTACCGGGTGAAGCGATTTGGTTTATCAGCAGCGATCATATTCTTGAGAAAGAACAGCCCAATAGCAAACGAGACATCGACATGAACGCGGAAAGGGCTTGTCCCATTGAGGAGGAACAAGAACCGTGCCCGAGTAAGCAAAAGCTTCATTGTTGGAAAGCGACACCGGGAATTCCAAGCCCCAGTGTGGATTCGGCCACCCGCGAGTTTATGAATGGGATCCGCAATGGCCGCCAGTCCGTGTATGAAGGTGGAGTAATAATTGACCTTTCCCGGGAAAGAGCGTGTTTCTTTGATATTGGCCGGTGCTTGAGCCTTGAGCACACAACTCGATTTTGGCGGGATCGGTGGTGATTCCTCGCTTTGGGCGACAACATGGCCTAACGTAACACCGAAGTGGACGCAAAGGTGCATTTCTCGGGATTGAGACTAATGCCGGACTCATCACATTTACGGAAGACGCAGTTCCAATTTATCCAAATGGTCAGCCATGGAATCAGAGGCGAGAGAAGTCATCTTGGAAAAAATTTGCAAGAAGGGATTTTCCTTCATGAAATCATGAAAACCGAGAGCATGATGCGTTGAAATGTTGAAGGAGAGTTGGATAATCCAAAAGGAACCACCTTGTAGGCAAAAGTACCTACCGGGTGGTGAAAGTGGTCTTGAGTTGATCAGATTCGTTGATAGAGATCCGATTGTAGCTTGAGAAAAACCATCCATAAAGGAGTACATCTCATGTCCAGCCACTTCTTCCGTAACTTGGTCCGTGAAGGGAAGTGGAAAATGATCACGCTCCGCGTGGCACGATTGAGTTTCGATAGTCCACCATGACGCCGGATCTTACCATTGTGCTTAAGGGCAATGACGATGGGGCTCACCCATTCGTAATGTTTGACCTCATAGATCAAAACCGCAGCAAAGGAGTTTGTCAATTTCGCCTTGACGCCGATCACGGTAATTAGGGTTGAGCCGGTATTGCCGTTGCTACAGGGTCGTGGGCATCAGATTTGGTAGGAATGGTAAGTTCCCCCAAGCTTTTGTTGATTCCCCCAAGATCTTTTGTAACTCCGGTAAAAATGTGTTTGAATTTGTTGAACGGCGGCGGCCCTATTACGATAAGGAGCCGGAAAGGTTTGCGACAATGCGACGAGTTGATTGTTGCTAACGCCCACAATCTCCACTTCGAGTCTGGAATATGGGGTATGACAGATCCCGGACAATGTGTGCGAGGAGGTTGGAGCATAACGGATGCGTGGCACTTGCGTGGTGAAAAGAGAGGTTGCTCGGGCCATCTAGCGGTGGTTGCTTCATGACGTGTACATCAGCGAGGAGTGGCAGGAGTGTCAAAGATCCGAAAAGTGATCAACGCTGTTGGATTCGATTGCAAGGAGCCAGGTAGGGGTCAAGCAAGGCAGCCACAGACCTGGTCCCGATCAAGAGTCATTTCTCCCAAGGATCGCGATATTCTGGGTAGGATGACGAGGCGAGACGCAGTGGAGCCGAACTTGATAAATATTCCGAGCTTCTTCAGAATCGATTGTCCGAGAGAGAGGGTTCCGCATTGTCAATGTAAATGATCCCGCTTGCAAGTCCATGGTGGCATTGAGATGACCATCGTTGATGACTAACCTGGTCCGCGGGCCCAAGAATGGATACTTTTTGCCCGGGCGGAGAAAAGGTCTTCCCACCAAGCATTTCATAGTCACCGGATCTTCGCCAGCCTTTCCAAACTCCAAATTCCATGGGAAAGCCGGAGATCACCAATGTTGATGTGAAGAATAGGTGTGACGCCTTTGAGGTCTCGTGATATGGCCATTAGCCAATTTGATGTCATATGGGGGCACGAAAGAGTTGTGTGATGCCCATTTGTTTGGCGGAGTTTATCCGTGATGAGATTGACCGCACTACCTCCATCGATTTGAACATGGTTGACTTGCTGATTTCCAATCGTGGCATGGACCGTGGGTGTAGAGGTGCCCACACCCCAACTAAAACAGTTGGGAGTGGTAACCGGTCCTTTAGAGCAGACAGTAGTTTTAAAATGGTTGCCAAGCTTAAAGGAATTTTGATCTTGGCAAGCTCCTCTTGGAGTTCGAGAGGTACATGAGAAAAAGGATCCGCTTTGGTTCCACCGGTGCGGAGTGCGTGGCGGGAAGCAAAAGAACTTTTGAGTAAGTCAACCTCTACTGCAATATTGGGATATGTCCGAGGCGTGGAGGTTGAGATGTTGAAGGTGTATCTTGTCTTTGTTGAGCTCTAGTGGTGGCATGAACATTGGCCAATGTGCGGCCTTCAGCAGCTTGCATGAGATTCAAAATGCTTTGGCGAACTTTGGGCATGACATTTGGCATGAGCTTTTCCAAGTCAGGTGCAAAGTGAACCTTTTTTTCGTCCTCATGAGGAATGGTGTCAACTGCAAAGGCAGGTTGCGTGTCCTTCTGAATAATAGTCAAGGGGCGTGATGCCTTGGTGCAGTGAAACTAGACCAACCCAATTTGTAATCGACGGGGAGGATTTAGTGCCTGAAAAATTTCCTCACGGGCTTGTTGATCCAAGCTGAGGTTGATTTCTTTGGAGCTGGTTGATAGCGTGATTCTTGAGGCTCAGGGGGGGCTTCTTTAAGAACTGGTCGAGGCCTTGTTTGCCATTAGCGAGCCAGAGTTGGTAAGCCGTGAGGCGGACCGATGTGGTCTGATTTGTGCCAGGAAGCTGTACCTGAACTTGTGGAAGTTGAGGACACGCCGTGGTGGTATGACCCCATTCTTGACAGTGATAACACTGAGCTTTAGAAGGATCAAAAGGAGGACGTTGGTTGGATCCCCGTGGTTGGTCCCATTGTTTGATAGAGTTATGTGGGCTGCACCGAAGAGGTGGTCACGCGATAGATGCGATTGTGGCTGAGGTGTGGTTTGCACTTGATAAAACCATTTTGTTGCGGAACGGTGTGGGATGAGTGCGAGTGCACTCTTCCGTGGCATGATTGCACATGTTGCATCGCTTGCAATGAGGCGGGCCATTGGTGGAGTTGCACTCATTGGCCAAATGGCCTTGGTATTTGCAAATATGGCACCAGATTTGGCACTGCGCTGTGGATTAGCGTGTTGAGGCTGAAACGGTACCGTTTGTGGAACCATGACGGGTGGAATGAGCGGGAGCTCTTGAAGAGCCACGCCTCGGGGAGGAAACATTGTGAGTGATTGACAAGGTCGATAGCCTTGCTCCAAAGTTTTTGGGCCAGTATTCGATCATGAGTCGAATAGCGGAGGAAGTCCTTGGAGAAACCGGACCAAAATCTGGCTCGCGTGTAGGGTACTCCTTGAGCTTACTTAGCGTAATGTGAAGTCGATCCATAAAATCGAGGCGGGACTCAGCGGGCTCTTGTTGAAGTTCATTGAGTTGCTTGAGATGAAGTTGATCATCATCCGTGGTCCCGTAATGAGAGAAAAGCAAAGGCGCATTTCGGACCAGTCTTGTTTCCAATGGCTTTTGTTGGACATGAGCCATTGATGAGGAGAGCCACGCAAGGTGGTGGAAAAAGATGTGGAATTTCAGTTGAGGTTCTGCGCGTGACCATTTAGGACAGCTAGAGCCTCAAATTCTTCCATGTGGGCCTTTGAGCACTTTGGTCTAACGGTTTGCCTTTTCGTGGTTGCCAAAGGTGGGATAAGTCGGGTTCAGTCCGAAAAGGTAGAAGTGAAAGTCTTTGGGCTGGGACAGAACAAAGATAGTGAGGATATTGAGGTTGAGGTGGATGTGGCATTGTGCCCGACGGACCCCGATGAAGGGGATTTGCGGTTGAGAAACCGGCGCAGCCGGAGCGTTGGTTTTGAGATCCGAAGGTTGTAAGCGGGGAAGAGCGGGGAAACGAGGGGAAAGGATATTCCCCGGTAGGCTTAAAGGAGACATGTGGATAAATAGGTGCCCACCCGGGGAGATGAGGGTTGGGAAGGAAGAGGCGTATGGCCCAAGAATGATGGATGTAGGCATGTTCAGGGGTGTGAAAGTACGGTTGAGAAGGTTGAGCCGGATAAGGCTCCTGATAGTGATGAGGGGACTGAGGTTGTGAGCAATGTTTGCACGCTTGGGGCGGGGAACTGGGACGAGACTGGACACGAGGGGTGGGTGGCGCGGACTGAGCCCTAGACCGAAGATGGCCTCCCTCTATGTCATAAGCAGATCCATACATGTCATGAACAGGTTTCGCCGATGGCGGCTCCAAGCGAGATGCCGCTCGAGAAAGGAGTTCTTCCGGGCGTGAAATTACGGGGACGACATGGCGGCGTAAGAAAGTAGGAGAAAATCAGACCCGCAACGGGCGGCAGTGTTTGGGGTGCGGGTTGGGAACTCCTCGGAAGACAGCCCCTGCGGAGGACCCGTGGATCTAACAGAGAGTCCGGGGACTATGTCACGCGGGATTTGCTGAAAGAGAAGAAAAAGAAGAAAACAGAACAAATGAGAGGAAGATGATAAGCTTCCTTGATATCAATGATGAAAATACATGAGCTCTCGCAATAGAGAGAAAACTGAAGGAGACAAGACTCAAAACTCATCTAAAAACTTATGAGCTAACTCTACTCATATATATAGTACAATGGCCTTGGGCCCAATATAGACACTCTGACTGATCTCGGTGCCGACTCCTGGAAGGAGGCCCGATTCTGAGGAATGTTGGCGGTGCCTCTTGAAGTGCCTAGAATCACGCCGACATCGACGCTGGAAGTGGACGGGCCGTCACTTGTCTGAGCGGCGCCTCTTGTTGACAGCCAAAGGCTTTGACTGCGTGGCCTGCTGCTTAGTCTTCTGCGGAGCCTTGGATGTCTGACCCGTGGTTGACTAAGGATCCTTGAGCTTGACCTGGTCTGACGTATGCATGAATAGTCCTGTACCAGGAGGCACAGGACTAACACAAAATATGCCATATACCACTAGATTGAGGAAATAATACTACTCCCATTGTCTACAAGTACTTTTCCTTATGATGCAGAGATCAAAAGCATGCGAAGTGTCTATGTGTTTCTGTGGTAATGTAAGTTTTTCTTTGGAGTGGCTATCCCTCTAACAAACTGCTTGGATTGATAAAATGGTAACGCTGATTGTGGACAGAGGCCGAGGCAAGCTGGCTGGGCTTTCGTATGCCAGTTTATGACCGACAAACCCATGGAATAGCCGAAAGATAGGGCTTATGCAGAGTATAAGTATGATTATGTCTTCTTTTATCTTTTTCTGTAACTAAATATGATAAGACTCAATTTATTGATGTTTCATATGTGTTCACGTTTTTGTTTCATATGTACCATTATATAGAGGGGAATGTAATTATGATCTCTATCATGGAGTTCCAGATAGACATTTGGGTCAATGCTGATACGAATTGATCTAAATACCTTGGGCGTTGTCTTGAAGAGCCACATTGGGCGCCCTTCTGTGAGCTCTTTTGAGTCTTCTGAATTGATCCAAATACCTTGTGCTTTTATGGCAACAAGTGGCTGTCAGGTTTTTGAATGCTAGGTTTTTTATAACAGTGAGATGCAAGACAAACTTCGCTTTCTCGCTCTACCAGGTATTGCATTTCCTTATGCTTTAGCTTGTAGAATTTGTAATAAGTACAAATATTTTAGTTATAGATAATACTTGTTTAAAATCTAAGTATTGGTGTATGAATTTGTAGGTAACATCTTTTGCACAAGCTTCTAAGATACGGAATGGGGAGTGCATAGATAGGAATGGGAAGTGCTTTGGAGACACTTTGTGGACATGTCTATGGTGCATACCAGTATCATTTACTCGGTAGATACAAGCAAAGGGCAACATTTGTATTGGCTATTATCTGCATACCTATAGCAATTGTTGATACAATTGTTTTCTACCTAGCTGGGCTATTTTGCAGCACTGCTTCATTCACTCTACTAAGATGGAGAATTCTGACAAATTCAATTATTGATCTTAAGCAAATCCTTGCTTAAAAGTAGCTCTCAAGCTCTGTTTGAATCTTCTAGGCCATGATCAGGCAAGAAATTGGGGCATCTGTTGAATTATACCATATTGGTCCCTCTGGATTAGGACAAATATTAAGAAGGCTATTCATGACAACAATATCAAAGGGCAAGAGATTATGTTCTACATTGAAAAGCGACAAAAATTATATAACATGCAGGTGTTGTGTCAGTTCAATCTTCTGTTTGTGTTGTGTCTGATGTTCTGGAAGCAATGGGCACTGCCTGTGAGAGTTAAGGTTCATATTGTAATAATGCTAGAATGATTTTCTGTGGTGAACTAAGATCAATTCTTATAAAGTACAGGTCATTATGTTAGCAGATGAGATCATTGAAGAATACAGATTGTGACAGATATATCTGTGATGCCTAGGCACTGTTACAAAGTTGCAGGCATTTAGCTATCTAGTGACAGTGCTGTGATGATCAAAGGAATAGACAGAAGAAAAGACAAAGATCTAATGGGTGAAAATGTTCTAAAGCCTAAGGTTCAAAGATGGCGAATAATTACCTATGGTTTTAAAGGTTAACTTTAATAGAATAGAATAGAATAGAATATGATTTTATCGTCCACGGAGACCAACTGGCCTATGGGACCCAAGTACAAAGAGAGAGCAGCAGGCGTATTACTACCAGGATTAAAAACCCCGAAAGAAGGGTTTTCGGGGAAAACCTTAGTAGCAATAAGGATCTTTGACATACCGCATGATTATATACATAATCACAAGTACAAAGTGAGGTTAATGCCGGATGAGGGGGCATAATCGAGTCCGCGTATCCATTACCTCCTGGAGGTACGATCCCAACAAGCCTACAGAGGCCGTGCTCAGTAGCTCATGCAAGGCCTGATGGGGCACAACTAACCGAGCATACCGAGCCCGGATATGCTCAGACGACAACAGCCACGAGGGCGTGACTTTCATCCTCAATGGCGCCCTGTTGACAGCATTGACAGACTCTGTCCTCACGCGGCTCCCGAATCCATCTCCCTGTCTCAATGCGGAGGTGGTGTGCACTGTCTTGAATGGAAGCAATCACCTGCGGCTTTTCATGGGTAGATGGGTGCGCGGTAGTGGTGTGGGCCCCTCGTGAGCATGGGATTAACCTCGGCTGGCCGATAATTTGCCACCTTGACATGTGACAGGCCTCTGATCCCAAAGCTTGGCCATGAAGCAAGCATCCAAGTACTGCTTCAAGGCAGCGCGTTCCTTCGGTGTATGCACTGGTCCACATCTGTGTGCCTGCACATTCCATAGCGAGAACCACTGGGCTTGCTTGTCTTTCCAGCAGGCTTTGAGTCGCTGCGGGCCCATCGCCACTGCCAAAGCAAGGTTGGGCAGCGGGCTTCATCCATAGCCACCACCTTCCCGGAAGTAAATAATGTGACGTTCAGTAGCAGCCCTCTCAGAATGGAAGGAAGCCTTGTCTCCTGGAGCAAGATCCGATATGGGACCGTGGATTTCACTCCCAAAGGTCCGGGCCAAGAAGGCCTACATGCACTGCTCTAGATCGTTCCAAGTGGTGAGGGATATCCGCCCCCACACTACGCCCCATAGAGGAGGACGGTTCAACCAAGGCCCCGAACAAGTGTGCCCGGTGACCCCATGCATCTGACTACGCCTTGTTTGTGTTTTGCATTGCATCTGAGGGCTTTCCAGCCTGCGGTGACCAGTAACGATGGATGCATCGGTGTGTGGTAGTAGAAAACTCAATGCCCAAATACTTATAAGACTGAGCCACCTCCACTACCTGGCCCTGGTAAGTGAATGAGGGAAGCGTGGGTGCCGGATGATGGGACCAGCAGCACCCTTGTCTTGGCCAAGTTAACTCTCATGTCAGTGAATTGGCAGAAAGTGTCCAAAGCATCCAGGTGGCGTTGCATGTCCTCTGGGGTATATGCGAGCAGGTCAACATCATCAGCATATATGAGTTGCCGGATTATGTGGTGCATCAAGCGGCGCCTCTCCCGTGCTCAGCTAGCCATTCTTCTAGCTGGTCAATGTACAAGCCGAAGAGTCGGGGATAGAGGGCAGCCACGGGCGCACCCAATGCTACTAACTCTTGGGCTCCCAAAGCGGTGAGAGAGCAGCCGAGCAAGCCTCAGATAATCAGATATAGCATTACGCAAGTCGACGGGGTCCCTAGTCGTCTCAATCTATCCCACAACTTATCGAGGCACCTTTGGTCAAAAGCCTTTGCGAAATCCACAAAGCAACAGCATGATTCTGGCGCCGATTCCGCTATCCTCTATGAGTGTTCGCAGAGTGAAGATATGGTCAATAGTAGAATGCCGGGTGAAGGAAGCCCACTGCGTGAGAGCCCGCACTTCTCCATCCCTCCGCCCAAAGTGTCAATGCCAGCTCAAGAATCCCCGCAAGCAACTTGGCAAAGACGAACCCACCATAATGGTGCGATAGTTATGGGGTACCGTGGGGGTCCCCCTTTGTATATGGGCACAACTCACCGGGTAGTCCAAAGTCGGGGAAGCCTTCTTGCAATGCCCCGTTGAAGAGTGCTTTGGAGAACCGGCACCATTGGGGGCCCTACCCACTTGAGAAGCTCCCACGCATACCATCCAAATCTGCCGGCCGCCTTCGGATTAGCAGGGCGTTGCAGGCCCATTATGACATCCCCTTCATGAATGACCGATTAGCTAGGCACTGTCTGAGGAGGAACCGGGTGCCCGCTTCCCATTGGGTCACATACCGCCGCAAGTATCTCACCCATTGTTAGGGGTAATATTTCGTGGGTCGTGCGAGCTTACTCAAGACCTTTCTCCTTAAGGCCCTAGGGTGGCGGTCTAGAAGACCAAACATCATTCTTTGGTGCTACGCAAGGTACCCGGCTTTCTTGGTCTTGAGGAAGGGCGGTATTGACGGATGGCTCATGGGCGGAATGGTGGGGTCCAAGCACTTGGCGGAGCCATCGTTTCAGCTCCCGACATTAGGCCATCCCGAAACCGATGATTGCGAGGGAAGGTGATTGCAGCCCCTGTGGATCGTCGAGAGCGGCCTCTCCCAAAGCATCTGTCCCCTACCCTCGGCGAGCCTGGTTGTTGGGCCGTCTGCTGTTGAAGTGTGGGGAGTTGCAGCACTCCCGGCAGCTCATGCTCAAGCATCCTCGCATAGACCGTCGCACGATCATAGTCCAGACGCAACCGTGGTACATGGGATATTGGGGCAATGGGTGCTCGGTTGGCCTGCCAATCTATCTGCAAGAACAGGGGCTGATGGTCGGAGTCTACTTCCTCGTCCCGGCCACCTGTCCCGACACTGAAGCGAGTGATCAAATGGGGCGTAAACCTTAGGTTTATTTGACAGAAATATTGCTCAATCTCAGTCGAATAAGAATGTGCCATGCTCCAATTCAAACTTAGAATGGAGCGGGCCGATAGTGGTTTGATCGGTGCCGATTCCTTGTGGATCGGATACCTGAATATAAATTGAAGGAGAATAGACAGATAATATGACTCGGATGTAACGGATTCATTGAAATGTGAATGCCCGAGCTGTCGGACTATAAGGCAATACATTGATTAAAGTTTTCTTCATTTTCAATGGTTGTGTATGCATTATAACTCCACTTTGAATATATGCAAAGGTTGTATTGCTATAGAATAATTTGAATAAGCTAGACATTGCATTGTAGATCCTAACAGTGGTATCAGAGCCAGGCTACTTAGAATGTCTAGCAGGTTTGGAGCTGCTTTGCTCAATGGAATCAAGACCTATGAGGGAGGTCCAGGTTTTCAGATCTGGAAAGAACAAATGAAAAATGTTCTTGAAAATGAAAATTTGTGGGATTTACTAGAAGATGGAAATTCTGGTAATTTACTAATAGTTTGGTTAGCATGGTTGCAGGAAGAAGGGAGAATAGCCCTTCTGGAGAGGCATCTACAGCAGAGGAATTAGATGCAACTGCAACAAGTGGAGATAGTGGCAGAATTGACAAAGCAAAAGTTAAGGAAGCATATGCAATTCTGACCAGCAAAGTTGGAGCATCAATCCTCTTAAAAATAAGAGGTAAAAGCCCTGGAGAGATTTGGAGGTACCTGCTGAAACACTTTGAAGAGAAAAGTTCTTCCCAAATTGATATTTTGGATAAAGAATTGAGAAAACTCAGACTTAGGGAAGAAGATGATCTAACTAATTTCTTTTAAAGGTTTGACAATATTATAGCTGACCTTGAGGGAGCACGAGTCGTCATGACAGATCAGCAGAAGTTGTTGCATGTTGCTAGGGCAGTAGGAGACAATAAACAGCTTGCTACATTAATAAGGAATGTAGCCAAAACTAGAGAAAGTGCAGAAGAAATGATACGGACAGAATTCGAGCAGAATAAAGTACTAAATGATGACTTTGATGAGAATGTGGAAGTGCTATATGCAGGTCGATCTAAGTACAAAGGTAACAGCTCAATTCAGGGAAAATAAAAAAGGAATATAGGGCCATGCTATCACTGTAAGGATTCTGGTCATCTCAAAGCTGATTGCCCTAAGCTCAAAAATGTGGAATGCTTCAATTGTGGTGGCAAGGGCCATTATGCAAATAGATGCTCAAGCAGCAAAGGAAAAAGAAGTAAATCTAGCAGGGGAAGAGGGAAGCAAGTAAGAGGAGCAGCTGGAAGACAAGAGACAACAGTGAATTTAACACAAGAAATCGAAGAAGAATCAAGTGAAAATGATGAAGATGCTGAGGTATGTAATGATGTTTTGAATATTTCAAATAAGGAATCTAATGATGAAAAAAACTTGCTGATCCTAGATAGTGGAGCAGAGAAAACAGTAACTAGCTCAGCTAAGTTACTTGGAGATGGAAAAACAGAAAAAGGAGGCTTTATCAAACTAGGAAATGGAGATTTGCAAAGGGTCCAATGTTCAGGAACACTTGAGTTATTTGATTTACAAGGCAAAGCAGTAGTTTTAAGAGATGTTTTATGTGTACCCTCTTTAGTGAGAAATTTAATATCCGTGAGCCAACTTGTGGACATGGGTTATACTGTCAATTTTGACAGATTGAGATGTACTGTTTCTCTAGATAATGAAATCAAATTTCTGGGAAAAAGGGTTGGCAATCTTTTTGGTTTTGAAAATAATCATCTACCATGTGTAAATGCAATTATAGCTTCTGATATTAGTGTGTGGCATCAAAGGTTGTGCCATGCCAGCAATAAGAATATACAGGCTATGGTCAAACAGGGGCTAATCGAAGATTGCAAATTAGACAATGAGCACAAACTTTGCTATGGTTGCATGGTTGGAAAGCTTGCTAGATTACCTTTTAAAAAATCAAACAAAAGAGCAAAGGAGGTATTGGGAGTTGTACACACTGATTTATGTGGACCTCTTAATGTAAGGGGAATCACAGGAAAGAAATATTTCATTACCTTTATAGATGACTTCAGCCAAAAAACTAAGGTAAAATGCTTGAGAACCAAGGATGAGGCTTTTGAAGCACTCAAGGAATTTATAGCAGAGGTTGAGCTTGAAACTGGAAATAAAGTAAAGTGTATACGATCAGATAGAGGTGGAGAATACCTATCTGGAAGATTTAAGATCTTTTGTAGGTCAAGGGGAATTAAAAGACAGTTGACTTGCTCTCATTCTCCTCAACAGAATGGTGTAGCAGAAAGGAAAAACAGAACCATATTGAATGCAGTAAGGGCAATGCTTAAACACACGGGCCTTCTGAACTATCTATGGGAAGAGGCAGTTAGAAGCAAAGAGAAGTACAAAAAATATGATTCCTTTAGCAAGCATAAATGGTTCAATACCAGAGATGTTGTGGTCGGGTAAGAAACCTAATCTTGAAAAGCTTAAAAGCTATGGATGTTTAAGTTTTGTGCATGTTCCTAAGGAACAAAGGCAAAAACTTGATGATAGAGCAAGGATTGCATATCTTGTGGGATATGATGAGCAATCTAAAGCTTATAGGCTGTTTGACCCTGCTAAAAGGAAAGTTGTGATTAGTAGGGATGTTCTTTTTGATGAAGGACAACACTACAAAGATACAAAATTACCTGCTGCACCAACAGAAGAAAGGGAAACAGCTCAAAATCTGGAGCAACTAGAAAAGTTGTCAAATATATATGATGATGATAATTCTGAAACTAACCCAAAGGATTTGCAGGAAAATGAAGCCACTAATTTGCAGGAAACACAAGTACAAGAAGAAAATGAGGAGCAAAGAATCGAGGGGAAGGCTAAGCCTACAAGGAGGATAAATGCACAAATATTACAAGAGGAAGCAAAAGAGGTTAGTGGTGAACTATTTGGCAGGGATCAAACAGGTAGAAGTAGGAGGTTAAAACATAATGCAGATGAAATAAATCTTATAGAAATATTGGCAATGATTGATTATGAAGTACCTAAGACAGTTGAAGAAGCCTTGAATAGCTTCGAGAGGCAAAAAGAATGGATTAATGCTATGGAAGAGGAGTTAAATGCTTTCAGGAGAACAGAAACATTTGAATTAATGGATCTTCCTAAGGGCAGAAGTGCAGTTGGCTGCAAATGGATTTTTAAAGTGAAACAAGGAAATGAAGGAAACTTAATCAAACATAAGGCCAGACTTGTAGCACAGAGGGATTTTCTCAAAAACCAGGGATAGATTATGAGGATACATTCTCCCCTATTGTGAAATTGACCAGCATTAGAATGCTGCTATCAATGGCAAATGCAAAGGATCTGGAGGCACATCATATGGACGTCACCACTGCTTTCCTTAATGCAAAATTGGAAGAAGATATTTACATGAAGCAGCCCCCTGGTTTTGAACAAGGTAAAGACAAGGTTTGGAAATTGAAAAGGGCAGTGTACGGATTGAAACAATCCCCAAGACAGTGGTACTTATGTATGGATTCATATTTAAGAGAACAAGGATTTGTAAAACTCAAAGATGATGGGAATGTCTATTTGTTTAGTGAAGATCCAGAATTCTGCTACATAGCATTATATGTTGATGACAATGTGATGGTAAGCAGTAATTTGAGCATATTGCAGAAATGCAAAGATATACTGAAGAACAAGTTCAAAATGACGGATTTAGGGGAATTAAAAAAATTCCTAGGTATTGAAGTACAAAGGGACAGGAAGAATAAAATAATGGCATTGTCTCAGAGTCAAAACATCATGGGAATACTAAGGAGGTTTAACATGGAAGATTGCAAAGCTGTGAAAACTCCTATGGTGCCAGGAAGTAGGCTGCCAAAAGAACATTGTCCTCAGAATGATAAAGAAAGAATTGAAGTACAAGAATTACCTTACAGGGAATTGGTTGGTTGCTTACTCTATCTAGCAAATTGTGTACCCTCTTTAGTGAGAAATTTAATATCCGTGAGCCAACTTGTGGACATGGGTTATACTGTCAATTTTGACAGATTGAGATGTACTGTTTCTCTAGATAATGAAATCAAATTTCTGGGAAAAAGGGTTGGCAATCTTTTTGGTTTTGAAAATAATCATCTACCATGTGTAAATGCAATTATAGCTTCTGATATTAGTGTGTGGCATCAAAGGTTGAGCCATGCCAGCAATAAGAATATACAGGCTATGGTCAAACAGGGGCTAATCGAAGATTGCAAATTAGACAATGAGCACAAACTTTGCTATGGTTGCATGGTTGGAAAGCTTGCTAGATTACCTTTTAAAAAATCAAACAAAAGAGCAAAGGAGGTATTGGGAGTTGTACACACTGATTTATGTGGACCTCTTAATGTAAGGGGTAAAAGCATGCTACGGTGTACCACTTTTGGAACCCTCAAAAGTACCTACACTGGGTACTTTTAAAATTGGTACTTTCTGTTTTTTCTTTCCATTAAAATCAATCGAAATTTTTTGAATTGAAGGTCAATAACATGTCAATCTATAGTACTAGAGAATAACAATACTATTAGAGACTAATATAAATGAATTAACTCTCAAACTTATTATTTATTGCAGCATTTATGCAAGTTCCCAGTACCCAGTGCTGGGTACTTTTTTGGGTAGTTTCGCACTCCCTAAAAAGTACTTTAGATGGTACACCCTAGCATGCTTTCACCCTAAGGGGAATCACAGGAAAGAAATATTTCATTACCTTTATAGATGACTTCAGCCGAAAAACTAAGGTAAAATGCTTGAGAACCAAGGATGAGGCTTTTGAAGCACTCAAGGAATTTATAGCAGAGGTTGAGCTTGAAACTGGAAATAAAGTAAAGTGTATACGAATCAGATAGAGGTGGAGAATACCTATCTCGAAGATTTAAGATCTTTTGTAGGTCAAGGGGAATTAAAAGACAGTTGACTTGCTCTCATTCTCCTCAACAGAATGGTGTAGCAGAAAGGAAAAACAGAACCATATTGAATGCAGTAAGGGCAATGCTTAAACACACGGGCCTTCCGAACTATCTATGGGAAGAGGCAGTTAGAACTGCAGTAGAAGTACAAAATATGATTCCTTCAGCAAGCATAAATGGTTCAATACCAGAGATGCTGTGGTCGGGTAAGAAACCTAATCTTGAAAAGCTTAAAAGCTATGGATGTTTAAGTTTTGTGCATGTTCCTAAGGAACAAAGGCAAAAACTTGATGATAGAGCAAGGATTGCATATCTTGTGGGATATGATGAGCAATCTAAAGCTTATAGGCTGTTTGACCCTGCTAAAAGGAAAGTTGTGATTAGTAGGGATGTTCTTTTTGATGAAGGACAACACTACAAAGATACAAAATTACATCTTTGCACCAAGAGTAAGAAAGGGAAACAGCTCAAAATCTGGAGCAACTAGAAAAGTTGTCAAATATATATGATGATGATAATTCTGAAACTAACTCAAAGGATTTGCAGGAAAATGAAGCCACTAATTTGCAGGAAACACAAGTACAAGAAGAAAATGAGGAGCAAAGAATCGAGGGGAAGGCTAAGCCTACAAGGAGGACAAATGCACAAATATTACAAGAGGAAGCAAAAGAGGTTAGTGGTGAACTATTTGGCAGGGATCAAACAGGTAGAAGTAGGAGGTTAAAACATAATGCAGATGAAATAAATCTTATAGAAATATTGGCATTGATTATGAAGTACCTAAGACAGTTGAAGAAGCCTTGAATAGCTCAGAGGCAAAAGAATGGATTAATGCTATGGAAGAGGAGTTAAATGCTTTCAGGAGAACAGAAACATTTGAATTAATGGATCTTCCTAAGGGCAGAAGTGCAGTTGGCTGCAAATGGATTTTTAAAGTGAAACAAGGAAATGAAGGAAACTTAATCAAACATAAGGCCAGACTTGTAGCACAGGGATTTTCTCAAAAACCAGGGATAGATTATGAGGATACATTCTCCCCTATTGTGAAATTGACCAGCATTAGAATGCTGCTATCAATGGCAAATGCAAAGGATCTGGAGGCACATCATATGGACGTCACCACTGCTTTCCTTAATGCAAAATTGGAAGAAGATATTTACATGAAGCAGCCCCCTGGTTTTGAACAAGGTAAAGACAAGGTTTGGAAATTGAAAAGGGCAGTGTACGGATTGAAACAATCCCCAAGACAGTGGTACTTATGTATGGATTCATATTTAAGAGAACAAGGATTTGTAAAACTCAAAGATGATGGGAATGTCTATTTGTTTAGTGAAGATCCAGAATTCTGCTACATAGCATTATATGTTGATGACAATGTGATGGTAAGCAGTAATTTGAGCATATTGCAGAAATGCAAAGATATACTGAAGAACAAGTTCAAAATGACGGATTTAGGGGGATTAAAAAAATTCCTAGGTATTGAAGTACAAAGGGACAGGAAGAATAAAATAATGGCATTGTCTCAGAGTCAAAACATCATGGGAATACTAAGGAGGTTTAACATGGAAGATTGCAAAGCTGTGAAAACTCCTATGGTGCCAGGAAGTAGGCTGTCAAAAGAACATTGTCCTCAGAATGATAAAGAAAGAATTGAAGTACAAGAATTACCTTACAGGGAATTGGTTGGTTGCTTACTCTATCTAGCAAATTGTACAAGACCAGACATATCTTTTGCTGTTAACATGTTGAGCAGATACAATAACAACTTTGGAATAATGCAATCGGCAAAAAAACAAAAAGGGTCATTAGATACTTGAAAGGAACAATCAATTATGGTATTATGTATGATTCAAGCAATCTTGAATTAGAATCATATTGTGATTCAGATTGGGGAGGCGACCTTGATGAAAGAAAGTCTACTTCAGGGTTTATTTTAATGTTAGGTGGAGGACCTATCTCATGGAAATGCAAAAAGCAAAATGCTATAGCTCTCTCATCTGCTGAAGCAGAATATTCTGCAACCACTCTTGCAGCAAAAGAGATTGTCTGGAGCAGAAGATTATTGAATGAGTTGGGAATACATCAAAGTGATCCTTTAAGCTTGTATTCTGACAGCCAAAGCTGCATAGCAATGACAAAAAATCCCATTTTCCATGAGAGAACAAAGCATATTGAACTGGAAGCACATTTCATCAGGGATTTAGTAAATAAAAATATCATACATGTTCAATATGTGCATACAGATCAACAACTGGCAGATATACTTACTAAGCCACTGTCAGATGCAAGGTTCAGATTTTTGAGAAGGCTAATAAGTTGCAGAGATTACAATATGAAAGGGGAATGTGAGAGTTAAGGTTCATATTGTAATAATGCTAGAATGATTTTCTGTGGTGAACTAAGATCATTCTTATAAAGTACAGGTCATTATGTTAGCAGATGAGATCATTGAAGAATACAGATTGTGACAGATATATCTGTGATGCCTAGGCACTGTTACAAAGTTGCAGGCATTTAGCTATCTAGTGACAGTGCTGTGATGATCAAAGGAATAGACAGAAGAAAAGACAAAGATCTAATGGGTGAAAATGTTCTAAAGCCTAAGGTTCAAAGATGGCGAATAATTACCTATGGTTTTAAAGGTTAACTTTAATGGGGCGTAAACCTTAGGTTTATTTGACAGAAATATTGCTCAATCTCGGTCGAATAAGAATGCGCCATGCTCCAATTCAAACTTAGAATGGAGCGGGCCGATAGTGGTTTGATCGGTGCCGATTCCTTGTGGATCGGATACCTGAATATAAATTGAAGGAGAATAGACAGATAATATGACTCGGATGTAACGGATTCATTGAAATGTGAATGCCCGAGCTGTCGGACTATAAGGCAATACATTGATTAAAGTTTTCTTCATTTTCAATGGTTGTGTATGCATTATAACTCCACTTTGAATATATGCAAAGGTTGTATTGCTATAGAATAATTTGAATAAGCTAGACATTGCATTGTAGATCCTAACAGTGGTATCAGAGCCAGGCTACTTAGAATGTCTAGCAGGTTTGGAGCTGCTTTGCTCAATGGAATCAAGACCTATGAGGGAGGTCCAGGTTTTCAGATCTGAAAAGAACAAATGAAAAATGTTCTTGAAAATGAAAATTTGTGGGATTTACTAGAAGATGGAAATTCTGGTAATACTAATAGTTTGGTTAGCATGGTTGCAGGAAGAAGGGAGAATAGCCCTTCTGGAGAGGCATCTACAGCAGAGGAATTAGATGCAACTGCAACAAGTGGAGATAGTGGCAGAATTACCAAAGCAAAAGTTAAGGAAGCATATGCAATTCTGACCAGCAAAGTTGGAGCATCAATCCTCTTAAAAATAAGAGGTAAAAGCCCTGGAGAGATTTGGAGGTACCTGCTGAAACACTTTGAAGAGAAAAGTTCTTCCCAAATTGATATTTTGGATAAAGAATTGAGAAAACTCAGACTTAGGGAAGAAGATGATCTAACTAATTTCTTTTCAAGGTTTGACAATATTATAGCTGACCTTGAGGGAGCACGAGTCGTCATGACAGATCAGCAGAAGTTGTTGCATGTTGCTAGGGCAGTAGGAGACAATAAACAGCTTGCTACATTAATAAGGAATGTAGCCAAAACTAGAGAAAGTGCAGAAGAAATGATACGGACAGAATTCGAGCAGAATAAAGTACTAAATGATGACTTTGATGAGAATGTGGAAGTGCTATATGCAGGTCGATCTAAGTACAAAGGTAACAGCTCAATTCAGGGAAAATCAAAAAGGAATATAGGGCCATGCTATCACTGTAAGGATTCTGGTCATCTCAAAGCTGATTGCCCTAAGCTCAAAAATGTGGAATGCTTCAATTGTGGTGGCAAGGGCCATTATGCAAATAGATGCTCAAGCAGCAAAGGAAAAAGAAGTAAATCTAGCAGGGGAAGAGGGAAGCAAGTAAGAGGAGCATTTGGAAGACAAGAGACAACAAATGAATTTAACACAAGAAATCGAAGAAGAATCAAGTGAAAATGATGAAGATCTTTGAGGTATGTAATGATGTTTTGAATATTTCAAATAAGGAATCTAATGATGAAAAAAACTTGCTGATCCTAGATAGTGGAGCAGAGAAAACAGTAACTAGCTCAGCTAAGTTACTTGGAGATGGAAAAACAGAAAAATGAGGCTTTATCAAACTAGGAAATGGAGATTTGCAAAGGGTCCAATGTTCAGGAACACTTGAGTTATTTGATTTACAAGGCAAAGCAGTAGTTTTAAGAGATGTTTTATGTGTACCCTCTTTAGTGAGAAATTTAATATCCGTGAGCCAACTTGTGGACATGGGTTATACTGTCAATTTTGACAGATTGAGATGTACTGTTTCTCTAGATAATGAAATCAAATTTCTGGGAAAAAGGGTTGGCAATCTTTTTGGTTTTGAAAATAATCATCTACCATGTGTAAATGCAATTATAGCTTCTGATATTAGTGTGTGGCATCAAAGGTTGTGCCATGCCAGCAATAGAATATACAGGCTATGGTCAAACAGGGGCTAATCGAAGATTGCAAATTAGACAATGAGCACAAACTTTGCTATGGTTGCATGGTTGGAAAGCTTGCTAGATTACCTTTTAAAAAATCAAACAAAAGAGCAAAGGAGGTATTGGGAGTTGTACACACTGATTTATGTGGACCTCTTAATGTAAGGGGAATCACAGGAAAGAAATATTGCATTACCTTTATAGATGACTTCAGCCGAAAAACTAAGGTAAAATGCTTGAGAACCAAGGATGAGGCTTTTGAAGCACTCAAGGAATTTATAGCAGAGGTTGAGCTTGAAACTGGAAATAAAGTAAAGTGTATATGAATCAGATAGAGGTGGAAAATACCTATCTGGAAGATTTAAGATCTTTTGTAGGTCAAGGGGAATTAAAAGACAGTTGACTTGCTCTCATTCTCCTCAACAGAATGGTGTAGCAGAAAGGAAAAACAGAACCATATTGAATGCAGTAAGGGCAATGCTTAAACACACGGGCCTTCCGAACTATCTATGGGAAGAGGCAGTTAGAACTGCAGTAGAAGTACAAAATATGATTCCTTCAGCAAGCATAAATGGTTCAATACCGTAGATGATTGTGGTCGGGTAAGAAACCTAATCTTGAAAAGCTTAAAAGCTATGGATGTTTAAGTTTTGTGCATGTTCCTAAGGAACAAAGGCAAAAACTTGATGATAGAGCAAGGATTGCATATCTTGTGGGATATGATGAGCAATCTAAAGCTTATAGGCTGTTTGACCCTGCTAAAAGGAAAGTTGTGATTAGTAGGGATGTTCTTTTTGATGAAGGACAACACTACAAAGATACAAAATTACCTGCTGCACCAACAGAAGAAAGGGAAATAGCTCAAAATCTGGAGCAACTAGAAAAGTTGTCAAATATATATGATGATGATAATTCTGAAACTAACCCAAAGGATTTGCAGGAAAATGAAGCCACTAATTTGCAGGAAACACAAGTACAAGAAGAAAATGAGGAGCAAAGAATTGAGGGGAAGGCTAAGCCTACAAGGAGGACAAATGCACAAATATTACAAGAGGAAGCAAAAGAGGTTAGTGGTGAACTATTTGGCAGGGATCAAACAGGTAGAAGTAGGAGGTTAAAACATAATGCAGATGAAATAAATCTTATAGAAATATTGGCAATGATTGATTATGAAGTACCTAAGACAGTTGAAGAAGCCTTGAATAGCTCAGAGGCAAAAGAATGGATTAATGCTATGGAAGAGGAGTTAAATGCTTTCAGGAGAACAGAAACATTTGAATTAATGGATCTTCCTAAGGGCAGAAGTGCAGTTGGCTGCAAATGGATTTTTAAAGTGAAACAAGGAAATGAAGGAAACTTAATCAAACATAAGGCCAGACTTGTAGCACAGGGATTTTCTCAAAAACCAGGGATAGATTATGAGGATACATTCTCCCCTATTGTGAAATTGACCAGCATTAGAATGGTGCTATCAATGGCAAATGCAAAGGATCTGGAGGCACATCATATGGACGTCACCACTGCTTTCCTTAATGCAAAATTGGAAGAAGATATTTACATGAAGCAGCCCCCTGGTTTTGAACAAGGTAAAGAGAAGGTTTGGAAATTGAAAAGGGCAGTGTACGGATTGAAACAATCCCCAAGACAGTGGTACTTATGTATGGATTCATATTTAAGAGAACAAGGATTTGTAAAACTCAAAGATGATGGGAATGTCTATTTGTTTAGTGAAGATCCAGAATTCTGCTACATAGCATTATATGTTGATGACAATGTGATGGTAAGCAGTAATTTGAGCATATTGCAGAAATGCAAAGATATACTGAAGAACAAGTTCAAAATGACGGATTTAGGGGAATTAAAAAAATTCCTAGGTATTGAAGTACAAAGGGACAGGAAGAATAAAATAATGGCATTGTCTCAGAGTCAAAACATCATGGGAATACTAAGGAGGTTTAACATGGAAGATTGCAAGAGAATCTAGGGAAGTATTTCCCTAGATTCTCTTACCTTCCCATGGATTCCTACATTCTCGAACATTCTAGAACCCATTAGAACAATTTGAAACTTTCTGGAAGAATTTTCATAGATTCCCCCAGATTATGTTCTAGAATTTTCTAGAATATTTTGGAACTTTCTAGAAGATTCTAGAACTTTCTAGAGCCTTCCAGAACATTCTAGAACTCTTTTGAACTAGTTAGAATGTTATACTCCATTTTATCTTAACTGGATTGTTACCCTTAAGTATATTTGAAACATAAATTAATTCATAGAATTAATGCTTGGTCTAGTGGTTAGAATGGGGGGTTGGGGGGTCAATGACCAGGGTTCAAATCCCCCACACAACATAAAAAATTTAAAAGCCTTTCCTTAAAGGATGAGCATTCAATGTGGGCCGTAGGATCTTGGACCCGATCAAGGGCCGAGATCGTGCCATGTGGCAAAACTCTAAAGCAACATGAGCCGTAGGATCCTAGATCGACGATCAAGATCAAGAACAACCTGGACCATAGGATCGATTACATATCATTCCCAAAGCCATGTGCACCGTAGGATGTGTCCCAAAGCAATGTGAGCCGTAGGATCTCGGACCGACGATCAGGATCAAATCAACCTGAACCGTAGGATCGCTTACATATATATAGTCTATACACAAACTCCCAAGCCATCTGAGCCGTAGGATACGTCCCAAAGCCACGTGAGTCGTAGGATCTCGGATCAACGATCGGATTTAGGAGGACAAATATAGAAACATAAATTATTATTCATAGAATTAATGCTTGGTCTAGTGGTTAGAATGGGGGGTTGGAGGGTCAATGACCAGGGTTCAAATCCCTCACACAACATAAAAATTTTAAAAGCCTTTCCTTAAAGGATGAGCATTCAACGTGGGCCGTAGGATCTTGGACCCGATCAAGGGCCGAGATCGTGCCATGTGGCAAAACTCTAAAGCAACATGAGCCGTAGGATCCTAGATCGACGATCAAGATCAAGATCAACCTGGACCATAGGATCGATTACATATCATTCCCAAAGCCATGTGCACTGTAGGATGTGTCCCAAAGCAATGTGAGCCGTAGGATCTCGGACTGACGATCAGGATCAAATCAACCTGGACCGTAGGATCGCTTACATATATACTCCAAAGCCATCTGGGCCGTAGGATACGTCCCAAAGCCACGTGAGCCGTAGGATCTCGGATCAACGATCGGATTTAGGAGGACAAACATAAGAACATATATATATCAGATACAAGATGGTTTTGCGGCGGCGTTGCCGCCGCTATAGTTCGAAGGGTTTTCTGAAGAAGGAGTGTGGGTGAGATGGAGATGATATGAAAGTGTGCTATTGGAATGTATGTGTGCTAGTGAAAATTTTCAAACAGAAACGTCGCCTCATGTAGAAGTTAAGTTCATGTAGAAGTTAAGTTCAGGAAAAGATTGTATCCAAGACAAAACAAATAATCAACTTTAAAAGATACCAAATAACCTTGTATAAGCAAGCACAGAGAGCTAAGCATTTAAGCCATGGGACAAAAAACAATCAATACAGCCAAACAGGAACACAACCTACATCACAAAATCATAGTTGTGCCTATTCCTTGTTGGAGAAATTTAGATATTTCAAACATTCAATCTTGCCTAGACATGCAAGAAACGCACTTGCCAATTGGGTTGCTGTGAAGATTTAAGCTTACTAATTTGGACAAATTTCCCAGTGAAATGATTATAATTTAATCCTCTGCAAGCTCGTGTCGCGATTGAAGTCCAACAATGGATGATGGTCAATCCAATCCAATTTATAGACATAGCTTGGCACATATTTTTGTGGCAAAACACCATGTCTCTAAAAGCTCTGAAAGCTAACAATAGATGCAAACAAGTTTGTAAAAGATCGGCCTTATCAAGTTGTGCGGGTGCAAGGAGTTATACAGAGTCCTTGGTGACAGAATTTGTGTCAATTACATTCTATTCTGAATATGCCCATAGTTATGGAATCGAGTTAAAGCCATGCTCTAAGGATTTTTAGGGAATAAATTAAAGCCATGTTCTGAGCGACCTCCACGCCCTGCTCAATTTTTCCATCTAGGAAACCATAAACGATTTGACCTGCTTCTTATGAACAGGGTCGGATATTTTAGACTTGAAGCGCTCCCTTTTTGCTGCCCAAGGCATCCTTTCTCATATTTCTACATGATCATAAAGGCTTGTTTTGCAGATCCCAAAGTAGCTTCAAGAAATTTAATTGTTGCATCAGCATTTCTGAATCGAAGTAGGAATTTTTGAATTCTTTGACAAATTCCATGGCCAAAGGTTTTACCGGCTTGTTTGTGGCCATAGCCATTCTGCTAGAATGACCCATGGGAAACCTCATTATTTCCAAAATATCTCCTCTTTAATATCTAAAGCTTCCAATATTCACATTGAAACACTTCCAGCGATTTTTATTCACAAAGAGTGTTCTTAACGGCACTTCTTGAATTCACATTCATAGGTTTTATTTCTTTCAGCATTTGCTTTTACAATAAGCTCAAACCTGCGATCTTGCAGCTTCAACGCCATTTGCTCTTTTCTTCTTACTATCATCCACAATATTTCAGAGTTCTTATATTCCTCTGTAGCAAAACGGGGAACTTCTTTTACATATCACACTGGCTAGCTTCAATTACAGACTGCCTTTAATCAAAGCACACCCCAAATTGGCCGAAAGCCATTTTAAGCTTCATAGAACATCTTATTTTGATGAAAAACTTTTGCATTAAATTGGGTTCATCAAATCCTTCAGGGAACAATACTGCTCACAGGAACTTCACCATCACTGCCCTGGTGCTGGGTGAGATTTAAACCCCCCGTGGTTGCATTTTCCAAGAGCAAATAGATAAGGTTTCAACCTAGCTATAACCTCCTCTGCTCTTTTCTGGGTCTGGTATACAGGCACTTCAAAGGTGTCAAATTCTTGCAATAAACCATATGACTACCAGTTCAAATACCAACAGTATGTAGTACGGAAAGTAGTGTGCTTGCCATTGCCACATATGAGCTCCTGCTATGCCATCCCAGATAAAATTCATGCATGTCTTTATCTGACGATTTGGGGATGAGGCTCACCGTGTTCTTACTTGCGCAGTATATATATCTCTAGAAAATTTAGGAACCTATTGGGATCTCACCAATAACATTATTGTATTAGGGAGCAATAGAAGAAAAATTTAGATGGAGGAGCTTTCGCTACCAGCAGTAATGTTCAGTATACACAATTATGCATTCCGAAGTGGTGTTCTCATTGAGCTTTGTAAAGAATTGAGTACAATTGGATCCCTCACTAGGGATAGATAAATTTGGAAATATGAACTTTAAATGCTCCGAAACTAGACAATCATCGAGAGCATGATGATACTGAAGAATGCAACAAAAAAGATGGTTTTATCCGCCACTTGGTCGATGCAAAGGTGAGAAGACCCGGTGACTGCTCCTCATTGGGAAGAAGAACCACGTCTTCTTAGGTTTTGAGGAAATCCGAGCAAATAGTTGAAGCACGACCCCACGCACTATGGCTATCACAAGACCTTAAACAATCCTGCAGAATCAAGGCTGAAAGAAAAATAACCCGTCAATGAGTTAGATGCCATAGGCAAGAAGACTCGGAGGCTCCAGGGCCACGCCGAGTAAGAAACAACAGCCGACCAATCGGGAACCGTCCGCGGAATGACCATCGCGGGAAAAAACAACCGATTAGTGCTGCCTCGGAGGCTACAGTGCCACGCCGAGGAGAAAATGAAATAACAAGTACTCTCGGAGGCTACAGCGCCACGCCGAGAAAGAATGATAAGTATGCCTCGGAGGCTACTATGCCACGCCGAGAGAACATGAAAAAGATGAATGCCTCGGAGGCTATAGGCGCCCCTTGAGAGAAATAAAAATATAAGAAGATATGCACTTACAAGGAACATCGAAAAAGACAATATGGGGAGTGCCGGTATGGCGCAGCCACGACCAGAAGTATTAAAGATGGTCAACCAAAGAAGGAGATGAGGGAAGCTAGATGAAAACCAAAGAAAACGCAAATAACTGTTGTCTCAAAGGCGACAATGCCATGCTGGAAAAGAAATGAATAAGCAAATATGTAGGTCCCAAGACCGCATTAGTGAGTAAACAAAGATAAGTAAAATCCAACTATTCCGCCAGAGAATCACGGGAGGGAGGGTGAGGGAAACTGGTAGGGCAGAGAAGAAGGAGAAACTAGCTCAAGAGAACGCCGATGAATGAAAATAGGAGAAGAGGCAGAATAAATAGAAGATGTGAGATGAGGCGTCCCCATCCAAGGAATGTCGGTTCTATTGCGAACCGTGGCATTCCATATAAAATATTGTTATTTTTGGGTTCATAGTTTCTTCTGGCATTTACAAAAGATGATGGCTATACATTGCCTTTGCCTTCTGAACTGCAATAATGGTAATGGCAAGCTTAATTTTGAGCCTGACAATGGCCATGTCTATAGATCCTCATTGCTGCCACACAGAATGCCCAAGAAATCAATTTTCCATATCTTCTAAGTCAGGTAACGAGAACCGCAGTATGGCAGCTAAAAACTGCAAAACGATAATCTTCACATAGAGCCTGGAGGGAATGGAAGTGGATAGAAAGAAAATGTTATCTGGATAAAATGAAATACTCACGTTCACCCGACACATGCATGGACGAAAACACATGCACAATACCGCCCCCTTCCTTCACCAAGTCTGCTAATGCAATGTACTTCTGCCTTGTAGGTATATCAGCATTTCTGCAGACAGAAAACAAAACACATCTTGGAGCGCTTGACAGGGGGAATAAGTTACACTGCCTGGGAATAAATATGCCCCCGCCTCAAGGATTTTGGGGATGGAATCGAGCTAAAGCCATGATCTAAGGAACATGCCCTTGCCGTCCAGAATTCAGCCAAAGCCATCCTCATGTGTTGCTCGAAAGGAGCGATGTTAATCTTGGGTCCTGGGACCGAAGTTCCCCTGATTTTTTCTCTTAGATTTGTCGCAATAAGCTGCCTAACCTCTAACGGAACCAAGTAGTAAACCGACGGCCAACTATCCGCCAAAAAGTCCTGAAAATGAGCATTCTTTAGAGTTGAGAAGCAAGATTTGCAATAGAAACAAACCGTTCTTCCTTCTAAGCCTTCTCTTCCTTACACACAGCAAACCAAATCATATACGCTTCCGAGCAATCCAGGAAACGCAAAATTCAGACTTGGATTCAAACCCAGCGGATGAAAATCAAGCAACACATTATTGTGGTCGCCAAAACGCCGACGTACATGCACAACCAGCAGTCAGGACTCAAAGCTGAGCCCCACATCTTGCCGGAATGGCCTAAACCCTACTCTATGGCGCAGGCAACAGATTTTTTCACCGGAATTGAAATCAAAGTCATGGACCAAGTAGTGACCTTCCGATTCCAACAGAGCGGATATGGCGTGCATCGAGCGTCAAGCAGGGGCACTAAATTGCCCTATTTGCCTAAACAAATCCTGGCCCTCCATCCCAATCCGACGTGGAATTAATCCCCTCATCCACGTCACATTTTTGCTTGCCACGTCACCAAAAAACACATACATAATTTTATATATGTTAGAGAAGAGATATACAAAGTAGCCGGCGTCGTATGGACCCTTGGGGATCGAATGCAAGTGTGCGTCAAGTAGAGGGAGCATGAATTCCCATGTATCAAGGTATATGCAGTGTGAAGACTTTGACAATATATTTTTTGCGCCTAATTCCTTGGTTGAACATCTGGTGAAATTCTAGGTTGACTTCACAGTCCGTGTGTCAAACTGGAAAATATGCATGTTTGCCTATACTTTCATCAGAACACGTAGAATTATGAAATGAATTTGCCGAAATTCATTTTGTTGTTGGATATGAGATATGTTAAATTTAAATCGCAATATTTGAAAATAACTGACAGCTTGATCAGTATATAATAATATGGGTTGCAATTTTTTGTTTGAAATCGAGAATATTGAATGGTGACATAAAAGATTGCATAATTAGATTGAATAATCGTGCCATGTAACATTGGCTATACTACTTAAATATCTTGCATGGAATGGAGAGGAATTTATATGCATCAATTTGCATTGCGCAGAATGCCTTTAGTACAATTGAACCTCTATGAGGTGAAGCTGAAAGGCCCTTATAGCCCAAGCTCCATTCAAGAGGATCCTTCGTGGCAAATATCGAATTAAATTATCTCTATTGTTATGTAAGAGTGGACAATGAAAGATTAACAAACACACCATGCAATACTATTTAGATATGCAACGCCTTGTTAATACCCTCTGGAAGACAAACATTAATTTTCTAAATTCATATTGGATTTTCCCTTTGTTAATAATGGAATTTAGAACCCATAGCATGATGGATCTGCAGGTATTGAAGGTGAAACATGAATATGGGCATGAATCAGAAGAATGTGGGCTATTCGACTTTAAATTCTCAAAGATGGAAGATTGCATGTAATAACGGGTAACAAAGTTACAAATTGCGGATATGAACATGCAGCATTTTCAGCAGGTTTGCAATTAGTTACTTATATTATGTAAGAACAATGTGGTATGCTTTCGCTTGGTCCTCTATCTTTTAGTTCAACAAATTGGATTAGAATATATAACACTCTAAATAGGATGCACACTCCAATTTCCAAATCCAAAAAGCAAGATATACCCTCGCATGTTTAATTTTTCGCAACCAAAATCATGCTTCGTATAGCATATATTCTTGAAATAGTTTTTTTAAGTCCATTAAAAGGGCACACGACACATGTGGCATACCATGGTGCCATGAATGTGTTGCTCGAAAAGGATTGCCACTGGGTGGGCAGGTGGCTGGGATATGACATGCCTCATAGAATGTCTCAAAGAAAATTGAGACGACGTCTTGGGTTATGTAAGTACACAAACCATAGTAACTAACATGTTGCCTTAGGCATATTTGAAATAACCTCTAATGAGTATAAGCACTGAGTGACCACGGATATTGACCAAGGTGAGATCATGACCATGTTATATCTCATAAAATGTTTCAAAAAAACTGAGACGTTTTGGGTTACCTAGGCACATAAATCATATTAGCTAACATGTTGCTTTAGGCGTATTTGACGATTAATGCTTAATGGGTATAGAAAATGAGGAAATCCTTTAGGGTATGGTCGCCATGTTCCGCGCACTTAAGGGGCAAATTGTCCTTAAACATCCGGATTTCACCCAAATTTCGATCTGTCAATTTATTGGGATACCTAATGTTGTCCTCAACAACTTCACCGAAGACAATTTTCCGAAATTCAATCTCCATTGAAAGTTATGGTGGCATCAAGAAGGGGGGGTCAAACGTCCACCCTCGCCTGTCCCCAAACCACACTTCCCGGTACCCGAGGCCCTCTTTAGCGGCCTTTATTGCGTGCTAGCGCGCGGGAGTTTCCACCTACCGCGCACATGTTGCCACCTATCGCGCAATTGCTGGATCTGCACGCCACGCCCGCTCCCACTTTAGAGGCCACATCTCATTATTAGTGGCGGGCCTAGGTGCCGATATCTGAGGCCTAGGTCGCCCGACTACCAATACGTATGGTACAGGCTATCGAGGTAATGCGCCAGCGGTAACCGTTGGTCTTTTGGCCCACTTCCTTCGCCCGAGAGGTAATTTCTCCACTCTAACTCCAATTCTTGACCCAATTTGGCCCGAACATTCTCGGCCATGTCGGGATGCCAATTAATTCTTTTTGTAAAGGCCAGATTTTTGAAATCCGGCCCATCATTACAGATTAAGCCCTTAAATTGAGCGATCGAAAGCGGTGTAAGATACTCCATTCCTTTCAAGCATCCGGGTTTCTGAAGCGTCCGAGGTATGTTCTCAGCGTCTGATATGTTTTTGTTTCTTATCTTCCATTGATCTTGTGCTTTGTCGTTGTGTTACAGGGTTTAGGCGCCATGGATGCACGACGAACCAGTTATCCGGGTCCGGGGGGGAGGTGGGACATAGTGAGGGGTGGCGGGTATGATCCGGTCCAAGAGAGCTCGCGCCACGCTCCCGAAGCCGCGTCCTCCCCCCGTTAGCTCCTCCTCGACCTCTACCACTCCTAACTCTTTCAAGATTAGGAACTGTTTGGTGACCCCGGCAGAGATCACAACGGCTGTCGGTTCTTCTGTTAGCGTCGAGGTATCTCCCAAAATAGTCTCTCAAGTTGAGCGGGCTCGTTCCGAGACTGACCCGATCCACTGCCAGATCGTAATCACTGAAGGCGACCATGTGCTATTCCAAAGGTCCGTTGGTTAATTTTGCTGCTGCCCCTTTGTACGAGAGAGGCCCCCCGGGCGATCCTCCCCTCCTCTTCCTTCATGTTGTGAAACGGCCCGCCGGGCATATTTTGTGCAGACCGAGGGCTCAATTTTATCGAACATTATTTTTGTGTAATGGAATGATCCCTGTTTTTCTTCACATCCTTTATTGCGGTTCATTCTTTGTTCATTGTTTATGTTCATTTCTATTGTTATTTATTTATGGTTGTGTTCGTGTCGGGTCCATGCAACAGCAGAATGTGCAACAATCACTATTTTAATCAGTTCACTATCTTAGTCATAAATCTTGTACAACAAGTTCACTATTTTCCTTCATATATTATGTACAATAAGTTGTCGACATGCTTAATTGTCTTGGGTTTCATCCGAAGTCTTTGGATACTGTGCACATTAATACGTTAATAGCGATTGCCAAATAAAAGGTGAACTGAATATTAAGATTACAACGTGACCAAACATACACGGCTATCGGTGGTGTAGCTATGAATGAGGTCCCCTCCCCAAACCTTGGAGTTGGCTGGGTTACTCGAGCCATGTCAGCCCTCCATATCCTTGCAAACCCAACATCCATCTCCTTTGCACGGCTCACAATTCCACCATTTCCCTAATAATCCTTGCCTTGTCTATTGCAGCAACCTGGTCATGCTCGGGTCCTGAATTGGCGGCAGCATAGTTCACCCATCCCTGGGTGTCCAGTCTCATTGAGTTGCCGTGACCAATGTCAGCATGTTGCTGTGGAGCAGGCAAGTCCCACCTCTTCATTGGGGAATTGAGTGTGTTGATTGGGTTTGCTACAGGCCTAACAAGAGGTATGCAACCCTCGATACTTACGTGATGCTCATGACCAGCATCACCCGAGCAGATATGTGTGTCATCTAAACTGCACATGACTTGCTCTTCATCAGCATCCTCCAATGGTTGGGAGTTCAGGTCTTAAGTGGACTTAACCCTTGTCTCATCCTAAGCCTGTTCTTCTTGTCTTAACCTCCTCGCTCAACACCCTTTGAAAACCAAATATGGATGCCACTCTAGACATCCCCCTTGGGTACATAAACTCCCTAAGCCTTGCAGCACTTGCAGCTTCCCTTGCATCAGCCAACTTCCTCTTCTCTCTCTCCTCCCTGTTAGCTTGTGCCCTCTTGGCAGCCTCCTCCCTTTCAGCCTTCCTCCTTGCAGTCTCAACCTTCCTTGCTGCCAGCTGCTCCAATTTCAATTTCTCGGCCTCTGCCCTTCTAGCATGTTCTGCTCTCAATGCCTCACAAAAACCATCACTTGATATGTGAACTCTCCCTCCCAGATCTGGGGCAAAGCCTCTCTTCCTTGCACTTATGGTCTGTGAGGGCATGCCATATGTTTGAGACCCTCCAACATCATTGGCATGCACCTGACTCACTACAGCAGCACCTTCAATGGGCAATTCATGGGTAGGTTCCACATGGCCAGCTTGTGGCACTTGATCACCAACTGGATTGTGTGGCATTTGGTCATTCTGCACTTCATTTGGGAGTTGTCCTGGTAAGGCCTCCCATAGCTGGTGCACTTCTGCCATGTCAAAGGCCTCCACTTGTGCCATATCTGGATGGTAATCTTCTCCAGCTTGCTCCTGGCCTGCTGTAATGTCTTCAACATGCACCCTCCCAAACCTGGTACATTCTTGACCTGGCTTAACCTTCTCCTGGTCAAAGGGCCAAATACCAGTTGCCCTAAAACCTGCCTTGATGTTTTGGGGTGTGAGGCCGCATGCAATTGACTGGGAAATCAATTCTGCTATCTCCTCCTTCTTTGGTTCTGCCCTCCCTTTGCTTACCATGTAGGCAGCTCTATGCCTCTTGAATGCTGCCTTAAAAGGGGCAAAGCATGCCACATCTAGAGGCTGAAGTCTATGAGATGTGTGTGGAGGCAATAAGGCAAAGTGGATGCCCTTCTCTAATGTGACAGCCATGACTTAAACAGTTCTGATGTCATCCAAGCCGAAGATTGGACAGCCTGAATGGCACCTTCTTCACATCTTGCAATATGATCCTGCCTCATGCGATTACCTTTAAAAATATACATGTTGGGGATCCTGTACCCCTCAGCATTAACACAAACCAAAATAGTAACCCATTCCCTATTGTTCATAACTACCTCACTCACCCTATTCCCCC
Organism: Isoetes taiwanensis; assembly: GCA_021234155.1. Taxonomy (NCBI): domain Eukaryota; kingdom Viridiplantae; phylum Streptophyta; class Lycopodiopsida; order Isoetales; family Isoetaceae; genus Isoetes; species Isoetes taiwanensis. Next base: position 16,856,553 of record JAJEKV010000021.1, on the reverse strand, counting down.
CCTTTCTAGCTATGATTTTCAACCCCTTCACTTTCCCTGCCTGAATTCCAGTCTCGTCAGCATTCCATATCCTTGAGGCGGGGAAGGCAAATTCAACATAAATCTGCTTAAGCCCCGGCATAGAAGTTGTCGAGGGTTCTCTGTGTCATGGCCGCGGGCCACGGCCACATCTAGGGTTTTGGACTCCTTAGAGCCACTTGGGTGTCTTTGTTTAAAGAGCTTCCACCACTTCTTGCACGGTACTCGGATTCACCACATGAGCCCCCTGCTCTAGCCATCTCTGCTTTGCCTTTTCCTTGACAACAGATAGTGTGACCCCATCCCTTGCTCGCCATGCTAAGGGCCCAATTGACGAGCTCCTCCTCTTGGAGAGTTGTCAATATCGTGGATGATTTGTTTGCTTGTGGCTTGTTCGGCCGTATAACCAATCCACGATTGTGGACTCGGTATACCGGACCTCCTAGAAGCCTCTCTAATTGAAATGCCAAATTAGCTTACCTCTTCGAGGATGTCGAGCATTTGCTCTTACGTCCATTGACCTCTCCTACTCGGCCTCCTTGGCATTGACTGGTAGTAGCGACCGACTGTGGTGCCCTCCTCTTTGTCTGGGCGAGACCCTCTTGGATGATGCCAGTCTTCTGGTACCCCTTTCAGCATCGGATTCTCTTCGTGCCCTCGTCGAAACCATGGCTACCTTCGTGCTCTTCACAACCTCCTCTCGATAACATTTGAACTATGAAAGGAGGGCGAGATTTTATGGCCATGGAAGCCATAGCGGGTGTCGGAGAATTCAATTTCGAAAGAATGCAATCGAAAGTGCAAGCTTTGAAGCCAAATCGTTTCAAACCCGCATTGAATTCGTTTCAAATCGGCATGCTCGGGGTATTTTCTTCAACACGGACGTGGTCATCTAGTGCACGAGCATGGTCACCCAGGGCACGGTGCCAGGGACATTCAAGTCACGACAGAGGTCATTGCAGGCACGGATGATGGAACCTGGTGTCTCGGTTGAAGGAAACCCAGATAACGACACCTGGCCACAAACCGATGACTCGTAGACGGGGATACCCATGGCTGCCTGGCGATAACCAGCGTAGGGACGGGGGGGTTACCGTCGCTCCGAGGTGGGGTCACGGCAGCAGGCGACCATACCCTAAAGGAGTAATTTAAATTTTTAATAGTTTAACTATGAGTAAAAATGTGAGCACCCCATAAGCGGTTGCTCACCAGCATCGATTTACAGCATTGATTAGGGAGCGAAAACGTGCTACTCTGTTACCGATTTCACAGACCGACTTGGCGGGAGTCCAATCAAACCCCTTGGGTGGGACCTAGTCGCTGCCACGTAGACAGGTGTATCCAACAAAATAAATGGGCACAAAAAATCTCTGCGCTACGATCATCTGCTGTTTTCTTCCATAAATTCCTTCCTTAATCCAGCCTCAAGACTCGGTTCATTCAAAATGAAGCCAACCCATGGTGGCAAATCCGGCCCTTTCTTCATGAGAGCCCAAAAATAGGGAAAAATCGATCACCAATTCTTAGCTCTGCTTGTTCTTGGAATAAAATGATGGCAAAACAGGGATTACAGAGAGATCAAAGCTACTTCAGATGTTTTTACATGAAAAAGATAAAAGCAACATAAGGCATCATAAGGCAGGGTTCTCGCAGGTCGCTGGAAAGCTGGAAAGGATCATCAAAAAAAATTATCAAAGGACCATTAAACCACTAAATCACGCTGCTAAGAAATGGTAAACAAAAGCCTAAAGCCACAAATGAATGTGAATAATTGGAGAGGATGCTCTTAGTCGAGCATGTAAATTTTAAAAACATATGCAAAGAGCAGGACATATGCGATAGCTTGGTCAACAGCAAGAATACCAGCAAAATAGGAGAGCATCGCAAACAAAAAACAAAGATTTAGAAAGATTGAAGGGCTTCTTACATGCCACACCCGACCTGTACATCCATTTGTTGCAGATGAGCTTTGAAGATTTGGATATAAGCAGTCCACAAAGCAAAGTTTTATTTGCTATTCTAATAAATAAAGGGCATAGACCGTCGATTCTTGCCATGGGTAGCTAGGTTTCTCTGTTTCTTGCTCCAATGCAATGGATTTCAACTGAGTTTTCCTAAATTATCTGGTTCTGGAGCCTGGGCCCAATCAAATCGGCTGTTTTGCGCACATATATTAAAATTCATCTGTTTCTAGGGCCAATTGTTCATGAATGCTGCAGAAGATAGACATCTCGACCAAAATTGGGTCATTCAAAATTAACGTCTGCAGTGTCGACAATAATTCTGTGAGCACAAATTCAACGTTTTGCAAGTAAATTGTTCAAGGTTTCCAATTTTTTCCACTACGGAGATCTTATCCGTGGGTAACAAATGTTTTGGCGCAGAGCAGGAAATTATTAGAGCTGAAGGGAGGGCAATACAAAGATTTCTGTAGGAACCCAAAAATTCCTGGGTTTTTTATTATCTTCATCTCGATTATATGTCGATTATGATGGTGGGCTACAAATTTAGCCTATGCTTCAAGTCCGCCCCTATTTTGTCTGAAATCTGAGATCCACACAGGTTCTAATTCTTGGAGATCGCCGCAAGAGGCCAGAGGAAAAGGTACGCACGGAGCTCCATTGCCGGAAGGAAGAATGCACGTTTTCCAAAAACATGCATACTGCCGATTTTACATTGAATTCGTGACTGAAAATCAGTATATATAATTCCAAAATGCCTTTTTTTGGAGCCGTTTTTTTTTTAATAATCATATATATATACAAGTATTTGTACTATAAGTGGGTTTGTTACCATGGTTTATGAAGATTTGGGAGTAAAATCAAAGCTTAAAAATATTAGTATCTAAAGTTGAGTGTCAAAAATTAAGTTAGAAGAATTCATAGTGGAAGTTGGGTCGTTCAACATTGTCGTATAGTTTCATATAGCTTCTTAGTCTGTTTATAGTCATAGGTTAACCCCCAAATTTTGTTTGTCCAAGTCGAATTTAAGTATCATAATCCATTAATTCATTGGCATCACATGGTGAAGTATTAGTGTCTTTAACGTTCTTCTTGTTTGAGACTTTATCATCTCAACTATCCTGTCGCACAAATGGGAGTCTGTATCTAGTCCAAAATCATGAAGTTTGAAGCTAAATGCCTTGCCTGATAGCCATTCAATGAAGCTCGCCATTGTTTATTAGAACTTCTAGCAGTTAGAAGTTCAACACTATTTACTAGAACTATTTCATCTACAGAATAAAAAACATCCAATGTTGTCGGAAGTGCCATGGTAAAAACTTGTTTCCTAGTCTGTAATGGACCTCCTTTTGGAATATTCAAAATTGCTGGAATTCTGATTCTCTTGGACTCTGCAACATTATTTGAGACGACGTTGACTTGAACCATGTTTGGACTCTGCAACATTATTTGAGACGACGTTGACTTGAACCATGAATTGGTGTGGTCTCTGCAATATTCATAATATCCTGTCAGTGTTTAATGCCAAAACTTTATGCATGATTGAATCCCATGTGCTTAAAGAACTTCCCTAAATAATTTCTTCAATTGAAAATGTTAAACAAAGGATTTTACTCTGCTAAAAGGGCTTCCCTAAATAACTTCTTTTAATATCCCCTGAATGAAAGGTTTTTCCATTTTCATCTCGATCTATTTAGTTATTTGGTTTTGTGAATGATTTTGAAGCTCTTCACCTCCAGTGATTTGCATAATTCAAAAATAGCATAGAAGTTGGATGCGAAAACTCTAGGTTTCAACGATTATCATGCAACATTTTTCTGGAGTTGGATGCAAAATATCCAGGTTCAAAATCATAGAACCCATCTCAAGAAAATTTTGTTAGTTGAATTGAGTGAATGGTGGATAACAAGGATATGCTACTAAATTGGCTCCCTTTTGAAGAAAGAATAACGGCCTCTTGTTCATCTGCAACCAGAATTACAACAGCTGGACCTACTTTATGCAATGATAATACATTTAAAGTAGGTATAGTATTATCCATATGATGGTGTATGCTTTTGCCTTGGATTAACTTGCATAATGGGATTGAGAAGCAAGAGAAAAAGGTTTTCATTCAACACCTCGCATTGCGATGGCATCCACCGTTAAAACTTTGTTATTTGCAATCCAAAACTCTACAGCTATTGAAAACCCTTCAACATATGACTCATTGGGCTAGTGTTAAACGGTTGCACAACTCAATGAGCTATCAAATTGCAGGCGCCCTTCAAGACCTGATCAATAGCTTAGAGTTGCAACGCTTCTTGCATCCACTCATGTTAAAATCTTCCCCTAAAGGACAAAGGTATACAATTGAGAGGCTGAGAGCTTACTGTGGCCTTTCTGGCCGCTGCCACCCTCATGCTAGACCCAGTAAAGCACCATTCTTCGGAAGCAAGAAGGGTATTTTGCTCCTTTTATATTCTTTGAGCCAATCAAAGACTGCCAACCAAGGCCCAAAGCAAAATGATTTTATGTTACTTGCAAATCTTTCAACATTATTTTAGTTTGCAAAATGGTTTTGGATTAATTCCAAATCTTTGAACATTATTTTCGATTGCCATTTAACGACGCAAAATGTTTTGAGTGGAATTGTCAGATCATGCATTTTTATTTGGTTGCCCAAATCAAGTTTTCACAAGTGTTAAAAATTGCAACGCTTGGTATTCAAAACCACGATGTAGCTACCGAATTCTAGAAAAGCTAAATATGGTAGTGCTCTCGCTCTCTCTGTCTCTCGGTTGTATTAACAATGAAACAAATTTTCATTCATTATTAGAGTGTAAGATGGTGAAACAATTTTTCATTCATTATTAGAGTGTAAGATTGTGAGGAAGATAATGACCAACCGCCACAGATCAAAAGCTTATTGTGCTTTCGGTCAACAAAATTCCAAATACACAAAACAAAGGGATTTGGCCAAGCACAAGAGGGTGCCCAAAATTGTCAATGACCATTGTTTCAGCTGCACTAGCAACTACCCATAAATTCCCATGTTGATCAAACTGCAGGCTAGTTGGACAAATTTTTTCTAAAATAATTGTCTAGAGAACCATGCATCATCTTAGTGTGAAGAAATATTACATTCATAAACATATTTTCTTTGTTCCAATATCACATCGAAGTAGCAGAACTCCATAAAACCTGCAGCCCATTTCAAATTAATCAAAATAGCCACAAAGATTCAAAAATGGCTCAAAGACTACGAGTATAGTAGCTATACGCACAGGGATTTCACAAAGAAGGTGAAAATAGTTAAATTCTCTGGAATTGGCAGTAAACACAAGATGATTTCACAAAGAAGGTGAAAATAGTTAAATTCTCTGGAATTGGCAGTAAACACAAGATGATAACGCATACACTACTTAAAAGCAGCCATATTTGTTGGGTCCGATGCTCGCATCCAAAATGAGACTGAAAAAGCTTCATACGAAAGACAGCCCCAGGGCTCCATTCATTTCTAAAGACAGGTAAGGGAGAAGTGTCCAGTTCGGTTTCACTTCCACTTAAAGAATTGAAAATCAGAAAGGAGAATGAATTACGTGAAGCGAACTACATAGTCCAGCTACAACCTAAGTTTCCAACAATAAAATAAAAGACCACTTTTTTTTTTCCAGGGATAGAATATGTACCCCCCAATGATTGCTGCAACAGTATGTTACATCTGGCTTGTAGCAATGCCTAAAACTGCATGGGACTCTAGACATAATGAACTCCACCAACAAGGCCATCCGTTGCCTCATTCTGCCCATTAGTCCAAATAAGCTTCACAACAAAAACAGAGAAAACAGATAGCAAGACATACATGCAGGAAAAGTGGACACAACAGACTGACCACGTTTGCCACGTCAAAAGTATCCAGCAAGCTGCCCTCCGAGTAATCCCAACGTCGAATCTAGAAAAAAAATGTTCTTGTAAAATACAATTATCAAATTACAGGAATAATAATGATAAAAATACCTAACTAAAAGATTCTCCAAATAATTAAACTAATTGAAGAACAGGAACACACATGCATAAAGATTTAAATAGTGCCTTCTGGCACTTCTTCTGTTGCTTATTGCGAAATCTACATTGTTTGGTAAGCAGCATGAAGTCATAAGCCAAATTATGTTCCTATATGAAAGCCAGACCTTATCTGGCTAAGGTAGAAGTGGCAGAAGTCAATTTCGGATACTTATTTTAGCAGATACAATTACACGCACGATTATCTCCTCTAGCATGAGCGATATGAAGGGAGATATGAGTGTAATGCCATATTGACTTATTTTCATTTTTATGTGCATCCTCATAAGCATTGTCAAAGTTCGAAGCAACAGCTACTGGTTTTAAACTCTTTCAACAATACAGAAACCTGCAAAATGATTACCTTCTGCTAAGCTCTCAAGATTAGAAGTTGAGTTTTAACCAGTAGAAAGGCATACCTTTGTCGTGTCTCTTGAAGGGTGAACATGAAATCCATGTAGCCCTGGTATTAGCACTCGACACGCTCATGCTTCTGGATTCTAACAAGCTTGAAGCTGGATTTTTTGACGTAACTGCAACAATCAAGAAGATAAGACACAGCCCATTATGTGCATCTGACCCCCTCATTGACAAAACAAATCTCTTTATTGATGAAACAAATAGTACGTGATCACCTGTTCTGCATGTAACCACGTGCATTTGGCCTTCAAATTACCACCAGTTGAACCCGAAGGATTTTGCCTGCAAAAAGGGTAAATACCCAGAGTTAGCACAATATGCAGGGAAATGCAAACTCGTATCAGGATTGGGCGAATTGCCAAACAGTAGACAAATCGAAGGGACAAAAAGGCAATAAACATTGTGGAAAACTAAATACCAGTTCCATTTCGTTTTGAGACGTTGCTACCTGCTTCGCATTCTCTAACCAATGCCCAAGAAGGAAACCATTGTCAGCTTGTAGAAGCGGTCTTTGGATCCACCGTAAGATCCGAAGCAAAATATCGTACTTCTTCCGGGTTAACCATATGTTTGTTTCCAAAGGACAGCAGAGCAGACATGTATAGCTGATTTGCAAGCTTCGAAAGCATTTGCCTTGTTAGATCAACAAAAAGCTTACCACAGCTATGTCTGCCAATCATGGTCGTGGAATGACGCTGAATAAAAGGAGAGGCCGTAAGTGATCTTTGAACAGGGCATAAGCACTACCGGCATCATCGCAAAGGGGTAGCTCCAAAAACATCGCCAAATCCGTCGCACATAGATGGAATGCAAATCCAAAAGGATAGTTTTTCCAAATCGATTCAATAAGGGACCTGTTTGTGGTTCTTCATGCATAAAAGCATGCATCAACCAAGAGCCCTCGGCAATTAATTACCTGCAACACAAGCTTAAGAATCATGTCTGGCATTTGCCCTTTCATAAAAACAAACCATTCTTAACTTATAAAATAATTTGCATTATCTCCGCAAATCATTGCACGGACGGTCGTTACCAAAGACCTCAGATCTTGGCGATGCTCGGTTTCTCACGTTTAGAAGTAGATCATATGAAGGATCAATTGAATACAGGTGCAATGCTACGGTAAAAGAAAATACTTCGAAGCAGAATGAACATGGGCCGAATCTAAGAAGACATTTATGTAGAAGAAATAGGAAGCCCTGCGGAAAGCAACAGATGCCTAACCTGTTACCCTTGTCATTTGCGATGATCTCAACACGATCATGCTGCCAAACTCCGACGCAAGAATAGGTAGTACCAAGATCGATACCAATGGCAGGGCCTTCACCCTTTCCGGCCATCTCCAAGATCTAAAAAAAACAGACGGATTTTTGACAAAAAACACAAGATCCCAAGCCTAACTTGGCCGGAGGAGTGGATCGAGTATGAATGGGTTATCGAACAGAGCAGAGCAGTCAGGGCTTGAAGAAATCAGATATCTCAAAGATATTTTTTGCCGAAACATCTCGAAGACTTTCTCTCGAGATTTGTAACTATAGGTTCTTGCCACTCGGTTGGCATTAATTATTACATTTAATATGGGCGATTAAATATAAGCCATTGATCTAGCACATTCTAGGGCCTAGATCAAAAGCCCCAAATAAAGGGGTCATTTGAGGTGGCTTATTTGGGGGCTTCACGTGGGCCGTCCAGATCTGAGATGGACGGCCGAGATCAAAATGTCTACACACATCTACACACAAATATAATTGTATATATATAAGAGATAATACAAGTATTTGTACTATAAGTGGGTTTGTTACCATGGTTTATGAAGATTTGGGAGTAAAATCAAAGCTTAAAAATATTAGTATCTAAAGTTGAGTGTCAAAAATTAAGTTAGAAGAATTCATAGTGGAAGTTGGGTCGTTCAACATTGTCGTATAGTTTCATATAGTTTCTTAGTCTGTTTATAGTCATAGGTTAACCCCAAAATTTTGTTTGTTCAAGTCGAATTTAAGTATCATAATCCATTAATTCATTGGCATCACATGGTGAAGTATTAGTGTCTTTAACGTTCTTCTTGTTTGAGATTTTATCATCTCAACTGTCTTGTCGCACAAATGGGAGTCTGTATCTAGTCCAAAATCATGAAGTTTGAAGCTAAATGCCTTGCCTGATAGCCATTCAATGAAGCTCGCCATTGTTTATTAGAACTTCTAGCCGTTAGAAGTTCAACACTATTTACTAGAACTATTTCATGTACAGAATAAAAAACATCCAATGTTGTCGGAAGTGCCATGGTAAAAACTTGTTTCCTAGTCCGTAATGGACCTCCTTTTGGAATATTCAAAATTGCTGGAATTCCGATTCTCTTGGACTCTGCAACATTATTTGAGACGACGTTGACTTGAACCATGTTTGACATATGGTCCCATTTGGCAACCACTAAATTGGTTCTATAAAGATAATAACTCTAATAATTTTGCCTTGGCTTTCACAGATTATGGGACAAAATACATGGAGTGTATTTCCATCAAAGTCCCCAATAAATGGAGGTCACACTAAGGGGCTTATTGCTATTGCCTTGGTTTTTTAAATTCTAACTTTAGATACAGTCAAGAAAGTTTTGTGAATGGACGGCAACTCGTTAGCAAAAATAATATCACCATTACAGAGTCTCAATGAAGAGTTTATCGAGAAAATTGAAAGTTGAAGTTACCTTAAGTAGGCAAGGTCAGATATAAAAGCAAAGCTAAATTTGAATTAAATTAAAAGAGTCGAGGTAAATGTATAAACCAAAGTCAAATATATAGTCAAAGATTGATTTGCAGAATGTCAAGAATAATTTGACAATTTGGTGAGATCGAACCAAACAACTCAAATGTACAAAAAAAACTATCTAGCAAAGTCGAGCCTGATAGCTCGATTTTCATGCTATCTAATGTTGAGTTAGAAGAAGTCATTATCATAGTGGAGGTTCACCGGGTAGAGGTGGGAGCCCACCATTGTTTACTACAACTTCTTGCAGTCAGAAGCTCACCATTATTTATGAGAACTTTTTCGTCCATTGTCTCTCCATCCAGGACTTCTCAATATTCAGTGGACTGGCCAGCACGGCATGCTAGCAAATGGCTGTATGCTAGATTATGCACGAACATTTCTCTTTACTAGTTGAAACTCTATTTATCTGAAACCTGTAGAGTTGAAATCACTATTAACGTCCTGATGAGAGATGACAACGAGTAAAACAAACAGGCATGGTACCATCTAATATAGTAATTAGAGAAACTATGGTTTTAAAACCTTTATAGTAGATAAATCATCTAGTAATCTCCCAGGCGTTCCCACCTAAAGAAGGATCAATTAGATCGGCTATAGAAAACCCAAGAAACTTGAAGAGGATGATGTAGCAATTTGCACAGCTGAAGAGATTTTGTGCTACAGGGTCATTAATTGATAGACCTTGCCACCCACCATACCCAGTAATCCAAGTGGGTTCGCCCACCTCCGGAGCATGTACTATGAAGTGATACCTCCTATTTGACACCGAATGATGACTCCACCCTAGCATACCAAAACCTCAACAGAACCACTAATTTAGAGCATTTTGGCCAGTGTTTTGCACCATTTTCTTTTTTTTCACAATATTTGCTCTATGCAGCGACAGTGGTTGCAATGGAAAATTATGGAATTTTGCAAGTTTTCTTCCACAATTAAATGACGGTAGCATAAGTGTATATGTTAAACAATCTTAGCGAAAATGCATCCACACACACTTTCAACCTATTTAAATTATGAATGTATCCCAATTGTTTCATATCGTAGATAAGGGTCCCCAACAAGCGTATGAATATATACAATAAGTATTGTATGATTTCCATTTGCCATTTAAATACGCATTGATTGCTAGATATCTTACACCTACAAAAAACTTTACCTTTGGGCAGGAAGAGCCTGGTAGGATATCTTCATGATACGACTTGCTATTTGTATTCTCCCATTTGGATTTTGCATAATATGGACGTGACATTGTACTTATATTTTTTAAGTGTCTGACATATTGTCGAGAGAAGTTGTCAATGACCAAATTAGATAGCAAGGCACCAATGCCTACAAAATAAAGCATTTCACATACACTCTGTACATCTCCGTATTAATAGAATAGGCCCTAAACGTAATACTGTTGCACATAATAAAGCATTCAAACATTATATAGATTTAAGTAAACAGTTCTTCCTTTTTGTTTTTGGGGTTGATGTTATACTGAATTGGTGTGGTCTCTGCAATATTCATAATATCCTGTCAGTGTTTAATGCCAAAACTTTATGCATGATTGAATCCCATGTGCTTAAAGAACTTCCCTAAATACTTTCTTCAATTGAAAATGTTAAACAAAGGATTTTACTCTGCTAAAAGGGCTTCCCTAAATAACTTCTTTTAATATCCCCTGAATGAAAGGTTTTTCCATTTTCATCTCGATCTATTTAGTTATTTGGTTTTGTGAATGATTTTGAAGCTCTTCACCTCCAGTGATTTGCATAATTCAAAAATAGCATAGAAGTTGGATGCGAAAACTCTAGGTTTCAACTATTATCATGCAACATTTTTCTGGAGTTGGATGCAAAATATCCAGGTTCAAAATCATAGAACCCATCTCAAGAAAATTTTGTTAGTTGAATTGAGTGAATGGTGGATAACAAGGATATGCTACTAAATTGGCTCCCTTTTGAAGAAAGAATAACAGCCTCTTGTTCATCTGCAACCAGAATTACAACAGCTGGACCTACTTTATGCAATGATAATACATTTAAAGTAGGTATAGTATTATCCATATGATGGTGTATGCTTTTGCCTTGGATTAACTTGCATAATGGGATTGAGAAGCAAGAAAAAAAGGTTTTCATTCAACACCTCGCATTGCGATGGCATCCACCGTTAAAACTTTGTTATTTGCAATCCAAAACTCTACAGCTATTGAAAACCCTTCAACATATGACTCATTGGGCTAGTGTTAAACGGTTGCACAACTCAATGAGCTATCAAATTGCAGGCGCCCTTCAAGAACTGATCAATAGCTTAGAGTTGCAACGCTTCTTGCATACACTCATGTTAAAATCTTCCCCTAAAGAACAAAGGTATACAATTGAGAGGTTGAGAGCTTACTGTGGCCTTTCTGGCCGCTGCCACCCTCATGCTAGATCCAGTAAGCACCATTCTTCTGGAAGCAAGAAGGGTATTTTGCTCCTTTTTATATTGCTGAGCCAATCAAAGACTGCCAACCAAGGCCCAAAGCAAAATGATTTTATGTTAATTGCAAATCTTTCAACATTATTTTAGTTTGCAAAATGGTTTTGGATTAATTCCAAATCTTTTAACATTATTTTCGATTGCCATTTAACGACACAAAATGTTTTGAGTGGAATTGTCAGATCATGCATTTACGGCTGGTTGCCCAAATCAAGTTTTCGCAGGTGTTAAAAAATTGCAACGCTGGTATTCAAAACCACGATGTAGCTACCTGAATTCTGCTCTCTCTGTCTCGGTTGTATTAACAATGAAACAAATTTTCATTCATTATTAGAGTGTAAGATGGTGAAACAATTTTTCATTCATTATTAGAGTGTAAGATGGTGAGGAAGATAATGACCAACTGCCACAGTCAATAGCTTATTGTGCTCGGTCAACAAAATTCCAAATACACAAAACAAAGGGACTCGCCAAGCACAAGAGGGTGCCCAAAATTGTCAATGACCATTGTTTCAGCTGCACTAGCAACTACCCATAAATTCCCATGTTGATCAAACTGCAGGCTAGTTGGACAAATTTTTTCTTCTAAAATAATTGTCTGGAGAACCATGCATCATCTTAGTGTGAAGAAATATTACATTCATAAACATAGTTTCTTTGTTCCAATATCACATCGGAAGTAGCAGAACTCCATTTCAAATTAATCAAAATAGCCACAAAGATTCAAAAATGGCTCAAAGACTACGAGTATAGTAGCTATACGTACAGGGATTTCACAAAGAAGGTGAAAATAGTTAAATTCTCTGGAATTGGCAGTAAACACAAGATGATTTCACAAAGAAGGTGAAAATAGTTAAATTCTCTGGAATTGGCTAAGGTAGAAGTGGCAGAAGTCAATTTCAGATACTTATTTTAGCAGATACAATTACACGCACGATTATCTCCTCTAGCATGAGCGATATGAAGGGAGATATGAGTGTAATGCCATATTGGCTTATTTTCATTTTTATGTGCATCCTCATAAGCATTGTCAAAGTTCGAAGCAACAGCTACTGGTTTTAAACTCTTTCAACAATACAGAAACCTGCAAAATGATTACCTTCTGCTAAGCTCTCAAGATTAGAAGTTGAGTTTTAACCAGTAGAAAGGCATACCTTTGACGTGTCTCCTGAAGGGTGAACATGAAATCCATGTAGCCCTGGTATTAGCACTCACGCTCATGCTTCTGGATTCTAACAAGCTTGAAGCTGGATTTTTTGACGTAACTGCAACAATCAAGAAGATAAGACACAACCCATTATGTGCATCTGACCCCCTTATTGACAAAACAAATTTCTTTATTGATGAAACAAATAGTACATGATCACCTGTTCTGCATGTAACCACGTGCATTTGGCCTTCAAATTACCACCAGTTGAACCCGAAGGATTTTGCCTGCAAAAAGGGTATTAAATACCCAGAGTTAGCACAATATGCAGGGAAATGCAAACTCGGATCAGGATTGGGAGAATTGCCAAACAGTAGACAAATCGAAGGGACAAAAATGCAATAAACATTGCGGAAAACTAAATACCAGTTCCATTTCGTTTTGAGACGTTGCTACCTGCTTCGCATTCTCTAACCAATGCCCAAGAAGGAAACCATTGTCAGCTTGTAGAACAGTCTTCAGATCCACCAGAAGATCCAGAAGCAAAATACTGTACTTCTTCAGGTTAACCATATCTTTGTTTTCAAAGGACAGCAGAGCAGACATGTATAGCTGATTTGCAAGCTTCGAAAGCATTTGCCTTGTTAGATCAACAAAAAGCTTACCACAGCTATGTCTGCCAATCATGGCTGTGAATGACCCCAGAATAAAAAGAAGGAGAGGCCGTAAGTGATGCTGAACCGGGCATAAGCACTACCGGCATCATGCGCAAAGGGGTAGCTCCAAAAACATCGCCAAATCCGTCGCACATAGATGGAATGCAAATCCAAAAAGGATAAGCGCTCGAAATCGATTCAATAAGGGACCTGTTTGTGGTTCTTCATGCATAAAAGCATGCATCAACCAAGAGCCCTCGGCAATTAATTACCTGCAACACAATCTTAAGAATCATGTCTGGCATTTGCCCTTTCATAAAAACAAACCATTCTTAACTTATAAAATACCCATTTGCATTATCTCTCGCAAATCGTGCACCGGACAATCGTACCAAAGACCTCGTGATCGGGCGATGCTTTCGGTTTCTCACGTTTAGAAGTAGATCATATGAAGGATCAATTGAATACAGGTGCAATGCTACGGTAAAAGAAAATACTTCGAAGCAGAATGAACATGGGCCGAATCTAAGAAGACATTTATGCAGAAGAAATAGGAAGCCCTGCGGAAAGCAACAGATGCCTAACCTGTTACCCTTGTCACTTGCGATGAT